>JAVYIG010001214.1:0-368466 GCA_035222895.1 Strongylocentrotus droebachiensis
CAATGGCTTCTATGGTAAATCAATAAAGATAAATCAAAAATCGATTTTAACAACTGTCCACCAACTGTGATGTGATGTTGATTTATGTGGGGTGTTATTTGATGTAACGTAATCGTTGATTATTGCAATTATAGTTTAAATTTAGACCATCATCAACCGATAAACTGAAAAATTAATTAGGAAACCATAGTTTAATCTGGAAATCTAAGAAAGACTAGGAAAAGAAAATACGGACCAAAATAATAAATCTAAAGTCTAATTTGAGCAAAAGATTAATGAAAGAATAGATATTGAAAAAACACAAAGAAAGAAAAGTAGGCCTACAAATAGAGAGGTTATAGAAAGTGCATATGTGATTGTATTTAAGGAAAAGGAAAAAACAAACACAAGAAGAATATTATCTCAAAGTTTGCCCTTTTTTCCACTGTGTCAGACTTTATTTTGATCTCAAAGATCACATAAATAGACAGACAAAGATTTCAAAAAAGCATCGTTGTTTAAAGATAAGATTATATAGGAAAAGTCTATGAAGATTCAGGATTAATTCTCCACTAAAGTGAGAAATAATATATTCATAACGGTAACAATAACTTCATTTAAAAAAAAAATGGCATATTCATAAATCACATGAAATTCCTAAAGACATTGAAAATGTGCAAAAGAGATGGTATATATATTTATTATAAAATAGATCAGCCTCCGTGATTTACGTTTGCTGTTCTGCGTCATAATATTTTGTCATCAAAAGAGAGAATATAGAGAAGGGCCTTAATTAGCAATAATAGTTACCACAAATCAAGCTTTCTGGCGCTTGCACTTCATCAGCATCATTAGAATAATATAATTACTATTATTCTAGTGATCCAGATGCTAATAAAGGGCAAGCGGCAGAAAAGGGTGATTTTTGGTACTATAATACTAATAATGGGACCCCTTTACCGCCAAAACAGCCCTTAGAAATGAACTGAGTTTAGCGGTTTCATCGGGAGTATCTCGTCAAAACCAAAACTAGCGCCCTCCTCGCCCCCATTCCAATACCATAGAAGGTCATTGGCGTCACCTACGAGCTAGCATCCCTAATTATGGGAGAGAAAAAGGCACATTATGCTTCTTATTTTGCAGAGTTTTTGTACAGATATCGACATCACAAAGGAGACATATTCCATCAATTCATTGAAGATATTGCGAAGATTTACAATCCTGATCGTGATTAACTGGGATACTGTGATTACTCACCATAAAGCATCTATGATCTTATACAGACAAATCACTTCTTTTGAAATTCATGTAATTGTTAATTGCCAAGTTATACAGTTAAAAATGTATCCCTTGTGTTTTGAACGGTTCTGACAATAACCTGCTATTATAACGTTCAGCTTATGTGCCTGCCTCAATACTTGGATAGCACCGTTTCATGTACTTGTTCCGATTGCTTCATTTGGATTGTTATTGGACACAGTCAAATATTGACCGATTGAATATTTGTGATTGACTGTCAACACTTGCTTTGGACTGAAAAGTTTAGCGGCAAATACTCTATATTCCTATTTCCATCCTTATTAACACGGTTTACATTGTCTAAAACGTTACCAAAGTTCTGGCTTCGAGATTCAGCGATAAACATTTGCTTTGGAATTCTTCATAATCATTGTCTACAGGATACATTATTCGTCGAAAAGGATCTCAAAAGCACGTTGACTTCAGGGATCTACAGAGGAAATCGATGCTCGCTTTGTGTTGTTCATACTTGTCTATATACATGATACATTATTTCAAGTGAACGATTTTTAAGAAACACGTTGACTTCAAGAATTTACGCTGCACATCAACGCTTGCTTTGTCTTGCTTAAAAATGTCTATATGATACATCCTTTCAACTGAAGGATTTTAGAAGCACGTTGACTCCAAAACTTTACGGAGCAAATGTAATGCTTTGTATGTTAGAGAAAAACATAATGATTGGAGATCACCAAGAATAACTACATTTCCCATGCATGCATGATGATGATACAATTTCTACATATTAGTTTCAAAATTGTTGTTATAATTATATTGAGAAATATTTACATTTTTTGTAAATAGTAACAATTTTGGTGTGTTTAAGTTTTGCGTTTGTTATGGTTGTGTTCTGTTTTGGAGATGGCTGGTATTATCGTGACAGCAATATTATTAGATGACATATTACATTTAGTAGATGTAGCTAAACAACGGTCAAGAACAGACAACACTCAATTTAAAAAAAGACTTCTTCACTCAATCAATGGAGATATTTTTTACCCGTTAAGTTTGTGGCCATTTCAATATCAATCAATGTTTTGGCAAAAGCCATTGTCAGATAGATCTACTTTTCAACTCGTGCTGTTCCTCATCGGAAATGGATGTTCTATTCACGTGGCCTCTTCCTGGAGTTTTTCTTCCCTAACTTATTCAACATGATATTGCAGTTTATGATCAACGACGTACGCAATTGATAACAATTTTACGATCTATCCACAGTAGACAAAATGATTGCTTTTATTATGATCTCTTTCATCGTCATTTGGTTTTTTTCAACGGGAATTATAAAGTTTAATTTCCTGAAGTAATACACACAATGTATAAATGATAGCCATCTGAAAGTGTTATAATCCCAATATCAAAGAACTTTTTGTGTCGCACATTATACACCATCTGCATGTATGCAGTTCGGATTCTGTCTTTTAAAATACTAATATTATTATCAGGTAAATGATATAATTTGTATTGAGGCACTTCACAAAGACTTATGCATTAAGTTTGGTTACATTACGAACTAGATGGAATTCGACTGCGCGCAGTCGAAAATGATGCCTCCGTCATAGAGCAATTTTACCAACCAAAACAGAAGAAATTTTTCAAATTCAAGTTCATTTGTAATCCATTAACAGGTTCTCAAAATATCGTGATTACAAGCTATTTTTGCATACATAATGAGCCATGACCTTTGACCTCATGACCCAAGAATCTACTCAGTTCATACTCAGTTCATTGGCTCTGCAAGATACATACATGATCTAAGTTTGGCAGGAATCCATCAATCTGTTCTAATGATAATGCGATCACAAGCCATTTTTGCATACATGATGAGCCGCGTGACCTTTGACCTCATGACCCCAAAATCTAATCAGTTCATCGGCTCTGCAAGTAACATACATGACCAAAGTTTGGCAGGAATCCATCAATCTGTTCTTGAGATAACGTGATCACGAGCTGTTTTTGCATATATAATGAGCCCTGTGACCTTTGACCTTGTGACCCCAAACTCTAATCAGTTCATTGGCTCTGCAAGATAAATACATGACCAAAGTTTGGCAGGAATCCATCAATCTGTTCTTCAGATAACGCGATCACGAGCTGTTTTTGCATACATAATGAGCCCTGTGACCTTTGACCTTTGACCTCGTGACCCCAAAATCTAATCAGTTCATCGGCTCTGCAAGATACATACATGACCAAAGTTTGGCAGGAATCCATCAATCGGTTCTTCAGATAACGCGATCACGAGAACGGGACGTACGTACGGACGGACGGACAACCCGAAAACATAATGCCTCCGGCTACTTCGTAACGGAGGCATAAAAATAGCCTTTGCCGGGAGATAAGAGTGAGTCATTGGTAATAGCAGTTTAGAGGTACATTGAAGCCATTAAATTGACACTTGGCACTGTACGTGGCCATTCCTGCCATCAATTTGACACTTGTCGAATAGTGGGTAAGTGAGCACTTTTTTTTGCTCCCGAAAATTTGAAAATCGCGCCGGCCGAAAATTCGCTCGGGGGGGGGGGGTAGTGAGAAATTTTTTATTTGTTTGGTCCTCGAAAATTTAAAAATTTGCACCCCCCCCCCCCCAAAAAAAAGGTAAAAATCACGTGATTTTACATGATTTTTTTTCTTCTCAAGGGGGGGGGGGGGGGTGGGAGCGTGCCCCCTGGCCCCCACCCCCCCCCCCCTGGATCCCCTACTAAAAAAGAGTCATTGGTAATTGCAAAGTACAGGGCGATTGCTGCCATAAAGTTGACACTTGCTGATAGATAGGATAGGAGTGGCAGTCACTGGTATATACCACGGGGCAGGCGCGGATCCAGGATTTCTTAGGGGAGGGGGCCCAACTTTTTTTTTTTTTTCTCCCGAAAATTTGAATATCGCGCCGGCCAAAAAGTCGCTTGGATCCGCCACTGCCACGGGGCAGTGTCCTCTCAAATCAATTTTGCAAAATACAAATGAAAGTGAGAAATAGATATTGACAACTAACAGTGTTTTCAAATTATCTATAAATAACCTAAGCTGTGAGCTAATTTTGTTAACGATGCGTTTCTATTTTTTTGGAGATATTTTTGTTTTCGTTTATGATTTCATGAACTGTTCAAAAAATGTAAAATATCATTTAGATGCACACTTACAACTGATTGTGGAAAGATCGTTGGTCTGGTAATGATCGACCTTAAAAAGTCATTCGATACTGTGGATCATTGTATCCTAATACAAAAAAATATGGAAGTGCATGGTTTTGTCAACCCACACTGAAATAGTCTCAAAGTTACTTTGATGAAAGGAAACAGTTCACTTCTGTAAATCGTAATACATGTACATCTGATTGAAAACAGATAACATGTGGAGTCCCCAGAGCACTTATACTAGGTCCCTTATTATTCTCTGTTTGTAAATAACATGCCAAGCATTGTAACGAGTGAATTATCATTATATGCTGACATGTGTCTATTTACCTCATCAAAACATCCAAGGGAAATCGTAAAAAGAGTAAATGAAGACTTAACAATTCTGTCAAGCTGGTTAAAAGACACTAAATTTATGGTAAACTTACAGAAATGTAAATTAAACGTTAATTGATACACAACAATGTTTGAAAAGAGTGCATAGCATAATGGATGAGTGCGATATTTTCATTGACGGTGAGGAAATAAAATAAAAAAGTTAAGTATGTTGAGTACCTAAGTTTCGTTATTGACCAAAATCTGTCTTGGAATGTTTACAGTACCGGGAAGTAAACACAAATCATAAAATGTGTACTCCAATGCCATGATTTCTCTTTGGTCTTTATCAGAGTATTACAGACATAACAACCTTCATTGTCACTTCCATCCAGATACTTCAATATTAAAGCTGATATCTCTTGGATCTTTATCAGAGTATTACAGACATAGTAACCTTCATTTTCATCTCCATCTAGATACTTCAATGCCATGGATCTTTTTCAGAGTATTTCAGACATAGCAACCTTCATTTTCATGTCCATCTAGATACTTCAATAAGCCGATATCTTTTTGGTCTTTATCAAGTATTACAGACACAACAACCTTTTTTTTCATCTCTATCTAGATACTTCAATGCCATGATATCTCTTAGATCTTTATCTTAGTATTACAGACATAACAAACTTCATTTGTATCACTATCTGCATAAGATACTTCAATAAGCCCATATCTCTTGGATCTTTATCTTAGTATTACAGACATTTCATCTCTGTCTGCGTAAGATACTTCAATGCCATGATATCTTTTTGGTCTTTATCTTAGTTTTACAGACATAACAACCTTCCTTTTGCATCTCTGTCTAGCTACTCCAATACGCTGATATCTCCTGGGTCTTTATCAGAGTTTATCAGACATAAGTCGCTTCATCTTCATCACTATCTGCATCACTAGCTGTGTGTGTCTCTTCTTCTCTTGAGGTATTTAGCTTTGGACTTGAACTTAACTCTATATTCCCAGAGAGCACCTGATCATGAATCCATAGGTATTCCACCAGTGTATTCATCACTGGGGCAACGTCATCAATCTCAGCACAAGAGTCACCAGCTAAGAGAGCATTAGTTTCTGTGGGTTTCAATACATTCTTCAGCTTAAGAATTGGTACCTGCCACTGCTTTTGGAAATCAAGTAGCTCCCTTGATGTAATTTCACTGCGATTGTACTGATCATACTTAGTACCAATGACAACTAGAAGAGGTGTATCTTCATTGGACAATGACTTGGAAAACTGGGTCCTCAAATCCTCAAAGCTAGAACGGTCAATGAAGGAAAAGAAGTAAAGCACTGCTTGGGCCTTCTCGCGGCAAGCCTACATTGTAATGAAGATACAAAAATAAATTGTAAATAAGTTTGATTGGATTCAATGGTAGTAAAACACAGAAAATGAAAAAGGATGGATGCAATATATTTAAAAAGATAAGACAAAAATAATAACAAAAGACTGATCAAAAGACTGATTTTGGTGAAATTACTACTTTGGAGTTAGTGAAGTGAGAAAGATTTTAATTATCTGGAGAGCATTTCCTTTCCTACCACATCCCAGCTATAACAAACACAAGGGATTTTGGGTGATATTACTACTTTGGAGTTAGTGAAATGAAAGATTTTAAAGGTCCAAATCTTGGTTAAAGATGAAGTTGAGTTCTGGTCATGCGATTGCATTGTGAAAGAAACGGTGTGGAACCGACCAGAAAAGGTTGATCATCTAGCATATAAGAATGTGTGTGTATTGCAAGGTTCTGGAATCATCAAAATGATAAGAAATTTGGCCAAGTCTTGGTAAAGTTACAAACACTTGCACAGAAAGATGTATATGGGACTACACGAACACGTGGCGTAAAACGCCGCCCCCCCCCCCCCCCCCCGATTTTTACGATGTTACATGCATATTTAGAATATGAAGGCATTTGAAGAGCCATGCTTTTCAGGGAACATGTCTTAACTGATGTTCTTCCACACTTGCATAATAAGAATGAGTAATGCTCACAAAATATTTTTCAGCTCTTCCCAGAACTCAACCTTCTCTTTAAGGGGGTAATTTTTCATTTGGAGTAAACAAGAAATAGAAATAAGAAGTTTATTGTCCTTAAATTCTCATTATAATGTCTTTTTGTCAATTTCCATTTCTTCATGTTCTGAAATTAGTCAAATCTAATTATAAAATTATTAAAAGGACATCATGAAAATCATCAAATGCAGCGAACAGTAGTTGATACTAAAAGAAGACAAATGAGACTGCATTTCCAATATGCCTCCATATAAATTCAGTTTAGATCATATTCTTGAAATATCCTGAAGAGAACATAAAGGTCATATTGACATGTCGATTGATATTTAGACCTTCCAATAACAGAATCTAATCACTTGCCTCCCTATGGTGATGCATACTAGTATTAAATAGGTTTTAAGTTCCAGGCTAAAATAGCTAAAATTTGTTCTTTATATGGTGGCCATGATAACAGGGTTAAAAGCCTTAAATTTTTCTTGTATATTGACTAGCTGACCTTTGACCTTCTTAACCCACAATTGACTCAGTTTCTCTCACTATGGTGATGCATACTAAGAACAAGTTTAAAGTTCATGGCTCAAATCATTCTTGACCTTTGAACCACTTACCCCAAAATCTAATCACATTGACTTCCTATGGCGATAAATAGTTCATACTTTAAGTGGTTCTTGAGATATATCGCAATGACAAGAAAGCGGGACGGAGGGATGGTCAACCCGAAAACATAATGCCTCTGTCACCATCTTTGGTGAGGTACATGTATATATCATCTTTACCAAAAGAACAAATATAATTTATTTTTGGAAGTTACATGTATGGTGTTAAATTAACCATGCTTCTAGAAGCATTCTATTACTAAAACAGCATTTTATATTAGTCAAAAATGTCACCAGCTCAATACATAATATAATTTAGTTTACATATTTCAGGTGGACTATATTTTGGTCCAAAATTGTATTTTTACAGAGTTAAGTATTCATGTTGCCATTACATCTCTTATAACGGAGAACCCTAACCCATTGATAGTTTACAAACAAAATACTGATCGTGATGATCCATAGAAAAGTGCTATCTCCTAATTCAAAAAGGACTTACCGGATGAATGTGATCAAACTTTCTCTGTACAGCATGGCCAGCATCCCAAAACTGAAGACGGAACATGACATGTTTCCCAGAATGCTTCAGCTTAGCAGGCCAATATGTGACAGATGTAATGATACCTACAAAACAAATGAAAAACAATATCTGTCATAGTTATTCAGTTTGAAAAGGAAAACATTGGTCTCTTTTAAGAGAGACCACAAGACACAAGGCCTTCATTCTCATTAAAGGAAACCAAAACCTTCATACTAAGTTACTTTTATTGCAAAGTTTAAAAGATTTGAATAAAATCAGTGAAAATTTGGACAAAATCGGGCAAGGAATAAGAAAGTTAGAGGTTGGTTGGTTCTTCGTTTAGATGGCGCTCTTCAATCTCAAAGATTATTTGCGCCAGTCAATTTCGTGTATAGCTTTGGCGTGGGCTTCGGAAATCAAGCCCACGAGCGACTTTCCTTGGTGAAATGAAATTAATAGTGATATGGTTTAAAAAAAAAAAAAAAAAAAAAAAAAAAAAGCTGCAATATTAAAATTGCATAAAATGCACATAAAAGGCGAGATGGGAGTTAGTTGCAATTGTTCATGGAAAAACCGCAAATACTTCATTTTATATATTATTACAGGATCGACATAAGTTAAGGGGATCCCTGATAGCTTTAAAAGCTATCTAAAACGATTAGTATCGTATATGTAACCCAATAATTCACGAGTAAAAATTGGGTTAGACATCAATAATTGTTTCAGATTGGGGTTGTTCAATTTAATCCTTTCTTTTAAGAGACGTCTATCTTTGTCGTATTTTGTACAATAGAAAATAAAATGTTTAATTGTTTCATCTTCTTGACAAACTTCACAAAGACCAGTATCGTGTTGGTTAATTTGAAAAAGGTAATAATTTAAACTACAGTTACCTACTCTTAGTTGTTGTATCAAGCATTCTTCTCTGCGAGATAGGCCTTGTCTATGTATGGGCTTTGAAACGTCGCTATGCAAAGCATATAAAAATCTACCGTGTTCTGCATTGTCCCATTCTGCTTGCCATAATTTGTTATAATGGATCAAACGAGAGGCTGCCAATTCACTTCTTGTATTTGGTATAACTATGTCTATACACCTTTTCATGGCTCCTTTTTTGGCAGCCCGATCTACGATCTCATTGCCCCTAATATCGCAATGTGACGGAATCCATTCAAAAGCAACACAAACATCCTTAAACTGCAAAATATTAATTATGGATAAAATTTCATTTACAATAGCACATCTAATAAAGTATGAATCGATCATTTGTAAAGCTGACAAAGCGTCGCTAAAAATTACCACCGAAGAGGATTCAATAAATGTATTAATCCACTCTAGTGCCATTAGTATGGCCACTAGTTCTGCTCTCATAATACAGACATGGGATAATCTAAAAAATTTCACCACATTATAATGAGATACATAAAATGCGGCTCCTGTCTTTCCATCCTCGAGTTTAGAACCATCTGTATATATATGTAAAAACCCATTCCATGAATTTCCAATGCTATCTAGAACAATCGATTTTATTTCAAATGGAGGCATTTCCTTTTTTTGCACTTTGCCATGGTGTTCGAAAGACACTTGTGGTCGTGCTAACCGCCATTCTGGGATTTTCGGCAATAAGTTGGTTTGCCCTTCCACCACTACTTCGTCTCTAAAGGATCGCAGTTTAAAAGGTCCTTCTCCTATCTTCCATTCTAAGTTATTTAAATCATAGTCATCACCCAATACTTCTTTTGTTGGGTGGTTTAAAGTACTAGACAGTAAATAAACTCGAAAGTTATCATTTAACAACCTTCTACGATATCTCAGAGGCAGCTCCCCGGTCAAAACTTGTAAAGCCTCCAAGGACACATTGTGTATTGTGCCTGTAATAATTTTTAAGGCTCTGTATTGGATAGAGTCAAGTTTTTTTGTTAAAGATATACAAGCAGAATCATACATTTCACTCCCATAGTCCAAAATGGATAGGATAAGTCCTTTATAAATCATCATCAAAATCTCATACTTACTTCCCCAGGGGGTGCCTGAGACACAACGTAGCAAGTTTATTCTTTTCTTACATTTATCAATGATAGAATCTATATGGACAGACCAAGTTAATTGGGAGTCAAACCTCACACCAAGGAACTTATACTGCTCGCATATAGGCAGATTATGTCCTTTTATTTTTAGAAGAATATCTTTCTTTTGTTTGTTGGTAAAGACTAATACTGCAGATTTGGTAGGGGAAATGTTTAACTTCCACGTCCAACACCATATCTCAAGCTCATGCAGGGCCTCTTGTAATTTCCTGCGGGCCAGCTCTAAATCCTTATTTGAACACCAGATTGCAATGTCATCAGCATAGCAAGATAATTTAACATCACTTACATTTATCTTGAGATCATTTAACATTAAAGTAAATAATAAAGGACTTAATGAACTTCCTTGCGGGATTCCATTTTCTAACGTGTAGTGGCGAGACATATAGTTATTTATCCTCACATTAGAAATCCTACTCAGTAGAAATGCTTTCATAAAAACCAATGCCTAAGATAGATAATTTTCTTAGTAGACCTGTTTTCCATAGCGAATCATATGCTTTTTCTAAATCAAGAAAGACCGCTACGGTATATTTTTTACTTTTCAAGGATATATGTATGTCCGTCTCCAATCTCACTAAGTGATCTTTGACATTCCTATATTTGCGGAAGCCAGATTGAATAGGATTTAATAGTCTGTTTTTTTCTAGAAACCACGTCAGGCGATTTTTTATCATTTTTTCCATAATTTTAGAGAATGTTGATATCAACGAAATCGGCCTATAAGAGGTCACTTGAGTCGGATCTTTTCCGGATTTCAAGATTGGTATTTGAATAACCTCATACCACTGATGTGGTTAAAGTGAGATTTTCCAAATGTCATTATACAAGTTTAATAAATACACGAGTGCCTTGTTCGGCAAATTCTTAATCATAATTAAATAAATATCATCCTTACCGGATGAGGAGTTTTTCATCTCCTTTAAAACATTCCCCATTTCACTCATGTTAAAGTCATCATTGATACAATCATCATCATTTGTTGAAGAATTATTGTACAAGATATTTTCGTTTTCATTTTTAGTTACGGAAAGTGATTCATCAACCGATTTAAAATAGGTTGCCATTGCATTTGCTTTTTCCTCAGATTCTTTCAAGATATTTCCGTCTACAAATAGATTGTGAAAGATGTGCTTGTTCATTGTACTGTCCCGCATTCTTTTAACCTGTTCCCAGACTTTCCCAATGTCTGTAAATCTATTCATTCTACGGCAGTACTCTAACCAATAATCATATTGAGCTCTCCTGATTACCTTCTGAGCGACAGCTTTCTTCTTTAAGTATTTCTTAACATCATTTAGATCATAATACCTTCTTAACCTGTTTTTTAGACGATTTCTCTCTTGCACCGCCTTCTTGCAGGCATTGTTCCACCAGGGATTTACTTTTCTTCTCTTGGCAATCTGCACACGCGGAATGCACTTGTTCGACGTTTCCTTGATCACCTTAACAATCACATTGTATCTGCCTTGAATGTTTAGTTCTGCACCAAGATTTTCATATCCTTCTTTTCTCAATGCCTCTTCAATTTCTTCTCTATACTCTTCCCAATTAACCTTTCTAAAAGACCATCTCTGTCCCATATTCTCACCCCCTGGTCTATTGTACACATGTTTAAAATTTAAGCAAACCAGATTATGATCACTGCCAAAATTATTGGATAGTACTTTCCACTCTGTATTACGTGCTAATTCTTTCGATACTAAGGACAAATCCAGATTTGAGTATGTACCATAATATGGGTCTAACCTTGTAGGAGATCCATCATTTAATAAAACCAAATCATTATTTTCTATAAAAGACTCCACAGTTCTACCGTTTGTGTCTAATTTGTTGCTCCCCCATAGAGGATTGTGACTATTAAAGTCGCCTAGAATCAAATACTTCCCCGGCATATTTCTTATCATGTTATTTAGATCTATCAGTTCAATCTTTTTACACGGATTATAATAGTTGAAGATTGAGATAACTCCGTTTTTACAAAAAATATCAACTTTTTGGTATTCGGCGTTCCTGGGTGTATCCATCGCCTGAAAAGTGATGTCGTTTTTTAAATACATCACCAAACCACCTCTTCTGCCGTCCGGCCTGTTTTTACAAACACAAACGTAATTGGGTATAGACAAAACATTAAAATCGTTAAACCAAGTTTCTTGGATGCACATTATATCTGGGTGAATACCTAACAAATTGTTATCAATAAGGGAAGATAAAAAGTTTGCGCCATGCGCCGTCAAGCCTTGTGCGTTCCATTGTACAATCAATAGGTCTGATATGGACTTATTAGTCATATGAGGCGACTTTTTACCATTTCCATGGTAATGTCTACCTTCAAAATTTCTTTGCCTGCTCTAACTACCGCTTCCAAGAAATTATCATCATTACTGGACTGAGGCAACTGTCGTACCACAAACAGAATAAACATAATCAAATCAATAGATGTCATATTTACTGGAGTTTGGGTTGCAGTTTCCTTCTTTGTTTTTCGTACTGGAATTGGGATCTGGGAATGAGATCTGGGTATTGCCCTGTCCCTTTCTTCCTGTCCCTTTCTTTCTCGTACTGTGTGTGGGGTATGGGCCTGAGGGTTCGGATTGGCTCTCTGAGGATTCGGATTGGCTCTCTGAGGATTATTAGAGCCTTTTGAAATGACTAGTCACTAGAGGGCGGTATTCAATTTGATGACATCATCTGTGAACAACTCTCCATGCCTTTTGTACAAAACATTTCACAATTTTTTTGGTTTTCTTCGTATTTATTTGTGTTCTTGATCCGACTTCATAACATGTGAAGTAGAATATCATTTTGCATTCTATATATTGCTTTCAGGGGAGTACATTATCTCAATCACAAGAAAGAAGGAAAAACATGAAATTTGATGTACAAAAGGCATGGAGAGTTGTTCACAGATGATGTCATCAAATTGAATACCGCCCTCTAGTGACTAGTCATTTCAAAAAGCTCTTACTTCCTTATTCCTTGCCCGATTTTGTTCAAATTTTCACTGATATTTTTCAAATATCTTAAACTTTATAATAAAAGTAACTTAGTATGAAGGTTTTGGTTTCCTTTAACTCTTTGTGTGCTGGTGTCACAAATATGTGACAAATGTTCCTTGAAGGGACTGCCGGCATGGTCATCTGGGCATTAAAAACAATAATAATTAAAAAAATGATAAACAACAAATATTACACTATTAACTAGAAATATCGCAATCTGTATTGCCACGCAATGCGATGTATCCCCCTGCAGTGGCAGCAATTTTTGTGTCATTCTTACGTTCGAATGAGGGACAAAGATCCCCTCTCCCCTCCCTGAAACAAAAGGATGACATAGAGATCGCCACTAGTGGCTCAGACTATTGTCAAGACAAGGAGCAGCATAACCAAAGCAATATGTGTGTAGATTAGAATATAATGAATCTCTGTAGAAAATTTGAAAGAAATCTATCAAGAAATGTGGCAATTAGAGCGCACAAAAGACAGCCACCAAAATATGTGACCCGGCACCACAAAACCACCAAAAAGTCGCAAACAATTATTTTCCTGATTTCATCTGATTATGAAAGAAGAAGTTCTCCTCATTAAAATGGTATATTACTTGTCCAAATTGAAGCTTCCTAACCCTTTCAATTTAGTGAATGAAAAGAGCTGGTGAGGGAGGTTACTGGTATTAAATTGTGAGAAAGAGAGCTTTAAAGTTTGGGGCTATTCAAGCATGCGGAGCAAGCAAACTACAGGGAAATCAATAGAAGGGTGAATCAAAAGGCCATAGCAACCACTATGAAGAGATTTTCAGATTAGGCTGAAATTTGGCCTGATGGTCAAACATAGTCTGTTCATTATGTTTCTGAGGTTTCAATGTGTGGACTTAAGTCTTTCAAAAGTTATTATGTTGTAAATGTATAGAGTTGTAATTGGACAGATTAAGTGAACTGCAACATAGTGCCGAGACACCTGCACTAGACAATGCCTATTCATGGTGGACCCGGAGTCTTTTTGTTCCCCCTTACATAACACTGCTTGTCACCTATCTTGTTTTGTATACATCTGGGCAATTATTTGTAACCACATTATCAGGAATTCTCTCGTCGCTGTCTTGCCCGAAGTGTTCAGTAAGCAAAACTGTAAAGTTGGCCTGATCGCGATCCCCCGCAGCTAGCCCCCGCATCATCGCTTCGTTGACCGCCCGAGCTACCCGGGCATCTGCGTTGGTGCACCCCGGTACCATCCCACGGCTCTGCTCACGTACAAAACCTGGCATTGTAACGACGTTGTAGTCTTTTTCGCAACTTGTCACTCTCAAATGTATAAAATATAATAATGTTCTTACTCTTGATCAACAAATTCTGGATATGTGATGTACAATCAAGCTACTCGAAGTCGTTAACGGAGAATATAAGACGAACGCAAATCTGGAACTCGGATGTGAAAGCGGATACTAACAAAATGGCGCGCCGCACTGATTGCTATAACGGACCAATCACAGCCCGCGTAGCACAACCCGTTAGCAACGACCGACCATTTCCGGACTACGATAATTTCGCTCGGGAAAAGTGATCAAATTTTGGAAGAGACCGAAGGCTGTGCGAAAAAAACTGGTCTAGAAAAACCGTTTAAAACACATCTTCTACTATGTTTTAGACTTCCAAATTTTGATACTAGGTACAGAAAAGACCACTCTTTCAGAAAATGCAAAAAAACAAAAATCTATTTTTTTCACCTAAATTGACATTTTAGCTGATTACGGAGAATCGCTGGTTGCGACTTTTTGTTGGTTTTGTGGTGCCGGGTCACATATGACCTTTGACCCTATAACAGACAGGACACAGGTGGAAGCATCACCAAACACCAAAGATATGTAGATTTTACTACGACACACTTCCAGACAACATTTGAAAGAAATGTGTCAAGAAATGTGGCAATTAGAGAGCATAAAAGACGGAACAATGAGGGCAGCATCGCCCAAAAGTGTAGATGTGTAGATTGTACCACGACACATCTCCATGTTCTAGCACACCTACCCCTGGACAATATGGACATCCACCCCCTTGATAACCACCCCCAGCCAACTACCCTCCAGTCAACTACCCCCTAGGACAACTACCCCCTATGGCAACCACCTTCTAGGACAACTACCTCCCGGACAACTACCACCTGGACAACTACCCCCAGACATTCTACCCACAACACAACTACCCCCTACGACAACCATCCTCTAAGACAACTACCCCCCGGAAAAATATCCTAGGGGGTAGTTGTCTGGGGGGTAATTGTCCGGGGTTATTTGTCCTAGGTGGTAGTTATAGGGGGTATTTGACTGGGGGTGGTTATCCAGGGGGTGGATGTCCAGGGGGTGAGTGTCCGGATCCGATATCTTCATAATAAATTTGAAATAAATCTGCAGAGCGCACACTTGACAGCCACCAAAATATGACCTTTGATCTATAATAGACGAAAACTGGTGGCAGCATCACCAAACACTAAAGATGTGTAGAGTGTTATAAGATACATCTCTTTACAAAATTTGAAAGAAATTCTTCAAGAAATGGGTCTGCAGAGTGCACTCATGCTATCCTGCAAAATATGACTTTCTGACCCTATAAAACATGGGACACTGGTGGCAGCATCCCCAAAAACTATAGGTGCATAGATTTGACCAACAAACACTTCCATACTTAATGTGAAAGAAATCTGTACAGAAATGATGAAGTGAGACCGCACACTGGGTGCACACAAGGCATCAAAATATGACCTTTGACCCTATAACAGATTGAACACTCAAGGCAGCATCACCCAAATCCATAGGCTTGCAGATTATACCAAGATACACCACCGTTTAAAATTTGAACAAAATCCCTTGAGAAATGTTGCCTATAGAGCGTACACAAACCATCTATCAAAATATGCCCTTTGACCCTATAAAAGACAGAACACTGGAGGCAGCATCACCAAAATCTATATGCTTGTAGATTATACCTAAATACACCTTGAAACAAAATTTGACAGAAACCCTTCAAGGAATATGGCAGTAAGAGCGCGCACAAGAATATGACGGGCCGGACGTGCTGGCGTAAGGCGCCTGCTGAATCCAAAGTACCCATCCGGCATACTGTGGGGGGATACAATTATAACAATAACTAGATGGAACTTCGACTGCGCGCAGTCGAAATGATGCCTCCGTCATAGAGCAATTTACAAACCAAAACAGAAGAAATTTTTCAAATTCAAGTTCAATTGTAATCCATTAACAGGTTCTCAGAATATTGTGATTACAAGCAATTTCTCATATATATATGACCCTTTGATCTTTGACCTCATGACCCTTACATCTACTCAGTTCATTGGCTCTGCAAGATGTCCCGAGTTAAATAGTAATCCATCTGTCAGTTCTAATGAGAATGTGTTCACAAGCTATTTTTGCATACATAATGAGCCCATGACCTTTGACCTTTGACCTCATGACCAAAGAATCTACTCAGTTCATTGGCTCTGCAAGATGCATACATGATCTAAGTTTGGCAGGAATCCATCAATCTGTTCTAATGATAATGCGATCACAAGCTATTTTTGCATACATAATGAGCCGCATGACCTTTGACCTTGACCTCATGACCCCAAAATCTAATCAGTTCATCGGCTTCGCAAGTAACATACATGACCTAAGTTTGGCAGGAATCCTTCAATCGGTTCTTGAGATAACGCGATCACGAGCAGTTTTTGCATACATAATGAGCCCTGTGACCTTTGACCTCGTGACCCCAAAATCTATTCAGTTCATCGACTCTGCAAGATACATACATGACCAAAGTTTGGCAGGAATCCATCAATCGGTTCTTCGGATAACGCGATCACGAGCTGTTTTTGCATACATAATGAGCCCTGTGACCTTTGACCTCGTGACCCCAAAATCTAATCAGTTCATCGGCTCTGCAAGATACATACATGACCAAAGTTTGGCAGGAATCCATCAATCGGTTCTTCAGATAACGTGATCACGAGAACGGGACGTACGGACGGACGGACGGACAACCAGAAAACATAATGCCTCCGGCTACTTCGTAACGGAGGCATAACAACAATAATAATAAAAACACTAAAAGGCACTTTTAAGGTGCTTTCTCTCTAATACTTCTATTCTGAGGCGCACATGGAAAGAACAAAATATGTGATACAAGAGTAAAAATGAGCGCATTTTTTTACGTTAAAGATACTATGTCCCTTTTGCAGCCAACATCAAATTCTGTAGAACTTTGCAGGAATTATGAATGGTAATGTATGTCCTACATGTATCTGTAAAATGTAAACGTTAGCAGTGGTACTTACGATTACTTACTGGCTTTATAGAAGTCGATTTGACAACTAATAGTCAATATTTTCCCACTTAAAGACACTTTCAAGCTCTAAAGTTCTAAATAAGTATTATCTTTCAAATGCAGTGGGATTTAATCTTTTCATTTTTTTGGCCTGCAAATGGGAAACAGTACCTTTAAAATGTTTGGTTTTTTAAAAGTAAAATACAAACTTCAGCAAACACTGACATGTATATACAACAGACTGTGACTTATCCAAGGTTTGGTAGTGACAAACTGATGCTGAAAAATTATTATTTGCAGCTTCATACTCACTATTGCCTTTAAAGAGCTAAAATGCAAAACAAGAGAGATGCCAATTTTACCAGGTGTTTCAACATGGGTGGTAGGGACTCGTTGTCCACATAGCTTGGCCACTGTGCTGCTCTTTCCTACGCCAGTCTTTCCAACCAAACACAGCTTGTATTTCATTATCTTTGGTTGCTCTAGATGGGATGCTAACAATGTCAATGGACTCTCCAGACAACCTATAACAAAAGGTACATGTTGAAAAATGAAAGTAACCTGGCAAAATAGTTCCTTTCCCATCAAGGAAAGTCAATTCATCCCTATTGCTACTGGGGGAGGAGGGGAGGAGGGGAATTTTGACCCCCTTACAAAAATTAAGGACTTTCACGCCCCCACCACAGAATGCAATTTGCCTCATGTTTGATTTGTAGGAATGCCTCTCAAACCATTTTGAATGTAGAACACAATATTATTTACCCCCTTAATATTTTTTCAAAAGCAATATTTCTCTGTATTATTCAATTATTTTGTGCCATTTTGAACTTGTTGAACCATCAGATAATCATTTACAATGTATACAATGCTTTATCATGGTTTGTGAAATAAATAATATATTAACTGAAACATGAAATGTTAAGTTGTAAAAATAGATTTTTTTTGAGGCCACAGGACATTTAGTAGTCCATGTCATTTATGTTTCTGAATAAATACTCTATATTGCTCTATAAACATATAATTGTGTACCCTACACCTTTTGCTTGATCATGTACATTATATGAATGTTTTGAAGACCTGTACGTACATTGCCGAATGATTGCCATATTGCCATTGGGTCTACTTTAGGGCGTGGGACGAGGCACCAAAAACGGCCTAGTTTGTCATTTGCGTTCACATGGTGCGGGGCACACTACGCAATAGACATCTTAAGATTACCTTCAAAATACGCAAAATCTGAATCCCAATGTACAATGGAGAAATCTGGCACACTAACAAGAAATTTGTGAATAATCATTGCACTTTACGGCATTAAAAAATGCCATAGTTATCGGGAACAAAATTGCAGCCCTCACGGTCTAAAGTAGACCAAATGGCATCGCTTCATTCGGCAATGTACATATACAGGTCTACAAAACATTCCCAGCTTGTTCAATAATCACACTATGTAAGCATCAACATTACCAAACTCTTACCAAACACTCTCCTCTTGCCATGTCTGAGGATACTTGCAAAGTAGTCCTTGCCCTCTGGTGTTTTGTGCCAATCATCATGATTGATGTATGTACCCAGAGTGTGGAAACACCATTTGGATCTATCATCATCCATTACTCCTGCACGCTGAGCCTGCACCAGACTACTCTAGCTGTCAAGACAAAGAGGAACATAAATTATCATTCTGAGCTTCAATGACTGGTGACAAAAAGTGTAGTTGAATAATCCATGAATGAGGCTTATGCATTCTTGATCTTACGTAGGTGCTTTTAAGGAGAACATACTTTGCTAGATCATTCAGTAACTCTTCAACTGTAGTCTACCAGTAAATGAAAGATCTTTGTGAAACACCCCCCCCCCCCCAGGGCAGCATACAATTGTATCACAAAACTGTCATAAGCAACAGTTCATCAACAATATACATCTTGTTGCAATGATTAACAAACGTTTCAATGAGATGTCAGATTGTCTGTGAACTTGAAGGTTTTGTGTATTACTAAACAACAATGCCATTAGTTTCATCCAGATAATAAACTTTTTTTTTGGGGGGGGTGGGGGTGTGACTTCTTCAAGTGTTAACTAAACCGAGACCGAAAGCTTCAGGCTTTTCTATTGCCAGCCAATAAGTCTCATATTTGAAACTTTAACATTGATTTATTAATATTTTTATAGCAAGCAGATCCATTTCCTTATACAGTGTAGTTGTTTTCCAGATCAATTGTTATACAAATATACACAGGTGTGAGTGCGTTATGGTTGATGCAGCGCATGAGGGTATTCACTATGGTGCAAAATTCACGAGGCGTAGCCGAGTGAATTTTGTGCCATTGTGAATACCCGAATAGCGCTGCATCGCCATAACGTCACGAACGAAAAACCTGTGTATTATATGTTTTATCAAATGGGTCTTACTATCAAATCTCTTTCACTTCACAAAAACTTAAGACATTATGGTAGATAGCTTCACACAGGCGCGCGCCCGCCCGCAAACCACCATCGGTAGTATGCACTTGTATTGTGCAGCGGTTTGCTGTGAAACCTGTGAAAAAGTGTATCCTAATATCATCGTTTTCCCTAAAAATACTCCAAAAATAACAAGAAAATTGACATGAAACAGGTAAATAATGTAAAGACTTTTAACTTAAGATGTTTATTTGGACATTCAATGAATATTTACTTCATTTTGGGTATGTTTAAGTAGGGTATCACTATCTCCACGCCGGAGTTACGGGTCAAATTTTGGATACATTTCTGAACAAGCGCCCATTAATTTACCTTGGCCTTGACTTGTAGTGTACTGTAGACTGCACAAAGTCTAGACCTATACGCTATAGAATAGTCTACGTACATCCTCACCTCATAACCAAAGCTACATATACATCAGCAGAAGAGACCACACACTCAAGCTCTCTGTTCCTGAGGCAACAATAGACTCCTACAAGTACTCATTTTACCCCCGTACCATTCGCATCTGGAATCAACTACCAGCCACTGCAGTTACTGCCCCAACAGTTGCTGCTTTCCAGATGACCGCCCTCCCTGTCATCAGAGGGTTGGAACCTCCTGTGTAGGTTCCAGAATGCTGTTAACCGGCGATATAGCAGCACTTACCAGCATGATTTTTTACATGCACGTCACTGTTTTACTGTATAAAGAAATTGTACACCCTTTTGTTGTCTGCACCTTCACCTGCTGTCACAACACATCCCATCCCAGTAATGTGTAGCTTGGAAAAGCTGCTTTAGGCATTACCTCATCAAGTATCAAGTATCATGTATGATGTAGGTAGGCCTTCTTGCTAAACTGTAGGCCTACTGCATACTGACTACCGTCTCTCACTCTCTCACTAGGTCACACATAGCTTCATTACTATCCTGGCGCTGGCTGTGTGATATAAAAGCTGTGCTTTTAATTCTCAACATTTCAAACACCACTGTACAAAACTCAACTGATTTCAATCAAAATCGGTACTTTAGTGACAATTGATGACACCTAAATAGCAGTAAAATACAATTTGTTTAACTTACTGATGTTAAAAAGAATAATATAAAAGTTTCAATTGTAAGTCTAAAAAATTCCGATCAGCCGAATCGGTCCTATTGTGTGCAGTCTTCGCAATGGTGTGTGATGTGTGGATTTGTGTATAAATACCCTCCTCCCAGCATGTAATGCAGTGCTAAAGGTCAATACACAATAGCATTGATTGATCTGAGCCGACACTCACTGAGATGAGCCGAGGCCGAGTGACTTGTGTCAGTCAGACTGACATGACCAGGGCTTTCATTAAAATACACACGAGCACCCACTTCTCACATATCACTGTTTATCACTCACCTGAAATCCTTGTGGGTAATGTCATCCATATATCGAAGATATTCAAGGCTTCAAGCGGTGTTTGGCAGTGGTAGTGCAGATAAGAACTAAACATCCAGTCTCTGAAGTGGAATGCCGCCCTCTAGAGGTGAGAGCGGCATATGACGTCTGCTAGGTCCAGCCATCGAACTCAAACCAAGATTCGATGGGTCCAGCCAGGGTCCAGCCAACGAATTTCAAGTAAGGGCGGCGGCCGCACTCGAGCTGTGCCGCGTAAAACGTGAACGGACGCAATCCTTCTACTTACTCGAAATTCGATGGGTCCAACTTCTAAAGTGGGGGAGGGGGGGGGGACCAAGAACAAAAGGGCCCTTATCAGAGTTGAAAAGGGGTCGGGGGAACAAGGAGGCCATGGCCCCTCTATTCAGCCCCTAAAAAAACTCATGCAGTACCTCATATATGGCATGTAATAATTGTATACATTGCCCCGACTCCTATACGCGCCTCCTACTCAACATTATTATTGTCTGTTTATCTGCTACCATTACCATATATATCAGTTCAGTGGCGTAGGCCTACGCAGGATTTTTTCACGGGGGGGTTTTAAAATTTTGAAATTGGGCCGAAAATTTCGCAACGACTCAGCCAGCCGCTGAATAAGCGGGGAGGGTCGGGGGGGGGGGGGGGTAAGAGGACACTTTTTTTCTTTTTTTTGGTTTCGAAATTTGAAAATTTGACATTTTCCTTCGTTGGGGGGGGGGGTAAGGTCACCTTTTTTAGGTCAGCCATGTGCATAATAGGTAAGAGAACATTTTTTATTTATTTTTTGTCTCAAAAAATCGCAACGACTCAGCCAGCCACTGCATAAGCGGGGGGAGGGGGGGGGGGGGGGTGGGAGGGGGGGTAAGAGGACACTTTTTTTCTTTTTTTGGTTTCGAAATTTGAAAATTTGACATTTTTCTCCGTTGGGGGAGGGGGGGGAGTATGGTCACCTTTTTTAGGTCAGCCATGGGCATAATTTTTTTTTTAAATATTTTTTTAGGGGTTTTAGGGGGGTTTACACACATACAAATACCAAAGGGGGGGTTCAACCCCCAACCCCTTTCACTCTACTACTAGGCCTATAGCCAGAATGTTTCAATAGAGCGGGGGGGGGGGGAGGGGGCAGACGTGAAGGATTGACTAATTAAGCGAAGGAACACAATAATAGCGACTTCGCCGTCTCACACGGTGAACCGTGAAGAAAATCTTTGTTCCTGGAATTTTCGTAATTTCAGTTGCACATGTAAGTTTATATTTTATAAGATATTTTCTAAAGTAATCCTAGTCCAGAATCTGGCGAAATGAGATGAAATTACCGTGTTGCCCAATATTTTGAGATTCTCGTTTGTATTGTCTTTTGATTCGGTAAGTGATTCATTTATCATAGCAACACAAATGTTGGATTTGACGCAATACATACATTAAATTCTTTGAAAATATTATTATGGTGATAGAATTTATTTCGTTTTATTTCATGTCATTTTCTATTTTTAAATCAGAGTCTGTGGAAATCTCAAAAATCTGTAGTTTATTTTGTTTGTGTGTAAAATGACCATTTCTGGTCTTCTTTATTTCCTCATAATAATACATACTAATTAACATTTTCAGCATCTGCCTTCATTTCTGGAGGGATATCCATAGTTTTTTGTATGAGATATCTTCTTCTATCTGTGAACGAACGGTTTATTCAAGAGGTAAAATAAACATGAAGAAATCTCTTCCAACAAAGCTTTTGTATTTGGATGGCAGCGGGGTAGCCTAATTTCTCTTAAGGTAAGAAGGGCAAATGAAAGAAACAGAAAGAAAGAAATAATTTGGAGCTCTGAGAGTTTTTAATGGGATTTTTTCGCTCGTAAGTATCAATAAATAACAGGGGGATATTTAGGGGGCATAATACAGCATGAAAACACCATCAACATGTCACAATAGGCCAGTTTACTAAAGCTGTTTTCACACTTTTTAGTTAACTCGACTGCATGGCCTATATGTGAGTTTCACTTTTTTCATTTTTTTAAGCTGATAGTACGTGCCTAGCAAAGCAGTAGTGGTTGAAATTTAAAATTCCTTCATTTTATCTTCAAGTCCCTGGACGGATGCATGATTGAAGTATTAATAGTGCATGTTTCGTCTTGTCATGTTGCATTGATTGTTTGTTTTCTTGTTTGTTATTTTTAGTGTTTTAGTTTGGTTGTTTTGTTTGCTGTCCGACGTCAAATAAAGAAACAAAAACAAATCTTTTGTTGATGTTGTTTTTTTTTGTTGTTAATCTCTTGGGTATATATGTTTGTAAAATGCAGGCGCGGATCCAGGATTTCTTAGGGGGGGGCCCACTTTTTTGGGGGGGTCCGAAAAAAAATCGTAACGACTCAGCCAGCCGCTAGATAAGCGGGTGGGGGGGGGGGGGGGGGGGGAAGAGGACACTTTTTTTTTTTAGTCTCGAAATTTGAAAATTTGACATTTTGTTCCGTTGGGGGGGGGGGTGAGGTCACCTTTTTTAGGTCAGCCATTGGCATTTTTTTTTTTTTTTTTTTTAATTAAAAGAAAAAAAAAAAAACATTACAGAAAAGGGGGGGTTGCTCCAAAATACACACATAAAAAACCGAAGGGGGGGGGGGGAGGGTCAACCCCCTAACCCCCTTTCCCCCCCCCCCTTCCGTACGTGCCTACTCGTCTGAAAAAAGTTTTTCCCCTCCTGCGCGAAGCGCGGAAGCTTTTACGTTTCATTAAATCATTAGAAAAAGAAGACGATTCGTTGTACAGTTTTTTACTCTTAATCCTCGTCTTAATTCATCCCCCTCTCCCGCGCAAAGCTCGGAAGCTTTTACGTTTCATTAAATCATTAGAGAAAGAAGACGATTCGTTGTACCGTTCTCGACTCTTAATCCTCATCTGAATTCAGTTTTCCCCCTCCTCCCTCCCGCGCGAAGCGCGGAAGCTTTTACTTTTCATTAAATCATTAGAGAAAGAGGAAGATTCGTCGTACCGTTCTCGACTCTTAATCCTTGTCTAAATCAATTCCCCCCCCCCCCTTCCGCGCGAAGCGCGGAAGCTTCGACGTTTCATTAATTCATTAGAGAAAGAAGACGATTCGTTGTACCGTTCTCGACTCTTAATCCTTGTCTGAATTTCAAATATGTTCTTTGTCTATTCCCTTTTCTTCCTACGTCCTTTTCCTTTACACTCCTCTCTTTTTTGGCCGGCGTTTATTGGGGGACCACCCCACCGCCCCCCTGGCAACACGCCTGCTGTCAGATGAACATATGTTGATACCTTGTCCGCCCCGGAAGCTCAGGGGTTTAAGGTTTTAATTTACGGTCAGATTAGCATTCAGGGTCCGCCTTAGCGCCCTAGACGGGGTCCAGGGGGCAGAGCCCCGAAAGTTCAGGAGTTTAGGCATTTAATTACGGTCAGATGAGCATTATTTTGATACCTAATTGTTACAATGGCAGGTCACTAATTGGCTTGGTGTTCAGGGGGCAGAGCCCCGGAATCTCAAGGGTTTTAGGCACTCAATTACGGTCAGATGAGTATCGAGGGGCCCGCCTAAGGGCTCTTGGTTGGGTCAAGGGGGCAGAGCCCCCAGAAGCTCAGGGGGTTTTAGGCGTTTAATTACGGTCATATGAGCATCTAAGGGCCTGCCTTAGGGCCCTAGGTGGAATCCAGGGGGCAGAGCCCTTAGGATTTTAGGCATTAATTTTAATCATGGTCAGATGAGCATATTTTTATACCCCATTATAATGTGATACTGGCAGTTAACTATTTTTTCTTTCTCGCTCTCTTTCTTTCTATTTCTCTTTAATATAATACTTTTTCAAAGAAAGTGTGGGGGAGGGGCTCGAGGATCCCGATCCCCGCCATTCCGCGCGCCCTGATTATGTAGGCATCTCAAGAAGCATTTTCTTGCCTGGCTGTAAATTTAGGAATTTGTCATTTTCCAACAAACGCATGAAGTGAGGAAACTTATCTCATTTCAGCATTTATTTGTTAACCATCGTTATGGAATTATAAATAAACCACGTTTGAATTATATTTCTCCAAACCCCCCCCCCCCCTCCCCTATCAGTATGCCAGTGCCCCCCCCCCGATCCACACACTGTAAAAAAAAAAATAGTCGAAATAACTCAATAAAATTGAGGAAAAGAATTGCCTTATTTTTATTAAGTAAATATTACCTACGGCATCTTAAGTAGAATTTACTTATTTTGCTGAATAAACTTTTACTCAGTTAAATCGAGTTACATTCACGTAAATAATTTAAGTATTGTAATCATTTTAGATAATTAAAAAAAAGCTATGATGGGATTACATATTGCACGATTTGGTACCCATCTAATCTAACGAGTAACATCCACTAATCATTTAACCGTAGATAGGGGTCAATATATCTACCACCATCACAAACTATTACATACGCTTCAATTCGACACATATTGAAAGGCTCCAAATTTTATATATACTTGATCGTAGCATCTTAAAAGGAAAATTGGTTAACAATTTCCTGAAATATCAAGTTTTTATTTGTTTTGAACTGGGTAACAATTAAAAATTGTCTCGTCTTTGCCTAGCCATGTTAAATGAATTAGTAAATGTTTTAAAGTCCTTAAATTTTCATTCAACCACAAAAAAGAATTGTTTTATTTAAAAAAGAGTTTAATTTGGTCTTAATGAATATTCATAAATTATGTAAATATTTCTATTACGCACTGCATCGGTCCTTACTTTAAAAAGATAAGAATAATCAACATAAATTGTTTGAGTAATACGTATAATTTTTTATTTTGAGTTAAAATTACTAAATTAATACAAGCTGAAATTACTTAAAGTTCTTATGTATTTGATTTTACTTAAATATTCCACGTATGTTCTACTAAATTGAAAGTTTGAGTTAGCAAGACTTAAATTTAGTGCGTAAGTGGCAAAACTAATGTTTACAAGTAAATTCTACATGGAAAAAATACGTAAAAATTACCAATGAACAATTTTTTTTTTACAGTGCACCTTGTTGGCGGGAAAATTGCAACTGATATCCCTTACCTTCCTTATCTCTCTTTTAGGTTTGCTGGGGGGGGGGGGGGGAGGAGCACGGTCATTTTGGTCCCCAACCCGCTCCACACATTGTTGGCGGGATTAACCGCAACTGATTTCAGCTTCTTTTCTCCCTTTTCTTTTTTTCTTCCTCTTTTTGTTCCCTTTTAGCTCTCCTCTTTCCCTCTTCCTTCCTTCTCTCTTTTTTTAGCGGGGGCGGAGGCTAGGGTCTTTTGCCCCCCCCCCCCTCGATCCACAACTTGTTGGCGGGAAAATTGCAACTGATATCCCCCTTCTTTTCTTTTCTTCTTCCTATTTTGTCCTTCCCTTTATCTCCTCTTTATCTTTTTTCTTTCCCTTTCCTTCCTTCTCTTTTATTTTTTTATTGGGGGGGGGGGGGGGGAAGGGGGAGGCAAGTCCTCCCCCCGATCTCCTTCTTCCCTCTTTTCTTTATTTCTTCCTCTTCTTTTTTTCCCTTTCTCTCCTCTTTCCCTTCTTTTCCTTCTCTCTCTCTCCTTTTTTTTTTTTGCGGGGGGGGGGGGGGGGGCCAAGGCACGCTCGGCCCCCCCTGGATCCGCGCCTGGTAAAATGTATTTATTCTGTAAATCTTCAATCTGGTCTTGTACTCATACTCTCTTCTTGCTAATTTCGAATTTTCAGTTTTTTGTAGGTGGGCAGCACCGCAGCACCATGCAGGCATTTCCTTTCTATAGCTGCCTCCTCATTCACATAAATACTCACTTTTTCTATGTTTTTGTCCAGATCACCTTATATTGTACTATTATCTTATGTAATGTTTGTTTATTTGACTGTATATCTTGTGATTTTGTATGTTATTGTATCTAAATGTTTTTTTTTATGATGAATGGTATAAATTTGATTATCTAACCTATGCAGCGCGTTAGCTCTTTGGCACAGCTGGCGCGCGCACCGCAGTTTCATCACAGTGCTCATATGCGCTATGCTGTTGGTTCGTACGTACGTACGGACGTACGTTACAAATGGTTGCTTTGCGATTTCTCGGAAAGGAATGTACGCCATCTATCACTCCGACACTCGAAACACGAAGTGAAATCGTCGAATTATGTAGAGAAAATAGACACATTCTTCCAAGCAGGACTTATTGGATTACGTTCTTCAGTTTGGACACTTTTCAAGTATAAATCACATCCGTAGGGACGTGAAAATGGAGGATACTGATGAGGATGTTCCTTCGTCTCCACTACCGCCTGAATTCATTATCAATGATCTACCGGAAGAAATACTGGAGCGTGTGTTATCCTATCTTTCCCCATACAGCGAAGTACATGTCGCTGCTCGGGTTTGCAAACTGTGGAGACGTCTCATTCAAGGTGAATATGATTCACCTTTATTCAAAAGAAATAGTCAAACACAACATGAACAGAGAAGTGAAAATTGAGAACCCAGGTCCATGCCCGGCCCCCAACTCAGTGTTATTTATGGTTGGTACGCATGATTTACATGCAGTAGGCCTACATGCGTGCTCCCAGCACCCCCCGCCCCCCGCCCCACTTTCTGAAGTCTCTGGTGGTAATTGTAAAGTCAATAGGCCTACTGGTAGGCCTAGATCTTTTTATTTTGTTATACCTTTTCAGCACACCCCCCCCCTTTTCAGCATAAGTACGGTGTGTAAAGTCAAAACGAGTTTTTTACGAGCCAGAGATTTGGGGAACACGCATGCGGACCCTCCGTTCCCTGAGTGGGGGGGGGGGGCAGTTCATGACACGGAGTAGGCCCTATGGCGCTAGTTCAGAAGTCTATCCAAATTTGACCCGTAACTCGGCTTGGACCACTAAAAAAACATACCCAAAATGAACTAAATATTCATTCAAATCAAATGTCCAAATAAAGGTCATGATTTAAAAGTCGATATGTTTGTTACCTGTTTCGTGTCGATTTTCATATCTTTTTCGGAGTATTTCTCCTAAAAACAAAGACTTATAATATGCACTTTCTCACAGGATTCACTGCAAACTGCAGCTCAATACAATAATATACCGTCCCGACGTTTGGGTGCACGCACGTGCCTGTGTTAAGTTAATTAGCGACTGTCATAGTTTATGGTTGCTAACTGAACAGGTATGCAATTGTATTGTGCTGCAGTTTGCTGTGAATTCTGTGAGAAAGTGCAGATTATAAGTCTTCCTTTTTAGGAAACATACTCCGAAAAAAATAAGAAAATTGACACGAAACAGGTAACAAACATTTTGACTTATAAATCATGACCTTTATTTGGATATTTGATCAATATTTACTTCATTTTGGGTATGTTTTAGTAGGGTATCTCCTAGACAGCAATAACCATCTGATTTGGGTCATTTCTTTAATAAAACTGACATTTGTTGTCATTCCCCAATACTATGGCAACCCAGAGATCTCGTACCGTGGGGGTAGCTATAGCCAACAATGGCAGCTTTTTTTGTCAAATCATTTTCTCCCCGATTTTCTTTATTTAGATCTAATTTTCTGATTTCTAAATCAGATGTAAATTAGGTCGGTATGTCATTTGTCCTAATTACAGTTATCAAAATTTGATAACTTAATATTAAATAGACAATTTACGGACTTACTTATATGAATTATCCAATTTGTATCTCAGATCCGCGAAGCAGTACGTTCATGCATTCGAAATATTACCCGGCGGCCGATATATTTCCGGGTCCACCTACCAAAACATAGCCAAATGGCCAATCAGAGCACTCGTTTCGTGGGAGTTCGTTGGTCAAGCTGGGCCGACTCGTATGTAGCTACGGTAGCTATTGGACGTTCGAAAAGAAAAAATGAATATTCATCAACTAAAACCAAGACGGATAATGTTGACGACGAGACTTTCTCGGATTAATCATTAATTTAGGATCTAAATGAGCAAGCTATCGTAAGTCAAATAAGCTATATACAGTATATGTTATTTTTAATTTGTGTTGTAATTGCAGCAGTTATGAGGATGTAAAGAGTGAAAATCTCGTTGCATATCTCATTCATCGCGGTCCGGTCGAACCGAACCATTTGTTCCGTACAGTGCCTCACAGAAAGAGGTCCCCAGACTTCAGTCTCTATAATCGGAGGTCTAGTAGAGCCAGACGTAGTCTCAGTGGAACAACCGACGATTAGAGAGACTGAAGTTTTCGGTCTAGGTATCTCCATGCTGGAGTTACGGCTCACTAAGTTAGGATAGACTTCTGAACTAGCGCCTAATAAACAAGCCCCTTGTCAGCTAGAGAATCTAGTCCAAATCTTTGGCCTGGACTGGTGCAAGTGGTAGTGGTACACCAAAAACAACAACAACAAACATGTATGCAAACATTTAATGTTTGTATAATAATATACAATCATTTTTGAAATAGTCTAGATCTACATGTACATGTAGGTCTACATGTACATAACATGGCCATATACTGGGGCAATTATAATTTATATTTATAAATATTATGGGCGCTTTTTTAAAACTGTGAGTGTGACCATACTTGAGCCTTGAGGAGGTGAGTTGGCTCAGCTCAGCTCAGTGGGCATTTTTAAATCACTTTTTGTTCAAATTTTCAATGAACTCTCATTTTTTCTGCTTAATTGACTGAGAAATGATTTTACACAGTAGGCCTACCGGTATGTAGAATGTACAGTACATGTAGGTTTCATACAGTGATTCTTTTCTATGTACACTGCAGTGTTATTTGCTTCATTGAATGAGAAATGGTTAAGGTTTAATTCAGTGTTTCTCATATTCTTTCTCTCTGTTTTTTAACTTTTCAGGTGTGATCTTGAAGCGCAAACAAGCTTTTGTCAATGCTGCATGCGAAGGTGTACTGAAATGGAGTTCTTGCGAATGTCCATCCACACCAGTGACTGGACGAAGCTCTCATAGCGTGGCTTACGTCAATGGAAAAATCTTCTTCTTTGGAGGCTGCTCTGGATCAAGAACTGCTTTCAATGACATGTGGAATCTTGACCTGAGTACACGAGAATGGACTCGCGTGCTGGGTTCAGGTAATGATAATGTCCGAGAATGATGATGATACTAATACTAATAATGATAACAATGATGATGATGATGATGATGATGATAACAATAATTATAATAATTATGACAATTATGATGATAATGATGACGATGATATTAATGACAGTATTAAAGATCTATGATGGAGGGTGCAAACTACAAACCGATGAGCTGATACAAATAAAATAAGGGCAACAGTACATGAATAGTCATTTTCCAATTACATTGTTTGTGCTTGTGCTGAACATAGACTTTTTACGAATGTTCATGGTTTAAACCCAATACACTACGTGCTGGAAGATGAATAGGTCTATCTTCATCAGCCCGAGTTGGCCAGATAGCCCGCTATTTTGTGATCTGGTAAATAAGCCCGAAGTTACAAATAGGGTCTTCATCAGCTCGAGAAATTTGCTCAGTGTTCAAGCATGCTGCTGTACTTGCAACAGCGTCGAAAGTCGCATCTTCCCTCCAAAAGTTTATTGACCTGCTCCTAGCATGTGCAACAATAGTATGCACAGTAACTTAGAATAATCAAACGGAGTCACAGTGTCGTAAATGGTTATAAATTTGCTGGTACTATATTTAGTATTGTATTATTTACAGTGTGTCCAAGCAAATAGAACTAGAAAATAATGTTTTGTTTGACAAAACTACATGTACTGTACATGTGTGAGACATATTTCCAAAATCCAAAGTAAAGTTTTGTTATCGATAATAGAGAGAAAACTTGTGTAAATGTTATGACTATCATTGGACAGAAAATGCAAGTTACTTTTAATCATAAAATAGATTTCAAAGTCATATTGGATATACTGTACATGTTTGTAACTTTATGATTAGGATCTACCAAAGTTTGGTACCGTTTTTTAAAATACACGCTGTACATTTACCTGTATATCAATTCAAAGCTGAGAATCTCCTGTTTTAGAACCAGACCTACAGTGTAATATGAGTGTAAACTATAAAATATTATCTGGTAACTTTTTAGTGATACACCCCTGTACATGTACATGTAGTGAAACCTGGGTTACACATAGTTTGAATCAAAAAGGGTTTCTGAATCCTTTAAACAGATAATGAAGTTAACAGAATGTTCGGCTGTCTATTATTAAAACCATGATCAACTTCAAGGTCTTAATGATAATCACTTTCTCCTTGGTTGTTTCCCATTCTGGTGTCTTATGATCTCTGATTCTGTTCTTTCATTGCAGGTTAATACCCTAGCCCTAAGGGATCAGCAACCATGGTCAACTACAAGGGTAACCTGATCCTCTTTGGTGTCTTATGATCTCTGATTCGGTTCTTTCATTGCAGGTTCATAGCCCTAAGGGATGAGCAGCCATGGTTGACTACAAGGGTAACCTGATCCTCTTTTGTGTCTTATGATCTCTGATTCTGTTCTTTTATTGCAGGTTCATACCCTAGCCCTAAGGGAACGGCAACCATGTTTAACTACAAGGGTAACCTGATCATCTTTGGTGTCTTATAATGATCTCTGATTCTGTTCTTTCATTGCAGGTACATACCCTACATGTAGCCCTAAGGGATCGGCAACCATGGTCAACTACAAGGGTAAACTGATCCTCTTTGGTGTCTTATGATCTCTGATTCTGTTCTAAGCCCTAAGGGATCAGAAACCATGGTCAACTACAAGGGTAACCTGATCCTCTTTGGTGTCCTATGATTTCTGTTTCTGTTCTTTCATTGCAGACCCTAGCCCTAAGGGATCGGCAACCATGGTCAACTACAAGGGTAACCTGATTTCTGATTCTGTTCTTTCATTGCAGGTACATACCCTAGCCCTAAGGGATCGGCAACCATGGTCAACTACAAGGGTAACCTGATTTCTGATTCTGTTCTTTCATTGCAGGTACATACCCTAGCCCTAAGGGATCGGCAACCATGGTCAACTACAAGGGTAATCTGATACTCTTTGGTGTCTTATGATCTCTGATTCTGTTCTAAGCCCTAAGGGATCAGAAACCATGGTCAACTACAAGGGTAACCTGATCCTCTTTGGTGTCCTATGATTCTGTTCTTTCATTGCAGGTACATACCCTAGCCCTAAGGGATCAGCAACCATGGTCAACTACAAGGGTAACCTGATCCTCTTTGGTGTCTTATGATCTCTGATTCGGTTCTTTCATTGCAGGTACATACCCTAGCCCTAAGGGATCGGCAACCATGGTCAACTACAAGGGTAACCTGATCCTCTTTGGTGTCTTATGATCTCTGATTCTGTTCTTTTATTGCAGGTTCATACCCTAGCCCTAAGGGATCAGCAACCATGGTCAACTACAAGGGTAACCTGATCCTCTTTGGCGGACTTGCTCCACCTGTGCCACATCCACCTCATCTCGCACCTCAAATTTTCAACGAGCTTCATGTCTATCGCCCTCATAAGAACAAGTGGTCTTGTGTGGCAACAAGTCCGTCACCCCCACCCATGGCAGGCCATTCTGCTAGCATTATAGGAAGCAAGATGGTGGTGTTTGGTGGACTACTGGATGGGCAACAAAGGTAGGTGAACTAGGCATGGAACATGTCTTTATTTTGAAAATAGTTTCACATGGTTTTTCTTTTTATGATTGAATTTCACTGGATGTCTGTTTTGTATTGACTTTTGTGACCTGTCCCATCTAATGTAGACATTGTTTACGTTGCGCGTTTGCAGGGATTTAGCGAACTCCCTACGTGCACGCTTTTTTACACTAATCCCTATTATTGTAAGGTAAATATCAAATTGGCAACGCAAAAAAAAAAAGTTTTTACGTGTATACTAAGTGTCTTTGCATTTCAGCCGGAACTAAAATCGCGAGCTCTGATAACACGTAGGGCCATGCATCTCAGATTTATGATTGTTAAATGATGCCTTTGATATACAGTAATAGGTAAATGCTGGAGGAAAATATATAAATAAGCTTGTGAGGTCGCGCAAGCTTGTACGCTTCTCTTTTCTGATTGGCTGAAAAGCTGCCTCATTTGCATTTTTGAAACCATGCAAGGTTGCCAGTTACAAGACTGCGAGCTTGTAGATTTCTTGACCTGCAAATATATTTTCTCTGTCCTGATTGGCTGACAGAAAATCTCATTCGCAAGCTAGTAACTAGCTTGTTTTAAGCTCTGAAGCTTGCAGAGCTAAGCGACCTTGTTTCAAGTTCCCAACAAGCTTGGACCAATTTCCATTTTATAAGGAATACATCTTTTGACATTTTCGCCTGTGTTTAGGGTTGTTTTACAATCAGGGTACACAATAGAAACACTCACTTTGATGGCCGTTAAAAACAAAACATAGAACAGCCAAGGAAAATCATCCTTGGTCAACTATTTTGCACCGTTAGATCAACCTACAACATCAAAGAAATTGTTTGAAACGACCAACTACTTTTCAAAATATGTAATTATATGCCGTTTTTTCACATTTTTGCTGTCTCATTTCATTTTTTGCAAAGTTTGAACATGTGCATATCTGACATACGTACTCCAAAAACATTATCAACTATCGGAGTTAACTCTCCCAACGGGTCTGTATGTAAGATCTAAATTGGGTGTAATATTTTGGCAAATTATCAACAAATTTTAACTTTGCACCAAAAATGAGGTGCAAAATGTGTCAAAAAATGTCCTCTCCGAAATCAGCATTATAATTTAAATTAAGACCGCACTCTATTAATTATTTTTTCCTCCTTGAAAAGAATCACTAATATCCTACAAAATTATGATATTAACTTTTCCCACACTTACTCAGTTTTTGGAAAATGCGCGTTTCAAATTTGTTTGTCAGGGGTGCGTCAGGGGTGCGTCAAAAAGTGTCCTCTCCGAAAAAGTGACATTTTTTATCAGCACTCCTTCAAGAAGAGCCACATTTTGAAACCAACCTATGTTTAGTAGACCTAACATTATTTTTTCATGTGCAATAGATAATGTGTTTTTTTGTTTAATATTCACACTGATTTTGAAGTAACATTACGAGCCAGAGCAATACGACACTGAGTTTCTATAGGACATATATTTATTCAGATGCCTGATGGTCATATCTCAGCCAATACTTAACAATTGGTTTTCGACATTTGGACATTATTTTTGATGCTCTTTCGGAAAATGAAGAAAAAATTGAGATATTCCAAAAAATGATTTTTATGATGTGACAGGCTCTTCGGTACTCTATACGTGTCTTACCAATCCACTTTATAAAAGCTCAAAACTACTTGTCATTCATAAGCTTTAAAAGGTAAAAAAAAGGAGGCTTCTTACAAAAAAACAAGCAACAGTTGTTTAACTTGTTTCTTAACAAAAGTTGTATTCATTGTGCAAATGATTTCCAAAAACAAAGATAGAACATGGTAATGACGCATTATTTCATTCCAATACAATGATTGCGATGGACTTTCAGTAAGTCCTCTGCTGCATTTAGAGAAAACTACTTTGGAGAGAACATTGTAGGCCTTGTATAGTGTATGGCATACATGTATATCTGCCAGTTTAGATGTTTAGTTGGCAGAGTGATATGGGGCTTGCCCAAAAATTATGTTCATGAGACATAAAACTGCTGTCTAAGATTGTATACCTAAGTTGCACACATAGTATTTTTGTGTTTATAAGGAAAGATGGATTACGAGCATAAATCAATCATATGTCAAAATATAATATCCCCACAGAATGTTAGTGTAAAGCATGTAAAATCTCCAAAACACTGATATATGGTTAGCTATTCCTAAAAACTGGTAACTACATAATCACAGTATTGTCCGTGTACCTTCTGACAATATTTAGTACAATGTGATCCAGTTTTTAGTACCGGTAAGTCTAAAAGTGAGGGAGAAGATAATTTCTCTACGATGGGTGATTGAAGATCTATATGCAGATCATAAATGGGTGCTAACAGGAATAAAATATGTTCTAATAAACCTTACATATATCCAGTTTCATTTATGACATGAAATAATGAATCATAATTGTATCCGGCAGTTCCAACTGCATGTCAAAAATAATGTCCTCTCCGAACTAAAAATCGTCCTCTACGAATGATTTGTTGACGCCACATATCTCAAGAACCATCTATCCTTTTATTCTGGAAGTTGGTATGCAAAAGCACCCTTACCATGTGTAGCTGAAAGTACAGAATATAGGGTCAAACTGCTCTGTGATTTTCTTAATTAGTAACTTCATGCTGTCAGTCCATCATTTTGTGGTATGAAAAGATGCAAAACTGAATTTTACATGAATAAAACCATTTTGCACTTGAAAAAATGAGTTGTATTCTGACTCCATATCATCAAGTTATCAAACTATGTCATTCACATTTACCTAAAGAAACAATAAATATTTTCTTTCTGCATACTGTCATCAGGTGACACTTCACCCTATTTTTTTCATTAAGGACAGGTTTAATGCTTGAAGAAAAAAAAAATTGACACTTGTAGCCCTGAAATTTTACAGACTTTACCAGTAACTTATATACAACACACAAACAAAAATTCAGAAGAATCAAAGGAGCTTTTTTTTCACCCCAAGTGAGACAAAGTGTGTACCCTGATTGTAAAACAAACCTTTACTTGTCTTCCTTGCTTCCTCTCTGGTTTTCTTTCTTTTCATTCCATACACACTTCTTTTGTTTTCTCTACTGTTTTATCTCTCCTTGTATGCTATTTTCTGAAATTCTACTCAGATGTTTCTTTTTTATTTCCCCCTCGTTTTCCACACCTTCTCTCCCTATGTTTCTCTGCTTCTCCTCTTTCCAATCTCTGTTCAATTCCCTTGCTCTGTGATCTCTTTCGATCATTCTCTGATGATTGTGGACGAACGCACCAGACAAAAAGCTGCGACACAAGATTTCATTAGTACTGACTATCAGGCGTATTTGTGTTCTCCTGAAGACTTGTCTTGTGATGCTTTTGGATGGTAATTGCTGAGAGAATGACGGCAATGCCTTGGGATGGCCTTACTCAAGGAATAGTCTGTAGAAACAGACTCTATATGACGGCAATGCTTTGGGTTCGCCTTACTCAAGGAATAGTCTGTAGAAACAGACTCTATATGAAGGCAATGCCTTGGGATGGCCTTACTCAAGGAATAGTCTGTAAAAACAGACTCTATATGACGGCAATGCCTTGGGATGGCCTTACTCAAGGAATAGTCTGTAAAAACAGACTCTATATGACGGCAATGCCTTGGGATGGCCTTACTCAAGGAATAGTCTGTAAAAACAGACTCTATATGACGGCAATGCCTTGGGTTGGCCTTACTCAAGGAATAGTCTGTAAAAACAGACTCTATATGACGGCAATGCTTTGGGTTCGCCTTACTCAAGGAATAGTCTGTAGAAACAGACTCTATATGAAGGCATTGCTTTGGGTTGGCCTTACTCAAGGAATAGTCTGTAGAAACAGACTCTATATGACGGCAATGCTTTGGGTTGGCCTTACTCAAGGAATAGTCTGTAGAAACAGACTCTATATGAAGGCAATGCTTTGAGTTGGCCTACATTGTAACTCAAGGAGAAATCTGTAGAAACAGACTCTATATGACGGCAATGCTTTGAGTTGGCCTTACTCAAGGAATAGTCTGTAGAAACAGACTCTATATGATGGCAATACTTTGAGTTGGCCTTACTCAAGGAATAATCTGTAAAAACAGACTCTATTACCCTTTTCACATCTACCAAATATTGCTTAACCCCGGGAAATAGGTGGGGCTAAGGGGGCTCTTAGCCCCACCAATTCCTTCCTTAGCCCCACCAATTACCCGGGGTAATTTTAGCCGGCTTTCTGTTCACATTACGTTTTGCCAAAGTGGGCTAACCCCACAAATAGTACGGGACTATCTGGCCCTGCAAAATAGCAGGGTTAGCCGGGCAATTGCGGGGTTAGCCGGGCAATTGTGGTGCTAAGCTGCGTAGTGTGAATCCGAACCGGGCTAAGGAGAAGCGGGGCTAAGCAACAGCCAATCACAGACAGCGTGGTCGTGTGGTCGTGAATTTGCATTTATCGCGCGCTATGCATGCAGTTCACGTTACGCATGCATGCTCTCTGTATTGACGTTTAGTCTTTTACGAGGCAGAGGTCATTATGAAAAAATCTTTATTATAAAATTGATTTAAAAAAATAGTGAAAGAACATGTAGCTCATAATTTTTTATTGCATTTATCATTATCAGTCATATTTACGTAGGTAAATTTATCAAGTGAATTGGATGAAAAATGGGTAATTGATTTGTATCGGTAAAATAATAAAGGGAAAACGCTTTGCGCAAGGCTGGATAACACAACACGAGCGAGCTAAAATGATTACGTACCGTACTGTATATTGTTGGTCTTTTTACCACAAGCAAAGAGTTCGTTGACCGATATTGATTATAGTTCAATTGTTGCATTGATTGTCTCCTGATTTTAATTGTATTTAGACCGGAATGACGGCTTTACCCATCAGAAGGACCAATTGGGAAGATGTTGAAATCAGGTTTTTCCTGAGTCTGTGGGCAGAGGGGGAGGTCCAGCAGCAGCTGGATGGCACGGTCAGGAACTACTTCCAATTCCGATCGATCGGAATTGAATTTATATTTATATTGAATTTAGCGCGCGGGTTTTTCCCCTTCATTTAGTCGAAAGGCGCATGCGCGGTAGCAAAAGCATTAATATTCATGAGCTATCGAATAGTCCGGGGCTAAGTCGAACGTAGTGTGAATCGCGTGAAATTTCTTAACCCCGGCTAAGCACATAGTCCGGGGTTAAGAAAATAGATGTGAACAGCAAAAAAAATAGTATGGGGTTAAGGATAGTATGGGGTTAAGGATAGTCCGGGGTTAAGAAAAATAGATGTGAAAAGGGTATATATGACGGCAATGCTTTGGGTTGGCGTTACTCAAGGAATAGTCTCTAGAAACAGACTCTATATGACGCTTTGTAGCTCATTTGAAAGGCTTACGATGTATTAAATGAGAGTGATGACATATTTATATCCAGATTGTGTATGCAACATTGGTCCATGCCATTTGGTCCTTTATCCAGCTTGTAAAGTTATTCCATGCCCCTCTTCTTTATCCTTACAGTACATGTACGTGTGATGGTGTGAAATCTTATATTTCCTGCGTGCACACATGTACAGAATAAGCCAAAGATAAACAGAGACAGACACTTTACTTAGCAATCTACATGTCGCTTGAATGATTGATTGTGGTAAAAAAATCTGCTGCTTACAACATTTCGAAAATAAAATTGCTGAACAGTAATAGAGATTGTAAGTAAAAACATGAAAAAAATAGGTTATTGTTTTTATTCATAATTCTTTTTAATTCTTGAGAAAATATGTTTTTATGGAAATATCAAATTCTTTAGAACTTAGCAGGAATTATGAGCATATCACGCATACATGTACATGTACATGTCCTATCTCTTAACAATTTAAACGTAAGCAGTTTCCTAATATTCAAATTATGCAAGGAAACCCTTTTACTTTCTAGACTTCACTGTCAGACACTATTGAGTGACTAACTGACTTTTTTTGTGGCAATATTCATAAAATTAGCTGTAAAGGGTACAGGAGCATTTGCCTACATCAATAACCCAATTCTTAATGGCCAAAATTGAACTGATTGAATGGTTGCTCTGCACAAAGCGTACATGTGTACAACTGTTGGGTACAAGGGTCTGAAAATCAAACTATTACTTTAGAATTGCGAAACCCCAATACACATACAATGTACACACACACAATCACTAAAGTCGATTCAACAACTAATGGTCGTTATTTTCCCACTTAAAGACATTTTTAAGCCCTTTCGTTTTGAGGGAAGTTCTACATGTATTTTGTATTATCTTTCAAATGGCTTTGGAATTTAACCTTTCATTTTTGGGCCTGCAAAAGGGACATGCATGTAGTATCTTTAAAGGGAAATCCAACCCAAATAGACAACTAAGTACTCTAAAAGAAAGCAGAAAAATCAGAAAGCAAACTGATGAAAGTTTCAATTCAATCTGGCTAAATATAAGACAGTAATGATTTTTTAAAAGTTTTAATCACTAGATACAGTGTACATGTACACTGTACGTACATGTATGGGCACTTCATATTGGCTGAAGCAGTACTGTCAATGTGATGTAGTGCCGGACTACTTTTCCATCTGTTCCAACATATAAAATGACTAAAATTTAAATTTAGGAAAAAAATCAGGGCTCAGGAGGGTCTATTCTTTTTAGAGGAGATATAATAATAATATGCTATCTATAATATATTTTGAGAAGTGCCCCAAGAAAACAGGAAATAACGAGAAAAAACTGAAATTAATGATATTGTGTACACAGCAATTGAAAGAGTTATTTACACGTCATATGTCACAATCCATTGACCAAACTACCAATTTGAGAATAGCATAGAATTAATACAGATGTCATATTTCAAACATTCATAATGGTCCAATTCATTTAAAACTTTTGCCATTCTGTTTGTTATTTTTCTGCATTCACAAAATCAACTTATTACAATGGTTGGATTTCCCTTTAAGACATGTTCAATCAACAAAAGAGACTCTTGTCTCATTTTCTGTTGGATTGAAGAGACACTGGACTAAGATGGAAATTGAATTGTCTCGTTTGATGCACTGTATAATGGGAAAGGATTCATTTCCTACTCGACCGTTATTGAATGTCAAATAGAAGCACTTCTTAAATGTTACTTGCTTGTAAATATTTTTGGGGGATTCAAAGAGACCATGCTTCCATTATTGTATCTTCTGGCTAAAACTAGACATTCAAGATAAATCATTCAACTCTCTACAGTGTGAGTCAAAAAAAAGTTTACGCCTAGAAAATTGCTAATTACTTTTAAAATCATCTATGAACATTAAATTATTATACATCTGATGAAAGAGTGTTTTATCCCGAATCATTTACCGGTAGTATCACTTTGCGTAGTATGTGTTTACGCTTAGATGAACAGGAGGCATTGTTTGTGAGAGTGCAAAAATCGATTTGCACCAAATTTGTGGTGTTTGAATAAATCAATTGGGATTTGGGTATAAATTCGGTCTTTGCAGATCCAAATAACATCCCTGACAAAAATTAATCATGCCACACATATCAAATATCGAAAATCTAATATCAAAGAACATTTGTGCGCGCGTGTGTGTGTGAGTGACTTTGCTTAGAACTGCAAAAAGCATTATGCAATGCATTTCATTTGATAATGCATTTCATTTGATACATTCAATACATTCAATTAATTCGCTACTCCCAACATAATAGATACTGTAGGCAGGGGCGTACGCAGGATTTTTTCAAGGGGGGGGTTTTAAAATCGGGCCCAAAAAATTTTGCTCCCGAAAATTTGAAAATCGCGCCGCCCGAAAAGTCGCTCAGTGGGGGGGGGGGGGGGGGGGGGGGGGGGGGGGGGGGGGGTTGGTTAAGCGGACACTTTTTTTTTTTTTTTTTTAGTCTCGAAATTTGAAAATTTGACATTTTTTCTTTGTTGGGGGGGGGGGGGGTTAAGGTCACCTTAGGTTAGCCGTGGGCATAATTTTTTTTTTTTTTTTTTTTTTTTTTTTTTTTTTATAATTAAAAAAAAAAAAAGGGGGGGGGGGGGGTTTAGGTTTTTTTACGGGGGTTTACACACATAAAAATACCAAAGGGGGGGTTTAACCCCCCAAACCCCCCCCCCCCTGCGTACGCCCCTGACTGTAGGCTTCACTTTGGCGCAAGTCAATTTTTGCACTCTCGCAAACGATGCCTCCTGCTCATCCTAGCGTGAACACATACCACACAAAAATGATACCAAATGATTTGGGATGAAACACTCTTTCATAAGATGTACAAGTATACAAATTTACTGTTCATAGAAGATTTTAAAAATAATTACCAATTTTCTAGGTGTAAACTTTTTTTTGACTCACACAGTATGAGTACGTACATGTACTACATGTATGCTACCCTAAATTGCTGTATCTGTAAGTGTTGAGGATGGAAACAAGGATGAATGGAAAGAGTGAGAAGATGAATTGTGGGATATTAAGGACTACCAAGAGAGGAATACAAAGGAAAAGTATATATAAAAAAAGAAAATAGGAGAAATCAATAGCCAGATTTAACAGTGATAAAGATAGAAAGAAAAGAGTGGAGAAAATCAAGAATTACATGATAGAAAAAAGAGAAGGGAAATAAAGGAATAGAATAAAATATAGAAAGAATATTTTTAAAAGACTGATGTACATGTATTAGGGAAAAGAAGATCTGAATGTAACAAGGACCTTACTCATGTTCACTTGCGTTGTACATGTATAAACCTTATTAAATTATTAAATAACATACAGAAATGTGAGGTGTAATCCATTTATGGAATTCAATTTTTTTATTTTTTTTTTTCAAGCCAGTTCACCACAACATGGAAGGAGGCTAGTTTACATGTACCTAATTCTTCTCGCCCGCGTGTATGCAAAAGTGTAATACTAGTATGGCTAGGAAGCCTTGATGTACTACATGTAGTAATTGAAAATGTCCCATTTTGCTCGATCCCATGCAAAGTAAAGGTCACTTTTATCTAGTTCACCGTAGCCAGCTTCTTTCAAGAAGATGTTAAAGGTAAAGACCAGTAATGGTCATGCGATTGCATTGTGAAAGAAACGTTGTGGAATCGATCAGAAAAGGTTGATTATCTAGCATCTGGCATCTGCAAGGTTCTGGAATCATCAAAATGAGAAATTTGGCCCATTCTTCGTAAAGTTACAAGCACTATACACAGAAAGATGTATATGGGACTACCCTATATCTCTCACAGACCATGAGAGAAACAAATTTACCAAATATATAAATTAGTAGGCGGTTTCCCGGCAAAATTGTTATCATCATGTAATAGTAAAAACATATTCTTTCACATGATTGGTAATGAGAGCTTCCATTTCATTTTTTGAAATTGGGGCATTTCCAATACTGGTCTTTACCTTTAATAGATAGACTGCTTGTATGCACTACTGATTGATTGATAATTCCATACAAATACAGGTGGGAGAGTGTCAACAGCTTTATCAGATTAAAGGTACTATGTCCCGTTTGCAGGCCAAAAAAATGAAAAAGTTAAAATCCAACTGCATTTGAAAGATAATACTAATTTAGAACTTCCCTAAAAAAGGTGGGGCTTGAAAATGTCTTCAAGTGGGAAAATAACGACTATTAGTTGTCAAATCGACTTTAGGGCTATATTGAGCCCAAAAGTAATAGTCTTGAATTTCAGACAATTGTACCGAATGGTCATATGTTTTATGCTGCGCAAAGATTCAATCCGTTTAATCTTGGCCATCACAAGAAGTGGGTTATTGATGTAGACAAATGCTCATGTACCCTTTACAACTCTTTTCATGTATGTTATTACCAAAGAAGAAAAAAGCCAGTCAGTCACTCAATAGTGTCTGACAGTGAAGTCTAGCAAGTAAACGGGTTTCCTTGCATAATTTGAATATGAGGACACTGCTAACGTTTAAATTTCACAGATAGGACATACATGTACATGACATATTCATAATTCCTGCAAAGTTCTACAGCATTTGAGGTTGGCTGCAAAAGGGACATAGTACCTTTAAGACCCCTGTTACACATACTGTACGTCTGAAAGTGGACTGAGGCCGGCCCTGGAGGCGGCTCAACGTATGTGTAACACCAACTTTTTTTGAAAAGCCGGACTGAGGCCGGACTGAGGCCAGGGGACTCAGTCCACCTCTGGATGTGGTTTGAGGCCGGCCTCAGTCCCGCAATCAGTAGGTATAACACCGGCCTCAGTCCCGCAATCAGTAGGTATAACACCAAAGTGGACTCGGGGCCGGCTTATAAGCGGAAGTGACATGACCTGTCATCATAATCAACATAATACATCGGGCACGCTTTGCCACCTTCTCTTATGTTATTCTTTGTTTTTATCATTCTATCACTTTCTCTTTTTGTCTTTCCTTATGTTATTTTTTGTTTTTATCATTCTATCACTTTTTCTTTCTGTCTTTCCTTAAGTAATTCTTTGCTTCTTCTTTCTATCACCTTCTCTTATGTTATTTTTGTTTTCAGAATTCTATCCCTTTCTCTTTCTGTCTTTCCTTATCTCATTCTTTGTTTCTTCCTTCTATCACCATCTCTTATGTTATTCTTTGTTTTTATAATTCTATCCCTTTCTCTTTCTGTCTTTCCTTATCTTATTCTTTATTTCTTCCTTCTATCACCTTCTCTTATGTTATTCTTAGTCTTTATCATTCTATCACTTTCTCTTTCTGTCTTTCTGGAGTCCGCCCCAACGTCAGCTCGTGAAAAGGCGACGTGAGGCCGGCATATGTGTAGACGCAAAATTGCGGGCCCGAGATCATTGTAACAGGGGTTTGATAATCTCGAGGCGGCTTCAAATTGCAGGCGTGAGGCTGCCTCCGGGGCCCGCTTTAAAAGCTGACGCATGTGTAACAGGGGTCTAAGTTAGCCTCAGGTACTGGAGTCTATCCTAATCACTGTGGGGAGCAATCACTATAAAGGAAAATCAAATATGTCCAAAATATGAAACCTTGATTTTCATAATTTGACTTTGTTTGATATCAGTATGATCCACTGTCGTCTTTCAAAGAAACTAAATAATATTGTATTTTGCTGGAAACTTCTAAAATGAAATATATTTCACAGAATACTTAAGCTTTTTCAGGCTAGGGTTTACACTTTACAGAAAATATTAGAATCAAATAATATTCATTTTTAAAGGTTGAACAAATGATAGTGATAAGCATCAATTGAATTCAGTTTCTGGGGTGACTCTGATCTATGAACATGATATCCTTCTATCACAAACCAAATCCACTATCACTATAGTGACAATATATGGAAGGAAGAATAAAATAATAACATTTAGGAATAGATGAATAAATAACCATTTTCTTTCCCTGATTTCAATCATCACCCAGATCCATGAATTTGATCATAGAATCTTGTTTGGAGCCAGGATAGAGGTTTTTGTCTCGCCTGCATAGCAAAAGCAATACAAAGGTGCCGCTTTCGTTTTTTCGACGGCTTTTTCAAATATTGAATATTTGTGGTGGTAAACAAGTGGTAGACAAATCGTTATATTTATGGATATCTCAGCCGTCTCTTGAATCAATTTTTATCAAACAAAGATGATTTTGTCATTTAAATTGGATGTTCTTTCAAATTTGACACTCAGTTTTTCATTATCTCACAACAAAATTATTTTGTGTAGCGACTTCTGCAACAGAACTCAACTATCCCTTTAATACTGACTGATTCATTGCTTGCCCAACAGTTACAAAGCAAGTCTATCGGGAGACATGTTATGATATTCAGATTTGTACAGTGTTTCTTAAAGATTATTCTTCTAAGAGTGATATATATCTACTGAAGATTTAGACTTGCTAAATATCTTATTGGAGCCAGAAAGGCAATAAATCTGTTTAAATTGATATGAGTTAATGGCCTACTGGCTCCGACCAGTTTTAAACGATTATCTGTGTAGTTCATTCATTCACAGTGTCAGAAAGCTCTTGAATTAATGGTTGTAGAACTAGCAAAAAACGATTCTTTCATGCCCACTCTTGAAAGTACATCTTTCACCTATATTATACAAGGCTTGCCTCAAAGCAATTAAATCCATTGCTCCACACCACATGGAATAAACAACCTGCATTTCTAAGAAATAGTACTTCACTTGACTTCTTCAAAGGACATCTAAAAAAAACATACCTCTTCAATACATAGACGAAGGGACAGCACCTTGTATCTCATGGAAGTGCATTAGTATTACTTTAATATTACTATTACAATATTTTTTAAGGATGTTTCAGAATCTTGGATGATTGATGAGAAGACCGAATGTCATTTCCAAGGCATCCTTGAAATCTATCACAGATAAATGGACCACAGCCATGCTTTCATAGTAAAACATCTTTATCCTGTGTATGAAGGTGTGTGTATGGACATGGGATGTGGTTTTGGAGGGAGTACAGGATCCACTATGTTTGTGTGTTGTACAGTGTATGTTCAATGTATGGGTGCTAGTGGCACAATGTACATGTAGTCCCCTTCATGTTCGTGAATGTTATGTGTATATGTATTGGGTGTACGCATATACGTTTCAGAGCCCCCCCCCCCCCCCTCCCTCCCACCCACAATCCCAATTACATGTATGTTGTCATGTTTGTGATATATTGAAGTCCTACAAGAGAGTACACATGGATTATATCTTCATGTTATTCATCTGCTGGTTAATTAGGCTCTAAAACCAAGAAAACTCAAGCCTTTGCACTTTGCAGGTATGATGAGATTTTATTTTAGTTGGGAAGGTGATAAGAATTGCTCCACATGTAAGAAACTTTGTTGATTACCTTGCACAAGTACTGTTTGAATATAGAACTTGGGTGAAATAAAATCGCTAAAAAGAAAGGAGAAAAATGTCCTTTTCTGTATGAAACAAAGAAATACAAATCTATGCCTAATGAGTTTGCATTTTTATATTCATTAATTAATATATCAAAATGAGTATTTGAATTGATTTGAGAGTACTGAAATTGGCAGCCCTAGAGCTGAATTACATTCAGTTTACAATTAAAGCATAGAAATGTTATAATGATTATTACATAAAGCTTTAGAGAATACATGCAAAGTTAAAATTAATCAGATTTAACATTATAACACAAAATAATTTTAACCAACACTATTCTAACAGTCAATTCGGCTTATACAATTGGAACACTTTAATAACAAAAAATACAGTCCTGAGTCATGGATTCATTAAAAACCATTTCAGATTACAGCTTGTAAAGTTACCAACTGCCTTTAACCCTTCTAAGTAGGTCTATGCTTCAACTGATGGGTTCAGAATAACATTTCTATGAAGTCATTATGCATGGCCATGGGAAACTGGAGAGAGAATAGAAGATAAGACCCTTGAGTGTGCTTGTCATAGATTTCCATGAAGAGAAGATTTGTTTTCCATCTTCAATACGATTCTATGATTTCTTCTTTTTTTACAAGGCGAATAGATTTACATTGTCTTTGCAATAGGGCATGAGCATTTCATTAAATCAGAAGTATTGCAATGGGAAGACATCCCAAACAAGGCAAACAGATTTACATTATCTTTGCAATAGGGCATGAGCATTTCATTACATCAGAAGTATTGCAATGGGAAGACATCCCAAACAAGGCGAACAGATTTACATTGTCTTTGCAATAGGGCATGAGCATTTCATTAAATCAGAAGTATTGCAATGAGAAGACATCCCAAACAAGGCGAACAAATTTACATTATCTTTGCAATAGGGCATGAGCATTTCATTACATCAGAAGTATTGCAATGAGAAGACATCCCAAACAAGGCGAACAGATTTACATTATCTTTGCAATAGGGCATGAGCATTACATCAGAAGTATTGCAATGAGAAGACAGACATCCCAAACAAGTTTATTGCCTCAGGTTCATATGAAACCTCTGCCCTTTTAAAAGATATTTATTGATAAAGACACAAGCTCTAAAAACAAAGCATGATTCATTCACTGAGTAATTCTCCCCTCTCAAAGACAAACTACCTGTTCTTTGCCTTAAAAAGAAAGCAGTGTGTATTCACAGAGTAAATCTGTGTTTTTCTTTTTGTTTCAATTCTAGGGTGATGTAATGGTATTTATTCTCTCTGCTAGGCTACTCTCTGCATTAGGGATAGTGTATGTAACCCAGAGTATGTTACCCAGTGTGTGTCAATATAATCTGAGCTGGATGAACCTTTTCCAATTTTTCTTTTAATTCATATTCGGTTTTATTATAAGAAAAAAGAATATGGCTAAAGTCGGGAGACTAATATTGTCATATTTACAGGAAAATACAAGAAGACATGAAATACATGTAAGGTTATAAAATGAACATTGACATATAGTAATTCAATGATAACTAAAGAGACAAAGTGACTCCATGCATTAAACAGAAAATACCCACCATCTTTCCCCTTTTTCTATACCCCACCCTATACCCCTCCCCCTCTCTCTCTCTCTCTCTCTCTCTCTATTTCAATGCTGCATACAAATAATATTTCAATAGTTTTTCCTTGTACAGCATATTACCTGTCCTATAAAAATAAATTGTATCCAGCGGTTATCTGAAGGTGATTAGTTTCACTGTTTCAGAATCGTTTGATATATATACGATGATAGTTCAATATTAATGATGATGATGATGATGACGACGACAACAATAATAACAAACAATAAAAAAAGAAAAGCAAACAATTAAAAAAAAAAAAAAAAAACCTGGCCTGAAGTTACTTTAAGAGTTAGAGTGTTGATTACACCCTTTGAGATAGATGTGTATTTCATAGTCATAATTAAAGATGGATGACTATTTTTTATCTTCTAATCATTTCCTGATGTTGTTTGTTTGTTTGATTTTTTGTTTCTATTTTCATACAGATACATGTATCTTTTTTGTTCATGTACACAGAGCAAGACAACAAGTATAATTCCTTCATTTTGTTTAAGAGCCTGGCTTGGAAGACTAAATATGACCTTGACTGGATTCATATGTTTGTCAGTTGCCTGTACATGTATATGTAGGAATCATACTTGATCCTGAATTTGCATTTCTAGACCAGCCGGCCAATCAATATCATCAATATTCCACCACTAGCTGTCATGTTTTCAGGCTCATCCTTTGGATATTAATAGTCATGCATTTCTTTTGCATTTTACAGCCTTATCCTTGGTCATGTACATGTGTACATGACTGTTGGGGGTGGGGGGGGGGGGGGGTGCTGGAATTCATATTTACAATGATACTTTAATTGGCACTTGGAAAGGAATAATAATTGACAAATCTTTAGTCTTTACTCTTCTTTCAAAATGAAGTCAACGCAAGTTTAAAGTAGATGACGTCTTGAAACAAATATTGTACTTGTACAGTGTGTAATTCATTTAGATTCAACCTGATTCTACTAACATCCGTGAAGCAGACAGTGAGAAAATCAAAGTGACTGCATTCAATTTTTCACTCTACATTGTACATGTATGACGGAAGTTTTATGGATGGTTCATTTTTCGTGTTGTGTGAAAAGTAAAGGGAATTAAGCTTGAGCCGAGGATATCTGTAAACAATATTTCTAACAAATCACTGATGAGTATTAGCTAGTTGATGATACTAGGAAATAAGGATTAAGGGCTTAATACTGTAGTGTTAGGACTCACAGATTTAAAGTGTGGCTAAGCGACTATGAATCATCATGGACGTATACATGTATACACAAACTTAAGCCAGTACAACAAGTAACTGATCGTCAGACCTACGTTAACAAAAAAACTACTGTAAACGCTGTTATTTTTGCGTGATAAATTTTTCGTGCTGAGTGGCCCCAAAACATATTCGCTGGTTCTTGAATTCGCGTTGTGGCAATTCAGCCCATTCAAAACATGCATACAAATTCATACTTATATTTTCGCGAGTTCTAAAATTTGCTCTTGCCGATCTTAGCGCCAAATCCGTGAATATTTCTACTTTTATAGTTTACAGACATGTATGAGTTTCTGAGAACACTGGATATCAATGTTAGAATTGTTTTCACCTGTATTTCATTGAATTCACCCTTCCCAATTCCAATGCCTCAAATACTACATACAGTGCGTCCCAGAAAAAACGAAACCGAGAAGTATTGATCATAACTTAATCACAACCATAATTAATGAATGATACATATTTGGAAAGCTTAGAGTCTTCTCTTTCAGTTGATGCTACTCACGTGATGCATATTTTACGCATGAGTGATTAAAACCAATTTGAAGGAAGGAAACCAAAAAGTAATTTGGCGGGCGGTATCTGAATTTCGAAGAAAAATTCACATTTCTAAAAAGTTGAATTTCTGCCCTTTCATATGACACCTCAATCAGGAAAAATGAGCGAGGAATAACACAGTTCTGTTTGTTTAAAGTAGCCCTTACATTTTCATAATTTTAACAAACAAATTCGTTTTCACTGGGTGCCTGCCGTAGCAAAAAGCAGATTTGACAAAAGACTTAACTCTGTTTCGTTGACAATCAGCCATGCATGAAGACTCTCGTCTACGGCTGATTGTCAACGAAACGGAGTTAAGTCTTTTGTTAATTTCGTTTATTGATACGGCAGGCAGCCAGTGAAAACGAATTCGTTTAATAAAATTATGGAAATGCAAGCACTATACTTTAAACAAATAGAACTTTGTCATTCCTCGCTCATTTTTCCTGATTGAGGTGTCATATGAAAGGGCAAAAACTCAACTTTCCAGAAATGTGAATTTTTCTTCAAAATTCAGATACCGCCCGCCAAATGTCTTTTTGGTTTCCTTCCTTCAAATTGCTTTTAATCACTCATGCGTGAAATATGCATCATCTGAGTAGCATCAACTGAAAGAGGAGACTTTAAGCATTCCAAATATGTATCATTCATTAATTATAGTTGTGATTAAGTTATGAAAGAACATCGATACTTCTCGGTTTCGTTTTTTCTGGGACGCACTGTACAGTGTATGTTACCATGCCAACTATTTTATGACCTACATGTTTCTCATAATCCTTGCAGTGATGGTCTGTTACCTAGAGGATTTCAATTTATGGAAGCTGTGGGCTGCTTCCAATCTTATTTAGGGTGGCAACAAGAGAAAAGGGCTTTCAAGCAAAATAAAAGGATTGATAAATACAATTGGGTCATTTCACGTTAAGTGTACACTTTTTTTCTCACTGGGGGTCAAAAATGAAAATTGTTGTTAGAGCAAAAGATGCACAGATTCTGAAAGTTTGGGGTATATGTCAGAAATGTGTAAAATTATAGAGCGTCAAGTCCATGTTTACATATAGAAATATTCGATTGAAATACAGTAACAAAAATAGGCGTTTGGAGAGGACATTTTGTTTAACAAAGAACATCAGCTTTATTATACCTGTAAATGGTATACACATAGTTTTCTGTACTTTTATATGCCTTTTTATACTTATCAGATGTTGATGCACTTATTTCCTATTCACTTAAGCCATATTTTGCCATAAAATTAGTGTATTTTATAGGAAACTGAATTATGGGGAGGTTGAATTTATTTAATGACATGAGAATTTCTTGTCCTTCTTCTTATATAGACTTCAAATTTGGTATACAGTGTTGCATTTATGTCTAAATTATTTGATGCTGTGTAAAAAAAAACAAGTGAATGCAAGTTTTAATCAAATATGAGCTTCCAAACTTAATTCATTGACGTGTTTTGGAGAGGACATTTGTTTAACAACAAATCTTAGCAATATGAACTCTTATTATATTAGTTGATATGTAAACTTAAGCTTAAGCTCACGCACGCCAGCTATTCCCCACTCCTGACGACGGATAGTCAACCTGTTCGAAACGTCGAGCCACTCATCCTCTCCAAGCGCTATAGTTCTCCTGAGAACTATATGCCAAGAAAGATAACAAACAGTCCTTTTCAGGACTACACTCCTCCAAGAAAGATTACCGAAGCAGAGTCCTGTTCAGGACTCCTCATACCTCTCTCTCTCTCACACACATGGTGCAACCGCAAACCTACTGTAGATATGTAAATTGCTATGCATCATTCATTTCTAACATTTCTGTAAGAACATGCCAATAGATTATTGGAACATTATATGAGCCAAGTGACATATATTGGAGAGGATAAACTTCAAATTATTCACCATCATTACAACTCCAACTTTATCTCAGAATATATGGCGTGAAAGTTTTGTTATTCATACATTGTTTCATGTTATTTAAACAGTATTTTACAATAAAAACAATACTGATATTGTCTATTGATACACCAGTTTTTATATACAAGTCTTATTATTTATTTTTTCTATAATCCAAACTCTCAAAGAGTGACTCGTTGATATACATTGTATGTTATGGAGAGGACACTTTGTTTAACAGTGACATCTGAATGTTTAAATGCAATTTACTTTTTTTGTAATCAATACATTCACCAGTCTTTATTGATTTTCATATACCAAGTTAGATAACGCAATATAAGGTAGGAAATGTCCCGATACCATGCATATGTGCATGGCTCAGATCAAGGGTACCCTTAGATTGAACACTGGGAAATTGTTTAATTATCCAAAACCATGAGACCCAGACACAAATTAGCATTTTTATATTAGAAAGTACCATTGGGGGAAGCTCCAAACAAGGTTTCAGCTTCATTGAGTTCAAATTAAAGATTTTAGAGCAATTTTATGATGTAAAAAGGCCTATTTTCAGCACTTTTAATGTTACATTCAAAACATGCACTAATTGGTTACCAGATTTTTTACTAATGGGATGCAAAACTTTTTTTTTTAAAATCTTGATGTAGAATCTATGTAATAATTAACATTTCTGTTGAGTTAATTCCTATTATTTTACTTTCTTATTCCATTTACATGTGATACAATTTTTGTGATATGTACATAACTTTGGTGTCCTGCAAATTTCAAACTTTACTAACTGAAGAATGGTGCATAAATAATTGATTTATTTACAAGATTGCAATGTTTTAATGTTTAGTTTCACTTTATCTTTGATTTCCCATCAGATCATTTCATTCTGGGTCATCGTTTTAAAAATATTTAGATTTCTGTAAATGGAAAATGTTTGGTGTCCTGCAGTTATGTACATACCAGTGCAACATAATCTATACAAAAACATATTGTATTCTTTCAAAATGATAATGTAATGGTGTATATAGGTGAATGAAGAGCACTGATAACATTGGATTCCGCATTTTAACTTGTATGTGTTATTTAATCAACAATGAATGTGGACACCGAGTTATGTACGTGACAGTTATGTACGTATTCCATGTTTTGTTTTTCCAATAAGACCACCTATATTTAGTTATTTTTCATGGTAAGGTAGTAAAAAATGTATAAGACATACACACATCTGATTTGGTGAGAAGAATATTACAAAATATTGCAGTTTGAACTTTTTCATGTCATGTACATAACTAAGACACCATTATGAAAAGACACCGAGTTATGTACGTTACAACCAATCAAAAATTTGAAATAATTATCATAAATAAATTTATTTATTCCATACAGCATGAATTGCACCCTTCTGCATTTTCATTTAAACAAACATTTATTGAATTTAAGGAACAAGAAGTTAAATATTATTTGAATGTAAAACTACTTACTTTTGGTGTCCACAGTTATGTACGATTACATGTAAGTACAGAAATCTTACATTTCAGTCCTGTAATAGTAGTTTACAAACTATTTACACATTGCAAATTATGTTTCATTCAGGAAACACATCATTCCTTCAATTGAAGTCGTTATTAGACTAATGCAAAACCATATCTGACAATGAGGCAAAGAGAAAGCATGTAGAGAATAAGATGTACTGTACATAACTCGGTGTCCACATTTGTTTTGGCCATATTCTAATAACTAAATTGAAAAAAGTTGATATGGCAATGGTTTTAAGTTTTGTTTACAGTATGTTTTAACATCTAATGTACTTTGTCAGAAAAATTAAAATTATAAGGGAAATATCAGCATGAAGTGGACACCGAGTTATGTACGTAACATTTTTGATGATGTGATATTTAGCTACCGATTGCCACTTAACGGCAATTTGTTTAGGTCTGATTTTTTAGCTATATGCTGCATAATATTTGCAGATTACAAAAATAATGTTGCCACAGTCTATAATTGACTTTTAAAATTCACCTCATATGTAACACTTAGGTGCCCTTGATCAGAGCCCTGCACATATTGTCAATTAAACTAGTATTTATAGTGAGTAATAAGCAAAAAAAAACATCTTACTTTAAATTCCTGCAAAAACAATATGAGAATATAGGTTTCCATAATTGTTGGTATAACTGATCAGAAAGTCCTAACTGATAAATGAATAACAGGTACTGTAACAAGTTACTTGCTTGTCTTTAAAACCGTTCTATTTCTCAACAGTAACAAGACACTTCTTGTCTTTAACAACTTTTTTTTTCTTAACAGATAACAAGGCACTTGCTTGTCTTTAACACAGTTCTTTCTTAACAGATAACAAGGCACTTGCTTGTCTTTAACACAGTTCTTTTTTAAACAGATAACAAAACAATTGTCTTTAACAACTTTTTTTTCTTCACAGATAACAAGGCACTTGCTTGCAGCAAGTGAAAACGATTTCGTTTAATAACATTATGGAAATGCAAGCATTTAATTAAACAAACAGAACTTTTTTTTTATTCCTGGCTCATTTTTCCTGATTAAGGTTTCATATAAAGAGGTAGAAAATGAAATTTCTAGAAATGTGATTTTCTCTTTGAAATTCAGATACAGTTCGCCAAATGATTTTTTTTTGGTAACTTTTCTTCAAATTGTTTTAAAGCGCTCGTGTGTTAAATTTGCAACATGTGAATCAAATGAAAGAAGGGGATCTCAGCTTTACAAATATGTGTCATTTATTAATTATAATTGAGATTAAGATATGATAAAACATTGACAATTCAAAGTTTCGTTTTTTCTCGAACGCACTTTATTTGTAAAGGTTGAGAACTGTTGAGAACTGATTTTTCTATAAACAATTGTTCGTGATGCAAAACGGTTACCATGCGAAACGGTGCGAAGCTCTACACACAGACAGCGTATTGCTCTGATTGGCTGTATGCAAATGAGTGCATACTGTACTGGGATCTGGGACTCTCGATCGTGGACCTGGGAAAACAAATTACTGTAGTTGTAGTTTGATAATTCCAATCAGAATAGTGAGACGTATAAATAGTCCTCTCCCACATTCACCTAAAATTACGTTCGCCTCAAATCTAAATCGGTCCTTGTGAATTAATATTAGTACTCAAGGACAACAAGACGGTACTTCAAAGCGCTTAGAGACATTTGTATTAAGCGCTATATAAAAATTAAATATTATTATTATTATTATTCCGTTCACGATTTCATTTGATATTTCTTCCTTTTATTAATGCCGTACCATAAATTCTGCCATTTCGTTTTCCCTTCGTTCTACAACAGTGCAGTTCGAGGGGCAAGGCAGGTGCGCTAGTAGGTTAGTAGACCCTATCGAAGCTAGCGCAGAGGTGCAACAAGAGGGCCGGCAATAAGCCCTATCGGACCCAGGCGCAGGTGCGATAAGTGCAATAAGTGCAATAAGCCCTATCGGACCCAGGCGCAGCTATCGCACCTGTGTGCGATAAGTGCAATAATGGGCCTTTTAACGCGCACCTGCGTTTACTGCGCTAAATGTTACAGCGAACGTATAGTTTATTTTGATGGATACTGTATATGGGGCAAAGGTCAGAGGATTTGTTTTCCCTACTTGAAGTGCCTGGTTAAAAAAAAATGTGTCCTCTCCTTAACAACCTAATGGCATACATTATATTGCTACCAGGGTGGTAAATGATTGCAATGATCAGTAGATTTTGTCAGTTACACACTTACAAATATTGCACTTTAAAATGTATTTAATATCAGACTATGTTGTGAGAATATTTCTGTCTTTGCATTCAGAAATTACTCAATTACATAGAGGAATTAATGAAAATCAATACCAAAATAAAATTATAGCTGTTGACATGATATTTAATGAATTCTTATACTGAGTGGAACAACATATCAATGTTTTCTTTCATGAAGGAAGTGATTATACTATAAAAAAATAATTGTTTCTGTACATTGTTAACAATGGGTAACTCTGTTATGGAGAGGACATTCAGTTTAACATTGCATTAGTGTGAGATACTGACCATCTATAGATATGTAGATGGAAAATCACATTTCATGATATTAAATGGAGGCATATTATTATTGTATACCAGTGCCATAGATAGTGCAAGCCTCGGTGCTTTAATATATGAAGAAAATACCTGTTATGGAGAGGACACACTTTTAACGGAAAATAAAGTCATCAAATTAACCAAGCAATAAAATATATATCACATATTTTGTTCATTGATTTGAGACATGTCCTCATTTTCAAACATTCTGAAGATTATTTAAATAGAGTTTAGGCCCATATATATCATTTTAAGTCACTGCTGCTGGCCTCAATGTTATGGAGAGGACATGTTTTTTAATTTTAACGGAAAAGATGCCTTTTACAAAAATATTCATCATTTTCACATTTATTGGTCAAATTTGGTCAAATAAGTTTTATGATGTTACATAGTGGCTGTGCTGACACTAAAACATTAAAATTTTACACAACTCTCAATAGATTCATGTAAGATATCAATGAACATTATCAAAATTATGAAATGAGAATCCCTTTTCCGTTAAAAATGCACTAAAAATGCTGAAATTAACAGAAATAATGTTTGCAGTGTTATGAAAATTGAACTGTAGGTTGCTGTTGATAAGGTCCATCAAATAAAATGGCCAACATAAAATAATAATTGTTTAAAAGATGCCAAAATGGGGAAAACCCCATTTTTCAAAAAGTGTACACTTAACGTGAAATGACCCAATTGATAAAAGACATGAATAGCTTATATATCTTACTTGTTTATTTTATTTTAACTCAAGGCCTACCTATAGTTGTGAATCATACCAGGTCATAATTTTTTCTCTTGATTACCAGTTTGGGGCACATTTGTAACGGATATATGACTGCTCCATGGCAGGGCTTCACATTATTTCTTTGGAATGACCAGCCGGGTCTTGATTTATCATTGAATAGTTTGCGTACCTGCACCCAACAATGTACAGTATGTACCCCTACTAAATGTTCAGTGCCCATACATGTCCTGGACATATGTTAGTGTCAAGTCCTGTCTATGGTGTGCAAGAAACTTGTTTTGGATGATTAAACTAGGACAATCGAGAGATGACGGAGAGAGGTCCTATTGTCTTGAACTAAAACTACAAATGAGAGATTTCATTCAGAGAAGTAATTGTCTTTAGTAGATATGAAACTGTTTTTGAATCTTTTCAATGTCTAGCCTTAATGGCCCGAATTCACAAAGCAAGGTTTGAGCTCAGACCAAGGTTTGAGGTCAAACCTCCTTTTGTTTCCCCAAACCTCTTTTTGTTATTTACAAACCTGGTTTGTAAATAACAAAAGGAGGTTTGGCGAAACAAAAGGAGGTTTGAGCTCAAACCCGGTCTGAGCTCAAACCTTGCTTTGTGAATTTGGGCCCTTGTGTATACTTCTGATAACTGGCTTACGCTATGAATCTATATGTACTGTCATTATTATTTACAAATATCAGCCTCACACAAGACTGACGCTGTTTATATTTTGCTACAGTTGTTTTTGTTTGTCTGATAATAAAGAAAAAAAATATTTGTCTTTTTCCAAGAGAAATAACTTTCCTAGATATTGGAATGTGAAAGAATGTATTTGATGAATGATGAGAAGATATTTGTTTTATTGTTGTGTCTTTTGTTTGTTATTTTCATGTACAGGTCCAACAGTGTATGGGTTCTAGATGTGCAAGAAATGACGTGGAAAGAGATAGAGACGAGGAGCCATGATAAGCCCAGAGAAAGATATGGTCATGAACAGGTCAGTTTAATAGCCTACTCATAATTTAGACGGTCATGAACAGGTCAGTTAGCCTACTCATTCATAATCTAGACGATCATTCCACATGTTGTGGTTTGGCTCAATAACTTTGGATTCAGAGCCCCAAAATACCAGATACATGGGGGAAAAAAAGCAAACATTTCTGCACACATCATTTCCATTTTGTTGCTAGAATGATGAAATTGTGTTTGGTGCCAGGAATTTTTAAAAGGAAATAAAGCTTAAAATCACTAAATTGGCAATATGTTGAGATCCTAGAAATAAATATTCGTCAAACAGAATTTGCAATATCTATACTTTTCAACATAGCTCATAACCATAATGATTGTTTTTTGGAGACAGGATATTTTATTAGAACATTAAGCAATGAAAGGAAAAAAATAAATTACTGCCAATTTACAGAAGAAAACATGGTCACTTTGAAATTGACCATGACGTCATGTCTGACTTCAAAAGCTGTCCAGCATAGAATATGATGTCCCTTAGAAGCAAAGTAGAACCACATTCTGAAGTGATTCTAGATGACCTTATATAAAGCGCCCACAAAAAGACAAAACAATAAGTATTTGTGGGCTTGAATGGTTGTGTGCATCACTTTTGGTTGCACACAAGTCACACACTTTTTTGAATACATGCCTCCATATTTGTGATAGGTCAGGCAAGTTAAATGCCAATAATCCATATTTGTGATAGGTCAGGCAAGTTGAATGCCAATAATCACAAGCCAAGATGCTCCTTGAGATAAATGTACAATTCTGAAAAGAGGCCTATGCAAGAAAGTGTCTGGTAAACAGGACCTAACACTTTCTCTCTATTATAATTTCAAGTGAATGTCACATACCAGGTAATGTGGATACATGTATATGGTAGAGTAAGGAAAGTCAGATTAGATTAATAACCCTTCTTGTTCTGAGCATCATCTCATCAAGTAGATAGGATTACAAGACAGACGATCTGTTTAGCAGTCAGTGCTCATGGCAATCATGTTTGACATTTCTGAGATGCCCCTAGCTTATGCACATGACACTATACACACAGGCAGCCCTATAGCCTTGGGGTAGAAAGAGCAAAGATTATAATTTGATTTACAAGTGGTTGGGTCTGTGTTTATGATGATGCATGTAGGGAGAGCATTACTAATCAATATTGTATCTAGGACTGGAACCATGTCTGCTGCCTTCTTTGGTTTTATCCTTTGCTGTAACAGTTGACAACAATTAATTTGAATTGTTCAATATCACTAACAAGTAACAACCATGTTACAAGTAGTGTGTATCATGACAAAATTATTTATAAAAACAATACCGGTACTCATTTATTTTTATGGTGTTCCAATTATTTGTATTGTTTGTGTCCTTTCTACCTTAGCCAAAGATGAATGAGCACATGTACATGTATACTATAGACTTTTCGCATATTGGTATTATGAATGCCGAAATAATTCTCAGAAGAGTTTTGTAAATGTCCTGTTAATGAATGCGTAGGTCATCAAGGCGGTGATCGATGATTAACATGTCCTAATCATCGATCCCCATTAATTTCTCTATCAATCTTTCAGTTGGTGATCGATGATAAACATGTCCTAATCATCGATCCCCAGGTCATTAATTTCTCTATCAATCTTTCAGTTGGTGATCGATATTAAACATGTCCTAATCATCGATCCCCAGGTCATTAATTTCTCTATCAATCTTTCAGTTGGTGATCGATGATAAACATGTCCTAATCATCGATCCCCAGGTCATTAATTTCTCTATCAATCTTTCAGTTGGTGATCGATGATAAACATGTCCTAATCATCGATCCCCATTAATTTCTCTATCAATCTTTCAGTTGGTGATCGATGATAAACATGTCCTAATCATCGATCCCCATTAATTTCTCTATCAATCTTTCAGTTGGTGATCGATGATAAACATGTCCTAATCATTGATCCCCAGGTCATTAATTTCTCTATCAATCTTTCAGTTGGTGATCGATGATAAACATGTCCTAATCATCGATCCCCAGGTCATTAATTTCTCTTTCAATCTTTCAGTTGGTGATCGATGATAAACATGTCCTAATCATCGATCCCCAGGTCATTAATTTCTCTTTCAATCTTTCAGTTGGTGATCGATGATAAACATGTCCTAATCATCGATCCCCAGGTCATTAATTTCTCTTTCAATCTTTCAGTTGGTGATCGATGATAAACATGTCCTAATCATCGATCCCCAGGTCATTAATTTCTCTTTCAATCTTTCAGTTGGTGATCGATGATAAACATGTCCTAATCATCGATCCCCAGGTCATTAATTTCTCTTTCAATCTTTCAGTTGGTGATCGATGATAAACATGTCCTAATCATCGATCCCCAGGTCATTAATTTCTCTATCAATCTTTCAGTTGGTGATCGATATTAAACATGTCCTAATCATCGATCCCCAGGTCATTAATTTCTCTATCAATCTTTCAGTTGGTGATCGATGATAAACATGTCCTAATCATCGATCCCCAGGTCATTAATTTCTCTATCAATCTTTCAGTTGGTGATCGATATTAAACATGTCCTAATCATCGATCCCCAGGTCATTAATTTCTCTATCAATCTTTCAGTTGGTGATCGATGATAAACATGTCCTAATCATCGATCCCCAGGTCATTAATTTCTCTATCAATCTTTCAGTTGGTGATCGATATTAAACATGTCCTAATCATCGATCCCCAGGTCATTAATTTCTCTATCAATCTTTCAGTTGGTGATCGATGATAAACATGTCCTAATCATCGATCCCCAGGTCATTAATTTCTCTATCAATCTTTCAGTTGGTGATCGATATTAAACATGTCCTAATAATCGATCCCCAGGTCATTAATTTCTCTATCAATCTTTCAGCTGGTGATCGATGATAAACATGTCCTAATCATCGATCCCCAGGTCATTAATTTCTCTATCAATCTTTCAGTTGGTGATCGATGATAAACATGTCCTAATCATCGATCCCCATTAATTTCTCTATCAATCTTTCAGTTGGTGATCGATGATAAACATGTCCTAATCATCGATCCCCATTAATTTCTCTATCAATCTTTCAGTTGGTGATCGATGATAAACATGTCCTAATCATTGATCCCCAGGTCATTAATTTCTCTATCAATCTTTCAGTTGGTGATCGATGATAAACATGTCTTAATCATCGATCCCCAGGTCATTAATTTCTCTTTCAATCTTTCAGTTGGTGATCGATGATAAACATGTCCTAATCATCGATCCCCAGGTCATTAATTTCTCTTTCAATCTTTCAGTTGGTGATCGATGATAAACATGTCCTAATCATCGATCCCCAGGTCATTAATTTCTCTATCAATCTTTCAGTTGGTGATCGATATTAAACATGTCCTAATCATCGATCCCCAGGTCATTAATTTCTCTATCAATCTTTCAGTTGGTGATCGATGATAAACATGTCCTAATCATCGATCCCCAGGTCATTAATTTCTCTATCAATCTTTCAGTTGGTGATCGATATTAAACATGTCCTAATCATCGATCCCCAGGTCATTAATTTCTCTATCAATCTTTCAGTTGGTGATCGATGATAAACATGTCCTAATCATCGATCCCCAGGTCATTAATTTCTCTATCAATCTTTCAGTTGGTGATCGATATTAAACATGTCCTAATCATCGATCCCCAGGTCATTAATTTCTCTATCAATCTTTCAGTTGGTGATCGATGATAAACATGTCCTAATCATCGATCCCCAGGTCATTAATTTCTCTATCAATCTTTCAGTTGGTGATCGATATTAAACATGTCCTAATCATCGATCCCCAGGTCATTAATTTCTCTATCAATCTTTCAGCTGGTGATCGATGATAAACATGTCCTAATCATCGATCCCCAGGTCATTAATTTTTCTATCAATCTTTCAGTTGGTGATTGATGATAAACATGTCCTAATCATCGATCCCAAGGTCATTGATTTCTCCATCAATCTTTCAGTTGGTGATCGATGATAAACATGTTCTAATCATCGATCCCCAGGTTATTAATTTCTCTTTCAATCTTTCAGTTGGTGATCGATGATAAACATGTCCTAATCATCGATCCCCAGGTCATTAGTTTCTCCATCAATCTTTCAGTTGGTGATCCATGATTAACATGTCCTAATCATCGATCCCCAGGTCATTGATTTCTCTCTCAATCTTTCAGTTGGTGATCAATGATAAACATGTCCTAATCATTGATCCCCAGGTCATTAATTTCTCTTTCAATCTTTCAGTTGGTGATCGATGATAAACATGTCCTAATCATTGATCCCCAGGTCATTAATTTCTCTATCAATCTTTCAGTTGGTGATCGATGATAAACATGTCCTAATCATTGGAGGCTGTACCTCCTCTCAAGAGGTAAGTCATAACCAAGTAAGTATTCTCAAACAATCAACAAAATATCTCTTCTATCTTTGTCTTTGTCAACCATGTATTGCTGGTCAATTTGTCTCTCTCGTCAAGTGTTAATGTTTTGGTTTTTCATTTAGGGTCCATGGGAGGACCCATCTTTATCTTCTTTTCCACTCTTTTACATTTTATGTATGTTACCCGATTTGATTTTTTTTTTTTTCTTCGAACTTTTATCCAAAAATTCTTCTGTATCTAATATGTGTCTGCTCTGTGTATATACATGTATGATGAATGTACATGTATATGTGATTGTTAATTCTGAATCTTCATTGTCAAGTACCTGACATTGTTAATCGTTTTGCACTTGGCAATCCGTGTTTTGTTTCTATTATGTACACACCTGTTTTTGTTTGTTTGTTGTGATTTTTTTCTCCAAAGTCTAACCCATGTGTCTTTGTCTTTGTCCATGAATTTTGTATTATATTTGTGTGGAATTGGGATAAGTATAATGAAGAGAATTCTGCAATGGCTTTATTAATCATGAACTAGTTGCTTGGTTTAAAGAGGGCTTACCATTTAATTGAGGGATGGTTTCTCCCTGTAGAATAGGTTATGTAGGGTAATAGTCATTCAGGGTTGTTTATTGGTGCCAAGTATCTTGGATAGGAGAAGTCCACATTCACTTTCATATCAATGCCCTGTTTGCCGAAGAGCAACAACAGTAGGGAAATACTTTATCAATGTGCATCATTGAAACCTTTTAATTCAGTCAGTCTATTTCTACATTTGAATATAGAATAATAAATAAATAATCCATTTCTGTCTTTCTAGGCACTTCCTTCATTTCTAATACATCATGTACATCTATTACTTGAAATGATGGTAAAACTCAAACCAGAAGAACTCAATGTACATTGTATTACTCAAAACATGTTTTCATATGGCACAGAATATCTAACTCATATAATGAGACCGTTGAAGAAGAATCTCCATGAAGTGTACTCAATCATGGATAGCTTCTTTCATATCTCATTGGTTCAAATCATTAACATACATGTACATGTAAAGCTGGGTAAAAGATAGACATACAGGTAAATAAGAAACAAATAATTGATCTGTATACAAAGAGAAATATATTTGGCACTGATGCGTAGGGGGAAATATAATATTTCATAATGTCTATCAACCTGCAATGAATTGTTTAGTATTATATACCTCTCTTTAGAAATCTAGCCATGTGAAATTCCCTTTAAAGAGATGAACAAATGGTCAATAGTTTATGAGTGATATCCGTTGGCCCGGGTAACAGGCCACATAAATCAATTGTGCTCAGATCCCCATTGGTTTATGTGTTAAATACCTTTTGTGCGAGCGTGGGCACGATATAGTGCTTTTTGTCTGCGATTCCCAGATGATTGAAACTTTCAGTCATTTTTCAAGCGAAGATAAACAGACAGTTTCTCAGATTTTTTCCGGTGTTTTAAAGGTACTTAGTAACATTGTGATGGTTGATTTCACAAATCTGTTGAATCAGGATGCAAAACACGTAAAATTATGTGTTTGTATGGATTATCCAACTACGATGCCCCAAATCCGAAATTAATTCATGCAATATGAAGATTTTTAACAAAGTTCAACGGGTTTTCGAACAGGCGTCGATGGGAGGCGCTTCTGAATCTAAATTCTCCCAACTATTTTTGAATTTTCCGAACCGTTTTTCCATGAAAAAAAGACATAAAAACAGGCAATAAAAAATCTGTCAACACGTAAATGTCTGGAATGGAATGTCCAGCCATTTTATTGCTTTGTGAGATTTCCATTCACCTTAAATGTAATTATAACTGTAATAATATAGTTGGGAGAATTAAGGAATCAATCAGATCAGTTTTTCCCAATTTGTACCATCATGAATAATGGTCCGTTTTCGCTCAAATTTTCAGATTATCTTTAATTGTACATCTAGCATTGAAGTCACTACCTTAGCACCACTATGTCTCATCTGAACAATGTTACAAAGTCCCTTTAACCAATCTTTACTCAAAAAAAGGTTAAGGTAAGAATTCTTGGTAGAATTTTGTTTCGATTCGGCATATGAAAGACATATCAACTGCTTTAATATTCGAGGCTTGGCTGTTTTATATGCTCTCGGGAACTTGCACATCTTCCCATGACCCACGCACGTTCCCTTGAAGCAGTCGATATCACTATACTTCTTTTTTCTTCTCCACTCCCATCCTCAACCCTATTCCTTCTGACTGCCTTTTCTTCTCTATATATTCATCTGCCATTCCTAATGGCTACTTCAACTTTTGAAAATAGCCAATGCATGGTCAAGACCAGATTGCTGAGGGTTCTGAGTATAAATCTAATATAATTCTGTGACCAAAAAACTTCATATGGCCAGCACTTTTCCCACGAGACATGGCGTGCTAATATTCATTCGCACTACATTGACCATTGAGCTTGGTACTCAAGCATATAAACTGTGCTGCCCTATCCACTTAGAGTGAATCCTCATGAGATTTGAGATTTATGTTAATTTAATACAATTGAGACAGGGCACCAATATCAGCTGTGTTTATAAAGGAGCTATTTGTCTGGCTGATCAAAAATGTTCACAAGTAATCCCCAATAGTCTGTAAATTGCACAAATCTCCCTTTTATCTGTACGAGAATATATTCCATCTCAGTAGATTCAATAGTACAAAACTTGCTTTCTTCTGAATATTGTGTGCATGCAGGCCTAAACAAAAGATGCTGATATTTCTCAATTTGGAATGACATATTTTTTTAATTCATTAGACATTTCTTTTCTAAAATATGTTTTTTGTTAAATGAATAAAAAGCCGATTGTACATTTTAAGATTTTGGGGATGGCAACTTAAAAAAAAAGCCTAATTGTCATGTTTTCTTTTCAAACTGATATCATGGTGATGCCTTGACACTGTCGCATTTAGTCTTGTTATACTGAACTAGCTGGACCCGCGGAAATCCGCGGGATTCTAGAGGGGGGCGGGGGGTGTAAATAGATATATAGAGACTGTCTAAATTAAAACCACCAAGAACTTTATTTGCCATTCAGGCCATTAAAAAAATGTTTTGCGTCCCCGCCCGCTTACTTTTTGGGGGCCGCCTCCTATTTTTTTTTTTGAATTTTTTTTGATTTTTTTTTTTGAAAGAAAAAAAAAACAGCGTCCCCCCCCGCCTGCTTCCTATTTGGGGGCCGCCTCCTATTTTTTTTTTTTTTTTTTTTTTTTTTTTTTTTTGAAGAAAAAAAACATGAAAAGCACTGCTAAAATGTATTTCTGATTTTAAAAAAGAAAAAAAAAATTGTCGGCCGCCATCTTGAAAAATAGCCCGAATGTCAGGGAAAATGTACCGAGTGGCCATTTTGAAAGAAAAAAAAAGGGCCTCCTCCTTCCCATTTTTCGAAAAAACAGGACGCCAAACATGTTTTTTTTTTAATTTGGCCTTATATAAAAAAATTAAAAAAACGATCCAACTGTACCGGTAGTTATTCTTTAAGCCACTGGAACTGCGTAGAGTTCCGTAGTGTGGAAAGCTTTTACTGCTTTGTCGATCTGGCGTAGGGTAGCGTACTGTTGCGTAGGCATGTAGCGTAGTGTTGCGTAAAAAGGCATACTTTCTGCGTCAAATTTCTACGCCGAAAGTACGCGAAAAAAATTAAACATGTTGAATTGTTTTTGTTCATCTTGCGTACCCCTTTCCGTCCCTCAGCATATAGTAACGTAGGCCAGCGTAGTTGGTACGCAACACTACGCAACTCTACGTATTGACCCCACGCCAATTACTGACTCGCAAGTGTCACAAATAAAGTATTAAAAACATGCTCATCTGACCCTAATTAAACGCCTAAACCCCCCAAGCTTTCGGGGGTTTATGGCCCCTTGAAACCCGTGGACCCCACGCCTATATTATATATACACTCAACCCGCTGCGATCTGATCTCTCCCCCCCCCCCCCCCCCCAACTTTGAAGAATGTAACCCCCGAGCTCTTGGGGGTTTATGGCCCCTTGAAACCCGTGGACCCCACCCCTATATTATATATACACTCAACTCAGGACCCGCGGAAATCCGAGGGATTCTAGAGGGGGGCGCAGGCAAAAAATTAAGTTTTTCATTTCAGAGGCTCCATTTCAAATTTTTGGGAAATTTTCGGGGGCTACTTTTTCAACTTTCGGGGGCTCTTTTTTCTGGGGCTACTTTTTCATTAATTCATAAAAGGATAGGCCTACACTTTGTTGAGATTTGTTTAGTAGGCTAGGTTTCAGGCTTCCTACTTCATAATTGCCTATTTAAAAAAAAAAAAACATTTTTCTAGTTCAATAACTAAGTTTTCATGCATTGATTTGATGCAAGAACTGTAACATAATGAACCTAGATTGTGATTATTTCTGACCATGAATTTCGATAATCATTTTTCAAAGTAAAATTTTCACAAGAAAATCAGACAGTCGTTTAAAAACGTAGACATTAGTAATATTTTTACTAATTCTAAGCTCAGGTTTCGTAAATCTATTCACGAAACTATATTGAAATCGCGGCAATAATGATGCAAACCAACAGATAACAATTTCAAAGTGTCAAATGAGTTGAGATGAGCTTGCAGGAAGCTCAACACCGGCGCCGCAGGCGTCGGACGCCTGCGGGGCGCGGTCCCGGTGTTTGAGCTTCCTGCAAGCTCATCTCAACTCACACACACTGGACTGCGTGTTGATTGAAGGCAGCTTGCGACTGAACTGTCAGTCCAATGGTTTTCTTGTGAAAACTTTCCTTTAGAAAATGATAATCAAAATTTTGTATACATGGCCGTAATAATCACAAAATAAGCTTTGATTTCATACCTCCATTCACGAAAACTATATAAAAATCGCGGCAATAATGATGGAAATAGGTCTCTAAGTTAGGACGTGGACGGGAAGCTTTGTGTGTATCTCTGTGGCTTGTGCATGCAGCGCTAAAGCACATCCTATAGCATTAGCAAGACGCTTTACTCTCGGTGATCCCGCCCTTTGCATAGAGCATTTAATACGCAACATAATGTGAGTGGTTTGTCATTTGTTGTGTGTCTCTTTGAGAACTGCAAAGAAATGAGTGTGATCGACGGCGCGGTCTATATAGAGAATATCATATAGGAAGATACCTAACACGGGGTAAGTCGTACCCATTCAGCGTGCATTTAATACGCAACTTGATGTGAGTGGATAGTCATCGGGTCGGCGATCTCATTAAAAAACAATAGACTACAAAGGCTCGCGGAGACGTCGCGCCCCCCGCGGAGCCTTAGCGTATTACTTATAGTGACTTATGCGGTGGTCACATCCCGCCGTACTTGCAAGTGCGTGCTGTCTACGTGCAAAAACGTGGGCAAAATGTGGGTAACCGTACGTGCTGAGTACCGACTCCGTACGGATTTGGGAGCACGCAGACACACCGTAGCACTTTTAGTGCACGAGGAACTTTCGCTGCGTTCGGGCTGCGTTCGGGCTACCGATTCATCCCAGTGCGTGTGACGTGCGTTGCCGGTACTCCCCACTGACCTCTACACCCTTTGCCACTCCCTCCCTACGTTTTCAGAAAAACGTAGCGGCCGTGGCGTCCCCAAAAACCGTACGGACTAAAAACACGCACGGTGGGATGTGACCAACGCTTAAGGGAGGCCCAATTGGTGTTAGTGTTAGAGACACTGTCACACTTAGTCTTGTTATACTAAACTTTGGGAAGCTGGGCAGGTCCAAGCTATTTGCTTTGTGACGTACGGGACATTCAGAGACTTTAAACAAGAAATAACAATGGATGACATTATTTATATGGCTATCTTTTGGTATGAGTCTGTGGCTATTATGGGCTAGTTCATTTGTGGAAAGTTTTAGTTCTGACCAATTCATAAATTAATTTTTAATGTATTTAATGTGCTGCGTGACGTACGGGACCAGAGAATTTCTGACTTTTTCAAAAATAAGTTCATCATAAAAGTTCTCTGAATTTATTAAGTTATGAGATTTATGGTAATGATATCTTAATTCATTATGGAATCAAGCATTAATCACAACTATTACCATATTTTTCTGACCTTTCGTTTTTATGTAATATACCAAAACATGAATGTGTGTATGTGACGTACGGGACACGTGACGTGCGGGACAACTTTTCCCTATGGGAAAATGCATTGAAATGAAGAATTTTCGTCAAAATTTGTTAAATGCGAACAATTTTAACTTAAATCAGTGACAATTAGAGTGTTTTAGAACCAAATTAGATCCTCTGACCATCACTTAATATCCTCTGTGTTAATTTATGGGGTAAATCAAAACAAATATTACTTTAACAAAGAAAAAAAATTGAATTAATATATTCATACACACTATATTACCATTTTTATTCCATTTTACCATCTATCATGTGCAGTCATGCTTCTTCTCTCATTTCTTTTATCCATTCCATTTAACATTGCAAAATGTTTTTAAATAATAATTAATGAAGATGAACTTGAACTTGAAAACTTTTATTTATCGGTAAACTTGTTTGAAACACAGGGGCACACTCGGCACATCATATTTTGTCAAAGAACATTTCTTATGCTCTAAGTGTTTGTGAACAAAGATACATTAAAAATATGAAGTCTTTTCTTCATAGCTTGTTTGAATTACTTGATAGTAATATCATAGAATTTTGAAGGAATTCAAAGATAATGCTGAACGTATTGTCTTTTTAAAAATCCTTTTATCACAGATTAGAACATGTATATGTTGCTGTCATATATTCAAGAATTTTGATGTACATTAATGTAGCCTGTACATGTTTGTGAAAGATGGATACAAAAATATAAATCTTGAATGTATTTTGTATTGATTAAAGAAAACACCACCAGATATAAGAAATTAAAACCCTAATGATTTGTGTGACCTTTTCCACAATTCAAAAGATTAAAGCAAAATCAACAAAAATGCATGGGTGTAAAATTGTTAAAAATCTTAAGTGGGTGAGAGTGTGAAATACTCAAAAAGGCTATCCTTCCTTAAAAGTTATGATTTATTTTTTAGGAGATCAAAATTTCCAAGCTGGCTCCATAACATGTACAGTGTATGCTGTAACCCTTTACCATCATATGACATTTAAATAGAATATCAAAAAAAAACTCACATGGAGAGCTTGATAGCATACATTTGTACATGTGCTAAGATTCTTACCTGCAGCATCTATGAGTTGTAAAAGCCAGCTTCTGGTGCATCTACTACCATATAATTTCATTAGACTCATTCCAGGAACTAGTACACTATTATGATTTACAATTAGCATCCTGCCAATGGTGGAGACATCAACTGGCAAAATACCAAAGTTGATAATACCAGGGGTCTGGCTTGAAGACTAATTACATCAAATTCAGTACAAACAAGTAAATTCCTAGAAGGGACCCAGTTGGAATGTTCATATATCCCTGTATACAACAAGTTTCCTAACACAGTTAATATTCTCCTTTTGGTCATTTCCTTTTTCACATCTTGCATTGGTTTTATATGGGGTTGTCCCGTACGTCACACACTTGTCCCGTACGTCACACACTTGTCCCGTACGTCACATTTCTTAATTTGATTATGTAATCAACACAGAATTTTTGTAATTTTTGTTAAACCTATTTTTTGTTAGGTATTTATCTAAATTAGAACTTCCTAGAATATCTTTAAAAAAATAAATTATTTTCATAATAAAAATTAAACAAATTATGATCAAATTGTGACGTACGGGACATCACACTTTGGAACCTACCTCATTTGCATAATTAATTAATTTTGAAAGTTTTTATATTTTTTTCCTATTTTCTAGCATGATGGTCTACAATTCCTGAGATATTTAATTTTAAAAAAATAATTCAAACGAGATAAAAAAATAAAAATGTAATGTCCCGTACATCACGCTAATTAATAAAAATTGAAGTTCGTGACCTTGGCACTCTTCGTATTTTGATAATTTTTTAATTTTTTTAGCAGATTCATAAAATTCATAGTTTCAGCTTTAAAATGAGGTATAGTTTGTTAATTATATATAAAGATGAAAAATGTAATGTCCCGTACATCACGCTAATTAATAAAAATTGAAGTTCGTGACCTTGGCACTCTTCGTATTTTGATAATTTTTTATTTTTTTTAGCAGATTCATAAAATTCATAGTTTCAGCTTTAAAATGAGGTATAGTTTGTTAATTATATATAAAGATGAAATTTGACCCCAGAGGGGACAATAGCTTGGACCTGTTTTCAATTGTATAGATTTCAGCTAATAAGATTAATGAAATATGTATGTGGTAAGGTTTTTTTTTAAGCCTTGTATTATTGATGTCTTATAAGACATTATACTGACATCATGAATTAGTGTATGAAATTCTCTATGGTAGCATGGCCTATATCATCTTGTGGATGTTAAATGTCAAAGAGGAGTTATATTACTTTCAGTTTAACTCTCTGCTTGTAGAGACGAAGAGGAGTTATATTACTTTCAGGTTCACTCTCTGCTTGTAGATCAAGATAATCACATCTGAATAGGTCTTCTGGGATCTTATAAGCATTTCAGAGAAGAAGGAAATATTTTCAGTTAAGATTTCTTTGTAACAGTGTACATGTATGTGGTGGGTAGACGGTAAGTGGATTTCGTTTGGTCATGATACTCTATTAGCATCTTAAAGCATGCCAAGGATGATCTCACTATACTCCCACTAGATATTGGGGATTGCATTTTCCCAAGACGGTAATGTTCAATATTTCATATAATTGGTACTAGCTCATGAAAATAATCATTCTGTTCTCATTTTTAGCCAGATGTAATTAATTGTAGTATAGCTCCTTTTTTCTGGAGAAGAGCAAGAAATAGGGAAATGGATGAATTGACAGTGACATGGCTTCAGGTCAAGCTTGTATTCAGATTATGATCAGATATTACACTTTATATTAAGCACTTTAGATAGAGCATTGCTATTCAGGTGTGTGACACTTGCTCAGGACTGCAACAGTGGTTCTATCTCAGTTTTCCTGAACTAAATGAATTCACTTCAGCCCTGGACCCAAGCCTGGGGGGCGTACTCACATATGAAGACATACATGGGGTGTGCCTCTTTAATGGGTCCCATTTTTATGAAAAATCTCTAAACATGGGTCCCATTTTATACCATTAAAAATGGGTCTATTTTTTTTCAAAATTTCCATTTTTTTCTCTCTCAGGTTTTTGCATGGCAAACACCTGAAAATTATGAAAAATGGGCCTTACTACAAGAAAAATTACCCTTAAAAATGGGTAGGGGTTTTGAGGCTTGAGCAGCACACCCCCGTCCAAACCAAATCTGAGTTTGGATGAAATCAAGCCCAGAGAAGATGATGATCACCTTGCTATTAATGTATTGCACAGTATGTGTGTTTCAGCAGGACATCATTAGAGATACACTATAGGAAATAAACCATTGATAATTGAGTGACATTTCTAGGTCTGCAGTGTATAGACTTACCACTGTGAATGGCCTCAACCATGAAGGTCTGTCAAGGTCTGTCAACTGAATGAGTAGCGCTTAACTTGGCAATAACTGTGATTCTAGATACACCTTTAATACACAGCATACTCATACTCTTGCTCATGCAGTGTTTGGAACTATGTGGAGCCAGAAAGGCATTAACTCATACTCTTTAATACACAAGTTAACTATAAACGCCCTTCTTCCTCTCAACAGATTTGTGACCTGAAGGTGCAAATGCATGAAAAGATCGCAAGTCTGACAATTTAGCATACAGGGAAAAAATCACGGAGTAGCTGTTAAGTGCATATAGAGAATTAAATATCAATTATTATGATTTAAATAAATTGAAAGTTATTATTATTATTACTATCGATTGAAAGTTATTATTATTATTACTATCGATTGATCTTTTATAGCATTGCGTGAATACAAGGGGATTATATTGGAATTAAACACACAACTTATTAATTATCTTTGGAAACTGTGGTTTCAGAAAGTATACAAGACAAATAATGAATTTTGTGCGAGAGACTGAAGTAAGATGTGCCTGCAAATGCCTTTCAAAGTGTTTCATCCTGTTTTGGATAGCGATTTTTGCTTCTTACTTATTATCTAGAAACGGCCAAAATATATTGTTTAAAGCATTTTTCAATGTTAATTCTTGACGCATATAATTTGTTGGTGTCTTTATGAATAGATGAATCCGTTGTATATAATTATACGGATTTGCTAGGCCAAAGCAGCGCAGAGGAATTTCTTACACCTATTGAAATTGCCATTTAAATAACTTGCTTCTCAATATGTACAATAGGGCTGCTTCATTTATGATAAAGAAGCATGATTGAGCACAAGATGTAAAACAATGTTACACTTTACATTTGATTAATTTAAAACACTTGGGGTAGTAATTAAAAAAAAACAATGGAAAAGAAAAAAATGTACTGTGACAAAATGTGACAACCATTGTGATACATATTAGTCTAGTTTAGTTACCGGTATTTGTTTGTTTAAGAATGTATGACATATGAGGGATGAGAGAGGCATCGAAAGTATTAAAGGGCATTTTATACTTGAGTTAACATTTCACATGGATTGAATGCCTTTCTTGCTCTCAGATCATTTAGAGCATTAATTTCAAAGGAACTCCATGCATACCCTTTGCTCCACCCATATGACCCCACTTTACATTTTGACTTGTGTTGTAATGAAGAAAAACATCACCTGAAGTCAGCTGAGTTTTAGCTTATTAAGCAATAGAAAATCATGCTTCAGAGATTTGCTTGACAAGATATAATCATTTCAATGCAATCGTAAGAAGAATCTTTCACCAGGTAGACCAGATGACATCACATTTCATTGCATTTATTAGAGAGTGTTAGATGAAGAGTAGCTTGTAGGGAGACCTGTATCAGCCATTGATTGCACTATACTGCTTAAAGGTAGACCTGTATCAGCCATGGATTACACTACTGCTTAAAGGTACATGTGTAGACCTGTATCAGCCATTGATTGCACTATACTGCTTAAAGGTAGACCTGTATCAGACATGGATTGCACTACCGCTTAAAGGTACACCTCAGGTGACGGTGACAGGTCAGACATACATGTAGTATAGTTTTTATTTTCCGTTTAAAAAAAACAAAAACATTTAATACAAGTATAGCGTTAATAAAACAGCTGGATAGCCCATATTCGGCTTTTCCAGGCATGACACTGCTGGTCTTCCATGGGGTCCAGAAATCATATACCGGTACATACTGTAATATAAAACATGACGTATAATTATTTACTAAATTAAAGGATATAAAGAAGGTGCAATAAACAGTTATAAATGCTTAAACTCTACAAAATGGTAGTTGTGTGAAATGAGGAGACATATAATACAAATCACACTGAATATCAACAAAATTAAGTAATATATGCTATAAATGTACAATTTGATAGATGATATGATGTAGGAGAGAAAAAACACCTGTCCTGGCTTGTCCTGGCTGATGTGAAACTGCCACCAGTTCCCCCAAGAGAGTGCTGTTAGTAACTTTTGTCCTGGCTGATGTGAAACTGCCACCAGTTCCCCCGAGAGAGTGCTGTTAGTAACTTGCAATAGAGCTACTGGTACTTACCCACCTTTGCAAGCAGCATCCATGATTATGTTATTTAAAAGTGAAACCAGTCATTGTCACTTTATGACAGACAGCTTTTAGGAGGATCAGTGTGTGCATCAGTCAAGGCAATATTAAGGATAAAAGGTTCACTCAAGCCTGAGGCACTGATGTGATTTTTTAATGGAATGAAATGACAAGTGAGATGTAGATTTAGTGCACCAAGGAAACATTTCCTGACGCTTTTTTATGAACAAATTATGAAAAAACCTAGTGAACTTGAGTATATGGGAGTTGGTCACATCAACTTGAGTCTTTCATGATTAGTTTTTATTTAATGCAGATGATACAGGGCTCTTGTAATCTAATGTATCTTATTTATTTTATCAAATCTGAAATATCTGAAAGGCTTCATATGTAAAGTGATATTTTTGTTTCTATTTTATAATTTTGATACCTTTACAGGGCGCGACAAACCCGCTTGCCCGACGTCCCGGGGCAACCAAATTGAGCCGTCGGGCAAGTAAATCAAATTATCACTTGCCCGATTCGGGCAAGTGATACTTTTACAGTAATTTCCTAGTGTCCAAGAACTCTACCATTCACCCGTCAACTTCTTACCCGTCGTCAAAATCCAGAAGCAAAAAAGCGATCGTTCCGATTTCGAAAAAACTTCACAGACAGCTAGCCAGCTCAGCTAGCTCAGCGCGCATGCAACAGTGACACTTCAAGCCATGAATGCCGCTCCGCCTCCACGCACGGCCGGCCGTGAGCTAGCTAGAGACAGCTAGCGCGATCGTACCAGCTGCGAGCTTATTCGCGCTCTCTCTCTCTAGCTCTGCAGGCCGCACCGACAGGCCTTTGCTATTCTCTGATTGCCGATTGGTTGAATCACGCCAAATATGACGTCATTATTCTAGGGAAATGAACACGTGCGAATCGGAATGGAATAAACGACAGGGATTTTCTAGTAAGTACAAAAAGTCAAATGTTTGATATTTATTCATGACTGTTAATGATTGTGAACATATTATTTAAAACTCGCTGCTCATATAAATCAGATGAATGTTTTTGTCTCGTTTTCAATTTATTACTGCGGTCTCAAGATCCGACCGAGCGAGTCATTTTGATAATAGTATCGAGACCCCCAGAATATAAGCCGTTGTTGTTTTGTTTTCATGGTTTTAGCGACGTTGTTTAGTCTAGTTTTCGCATACTTATCCGAGATTTATCGTAAAATATCTTCAATATTATTATTTAGTAAGAATTTACAAATTTTGGCATGATATTTATAGCAGTGAATGATGAAATAAAAATGTCCGTACTTTATTTAAAATAGTTGATTACCCATTATTTACATGACGTTTCTTGATGGAAGAGTTGACCCAAATTATTAACAGCTGAAAATTAGCCTACGTTTCCAAATGACAGCGGCTTGCACAGACACACACGTGCGTTGATCAGCTGTTTTTTCTCGATTGTGCTAGTAAACATGGAGGCACCGCCAGCCAAGAAAGCGAACTACGAACACAACAGACAACGAGGGTTCGTTCCGAAATGGAAGACGGAATTTCCATGGCTACAATTCAATAGTGATGAAAATACCATGAAATGTGGTATATGTGTGGATTTTCCTGCGATCGCCGATAGAAAGGCAACAATGTACGTGGGGACGGCTAATTTGAGGAAACAGAGCATTCAGGCGCACGAGTCGAGCAGAGGGCATGTGCGGTGCGTGGAGGCGAGGAGGATTGCCCGTGGAAAGGACAGGCAGCAGCAAAATCTCCCGGCTTGCGTGCATCACCTCCAAGGTACATGTGGCTACCATTAATGACATGTTTGTATCATATTTTTTACAACAGGGTCATTATGCTTTTTTACATGACTGAATATTAAAAACTTAAACCTGCTTGAACCATTCTACCTTGCCGAGATTCATGTGAATCTGATTATTTATGGAGAATCAATAAAATGCGTTTTTTAAACCTTCAACCATCCTTTGTTGACCATTTTCTTTGACATATTAGGTTATTATTCAGTACAGTTACACTGTACATGTATGTGCATTAATTTGCTATCTAAAACACTAACTTATCATTACGAGATAATAAATGCTTTAACCTCGAGTCCTTTTTCGCTTTAAAGTTTTGGGCAAGTGGAAATATTGTTTGGGCAAGTAAATTGAAAACCCACTTGCCCGACAGGGCAAGTGGTGAAAAAAATTCTTGTAGCACCCTGCTTTATGGTCTCCAAAAACTACCAAACACTAGTGTAAAGCACTAAAGCTCTAATATTTGCCCCTCCAAAAACTACCAAACACTATTGTAAAGCACTAAAAGCTCTAATATTTGCCCATTAACAAAAAGAGATTACTTTGTATTGCACCACATTTAAAAAAAAATTAAATCAGGAAGTGTTAAAGAGTTAGTTTCAGTTTCATTTGATAGACGTCACCACTATACGGTAGTTAAAATATGTACATGAAGCATTTTGAAAGTGAAAACACGATTGGTTATGGTGATTATATGATCATTGATGATTAAAGTAGCTGTGCGAAGATATTTAAAATATTGATTGGACAACTTTATCAAAATTCAATGCTTAGAAGCATTCAAAGTATTGATGATGATCAATTACAAAACGCTTAAATACAGCCCCAGCATAGCACCTGAAGTGCTCTCCGAACACTGCTGAGATGTGTGACATCACATGTTGGGCATGATTTTCACAAGCAGACAATGTCCCATGACATCTCACACATTTTCACCGCCTGTTTTGATCTCTTCAGTCAATTCTCTTACTTCACTACCATCAGTCTATGTTTAATCTACATGTATTGCCTCACTTCCGCGGATGGTATTTTTTTTATGTTAAATGCAGCGATGAAAAAAAATAAAGGAATCCGTCGCTTGCAAACAAAATGAGACGCCATTGTATTTTCAGCTGCATACACTGCAGTATGTTCGGCGTTTCAAGAGGGAACAAATGCCGTCCATGCTATCATTCCGGGGGATTTTCAGTTTGAAAGTGTGGTTTCTTTGTTTGTTCATTAACCCCTATCCTGTGTATTTACTACCAAAAGATGTTAGTTATCAGAATCGGTTTCATATCCCTATTTGAATGGTGTGAAATGCCATCACATTTATATACACTAAACTTGTTATAATTTGAGAAATAATAGCATTGCAATTATGTTCATTGAACTTCATTCTTTATGGGATGTCGTCTGCTTGTGCAAATCATGCCCAACCTCTGATGTCACACATCTCAGCAGTGTTCGGAGAGCTCTTCAGGTGCTATGCTAATTGATCATAATCATTACTTCAAATGTTTCCAAGCATTGAATTTGATAAAATTGTCTGAAGTTTCACCTTTGCAATAATGAAAATAATTTTGTTTTCTTCAAAATCTTTGCACAGCTACTTTAAGATTATACCTGATGTTTTATTTGCCAATATATCTAAATCATTAATTTGGGTATGTTGTGCCAAAGCCATCTCTCGTGCTCCATCCCTCCTTTGGTAGACCTGTATTAAGACCTTTATATGCTGTCTTCTCTCTGTTGGATATTTACAATTGATAAGTGAGATATGAAGTCTGATTTGATCAACTATTCTGGTTGTCAAGTACTCTTGAGATATTGGAGAGAGCCCTATGTAATGTGAAACTCTTCTCTCTTAATCTTTCTTTTTTCATTTTTTTCATTTATCATTTCTCTATCTGTCTGTCTGCGTCTCTCTCTCTCTTTCTCAGCATAATGAATATCTCTGTGTAACATGATATCTCTGAAGCTCCCCACTCTCTCTCTCTCTTATCTTACTTTTATGAGCCTTTTCCATATTTTGTTCCATCAGAGTACATGTATGTCCTTGTTGGACAGGAAATTATGCAGACATAGATCTTTCTGAAAGTAGAGAAGACCTCTTCTTGAGAAGACAATTAAGAGACCAGACTAGATAAGATAGTACCAGATAGGAAAGAATTAGTTTACCAACAGATCAATCCAACATGGGCAAATTGTGTTTGGCAGAAGAAGCAAATCATGATGTGCCCACTACAATATTTTCAATTCCTCAAAATGAATTTAATGGGTAAATTGGTATTCAGTGTTAATTATTATTTCTATATGGATGCAGGATGATTTCAGTCTCTGTAATGTGTCCTTGACTCCTTGTAGAGGTAGGTTACTTCAGAAAATTGAGTTTACCAACAAACCCTATGGAGAAGTACATTGTAACTTAGGATCTGTGTTGAAATGTATTTGGTATATGAGCAGTCAGTAGTGCACTTTGCTATGTACATAAAGCTATATTCTAACCCTAGCTGTATAAAATGGATCTTGAAATGCATTTGTACCTTTAAACTTTACGACAACTATGCTGAGTGCTTTGCGAATAAAAAGCTGCCGAACTTTATTTCGTAGTACAGCATGACATGCACATGTACGGTATGTACATGCACCGGTATGTAAGTTCTCATTCTTTGAACATGCAGTGCATTGAGTGCAATTGAATTCAAGGATTGCAAAAAAAATGCATTTGTTTATGTACATGTGTATGTAGTTGAACTCCTAACACACATGGCTTCCATTTATGCCTATATTGTCTATACATGTCTAAAACAAATTAATTCCATATTTCCTATCACATCGCTGTACACCTATACATGCAAGAACAACCAACAACAAAATAGATAAAATTAAAAAAAAGAGAGGGTGCAGGGGGGGGGGGTGGGGGGGTGGGGGGGGGGGGTGGGGGGGGGGGGTAGGGGGGTCAGTAATGTTTGCAGTTTAACCACAAATCCTACTGTAAATGGGTGACAATATGTGTGTGTGCTGATTGGCAAGTGGTGGCATACCAGGAAATGGGCCTGTAGAAAGGTTAACAGTATAGGTATGTCTTCATCAGCTCAAGATTGCCAAATAGCCTGCTATTTCTGATTTTGAAAATAAGCCTCTGAAGTTACAAATCTCGTTTTTATCAGCTCGAGACTTGACCTAGAAATTATACAGGAGTTATTTACATAAAGCCATTCTTTATTTCCTCTAGCAAGATATTAATAACACCATCCAGGGCAAAAGGAGGGATACATACAGTATAAGCGAAATATACCTGACAGCTATATATCGATCTAAGGAAAGAATTATAGAATGTTAAATAGCATGTATACAGTGTATGCAGAAACAGCTCAATAAAAACATATAAAATGCAGAAGTCATATAACAGTCAGAAGAATGAATTTCTTCAGCTTCAAAATAATATTCTATAAATGGATTGTTAAACAACAAAATCAGAAACAAAGCAGAGACAATGAGATAGTAAATGCCAGGCAATATTTTAGATGGTACGAGTGACATGCATATAAACAGAAGAGGCAAGAAGAAGAGTCTAAAAGTCAAAAGAGCAAAGATTAACCCATCACTGGTCCATGCGCTCTCCAATGAAGGGATTACTCTCACAGAATTGTAGGTCTTTTGATAGAGTGCTTGATTTTTTACTTTGAGATCTTCTTGAATTTATTTGTGTGTACCTTTTGACTACCTACTTGATGCAATACATTTTAATATCTTTAAGTATTAAGCAATCTTGAATTCTTAAATCTTAACTGGATACCACCCATGAGTATAAAGTATGTGAAAGTTATCAAATTGATTCAAAATGAATGTCTCTCTGTTGCTGCTGTTGTGAAGGATTTGTATATAAAAAGGATTCAGTCTTCAGTAAATATTATAGTGGTCTTCAACATTAATAAAGAATACCATTATAGAGAAAGGGTTTCAATATTTTTCTCACTATTTCTTTCCTGTATATCATTCATGTATATCATTCATTTCCTCTATATATTGTATTTCTTGGTACCACCAACCCACTACTACTCACCTCATACATAGATTTGCATGTAATATGTTTTTGTATGTGTTATTGTTTATTTTTTTTTAAACTATTGTATTTTGATATTGTAATTTTAAGCAGGGGATGATCCCCGATAAACCTCTGGGTTTTTTAACACCCCCTCTGCAGGTTCATCTTTTGTTGTAATGCTTTTATATTTGATTGTAATACTGTCTTTTATGAATCTGTGGAAATAAATGAAATTGAAATTGAATATTAATCAATCCAATTCAATCTTGTCTAAAATCATGCAAAAGTGCCAAAGGAGAATCCTGCCATTAACCACAATGCCATTGTATTTTATTTTGTTTAATTCTGCAGGCTCCTTTAGAGATCTTATCTGATGCTTGGCTTCTTGATATGAGTGGTCCTAAGTGGAAATGGCAAGAGATGAGAGTATGTAATGAAGAGTTTGCAGCACCACAGATATGGCAACATCCAGCTTGCAAGGTAAGATCAGACTACTGATGTTGGTCATAGAAAGGGTAGTGATGGTGGTACACAGTGGTACACAGTGGTACATGTTGGTGATGGTAACTATCATGATCCTTGGTTGTTACGAAGTTGATGTGCAGTATAGGTGATGGTTGTTACTAAGGTGATCCTACACAGTGGTACATACTACATGTATTACATGTAGGTGATGGTTGTTACCAAGATGATTCTACACAGTGGTACATGTACATGTATTATGCAGTCCGGTAACGTATCCGCTAGACCGCAACACCTCTACAACTAATACACTTGTGCGAGTTAAAGGTGACAATGTTTGTGATAATTGTTGCAGTAATGTAGGTGCTGGTTATAATGGCGACCTTGGTGATAGTATATTAACAGAACGCCCCCCCCCCAAAAAAAAAAAAAAAAAAAAAAAAAAGAATCTGGGTCTTTAATCCCATCTTTTGGACTTTAAGGGATGATGATGATGACGATTATGACACTATTTATAATGAAGATGTAAGATAAGATTTAGGATTATTGTTTGACTGATGAAAATATCCTTTTTTCTATTCTAACAGGTTGGAGATACAGTACTAATCTACTCCACTCCCAGGCATCATAAACCCTATGGATTAAATCGCAAGCGTAATCATGTGGCCAATACACCGTCCCCCACCAGACCGCATACAAAACAGACCCATATGAGCGGCAGAGACCAGGGTCTAAGTTCACAGCGTGGTCAGAACAATCTTCAGAGTTTATTTCGTCGTGGTGATGGATCTGGTGGATCAGGTCGAGCTGCTGTGTCAGGTATTAAGGACAGTATGAACGGATGTAGTAATTGTGAAGTGAACAGTAATGCTAGAGATACATCAGCAGACAGTGTGAAACCTAAATACCATGGTGGTGCCAGGCCTAAAGTCAAGGTCATTAATGGATTGAAAGGACTTACAAAAAGTGTGACATTATTTGATGCAACGTTAACGGAGAGCACATCAGACATGGCTTGTTTGACGCTGTTGAAGTGTAAATGTAGACCTGAAGCACAGGCTAGTCCATATCCATGGCCCACATCAGGACCACAGCCTAAGAGGTCTACCTTACAGCTTTATGTGCTAGACATCAGTCAAGCTACAACTCAAGGACAAGTCAGCTGGCTTCCTGTACCTGATTCTACACATCCAGATTTCCATGAAAGACCAATATCAGGTGTGGTTCCTAGTCAGCATGGTCCACCATCTGAATCTACTATCATGGCTTCACTTACTGCAGCTAGAGGTGAACTTGTTATGTTTGGTGGACTTGTGGAGAATCGCAGTCAAAGTTTGTTGAGAGGAAGAGGTTCTAGTGCCTCTTGGGATTATAAAGCAGTCAATAAGATCTATTTCTCTTTCTAGTCCGCATTCTTGCAATGAAACATTTCCCTTCCTACTGGACTTAGACCTCTTTGTAACTCGATCATGCCTTGATATTTTTAGTTATAAATGGGCATAAACATATGAACCCATTGAATCTAATTGAATATTGATGGAAAGTAGATTCATTTTGATGTATTTTGAGATTCAGGTAATCTCTGAAGGTCAAACCAACTCTGAAGGTCAAACCAACTCTGTAGGATCGGAATGTATTGCTGGGCGCCAATGTAGCCTACATGTACATGTACATTATCAGCTTGGCCCTCTTCAGAATTGAACACATGTAAACAGTTACATATGTGTGTATTGAATGCACACATGCACAGGAGATCAATATTTTGTGTCAGATATAACCATGATTTAATTAAGCATTACATGTACCTGGTGAGGATGCATGTTTTGAGATCTGTAGGCTTCAGTAGAATTTAATGCCAAAGGAACTAGTGACCTTTGGCAAGACATTGATCTACATTTGCCACTCTCCACCCAGGTGTTGAATGGGTACCTGGTAGGATGCGAAAGTTATTGTGGTTAAATAAGCAAGTGTGCACTTGGAAAAATGACACCTGGCTGGAATGCTCCCCAGGGAGTGGATAATGTGCATACATTGTGTGCGGGTAAGCCTGATTCTGATGACTAGGGTAATAATACAGTACATACATGTATCTGTAAAATGCTTTGGGAGGGCTTGTGGTCCTGAAAAGCGCTATATAAGAACAAACTATTATTATTAAAAATAATAATATTCTGTTTTTGTTATAATGCTCGATATACCTACAGTCTCTCCAATAACTCAACAGAAAAATTATTGAGTGAATAGATTTAATACACACAATACATAATAAGCTAGGCAGAGGAAAATCAGCCAATTCATGAAGTATTATTGATGTTTCTATTGATGTACATTTGCAATGTCTGTGACACTGGAAGTCGAACTGTTGAGCCATGCAACAAAACACTGAAGGGTTTTCTCATATCATCATTGTTAACGATGGAATGTCGATGAATGAATAATGACATTTTAATACATCAGAATTCTCTGGCTCTGTACTGATCTACAGATGAATATGTATGCCCTACACGCTTGTTCGCTTTCAATACAGATTTGATTTCATTGTAAATTAATTATCGGGTAACTTTACATCCGGCGTCTTCTGTTCAATCAGTAATCAATATTTCTAGAATGCTCATTGTTGGAAGGAGGAAGTGATATTGATTTCATTTCATTAAAGGTAAAGACCAGTATTGGAAACGCCCCAATTTCAAAAAATGAAATGGAAGCTCTCATTACCAATCATGTGAAAGAATATGTTTTGACTATTAAAGACATGATGATAAAAAATTTGCCGGGAAACCGCCTACTAATTCATATATTTGGTAAATTTGTTTCTCTCATGGTCTTGTGAGAGATATAGGGTAGTCCCATATACATCTTTCTGTGTATAGTGCTTGTAACTTTACGAAGAATGGGCCAAATTTCTTATCATTTTGATGATTCCAGAACCTTGCAGATGCTAGATGCTAGATGATCAACCTTTTCTGATCGATTCCACAACGTTTCTTTCACAATGCAATCGCATGACAATTACTGGTCTTTACCTTTAAAACATGTTCAGGTGACTTGACTATCAACTTAAAATTAAAAGGCTAAAAGCCACAAGGGTCAAAAAGCCAGTATGTACAGAAGAGAAAATTGATTCACTCAGTAAGAACATGGACCCTACCATGTTGAACAGCCAGCTGTCAATGCCTGATTAATGTTCTCTAGTCACATGCTTATATCAAGGAAATATCTCAAGAATGTGTGTTGAAATATTAAAGGCCAGAATCAGTTATTCTATAAACAGTTTATTAATATCTAGAGAGATTCATGCATAAATATAATGTTAGTGACCTGGCCTTGCTTCAGTACCTGACTGTATAGTTTGGGATATGTGTTTTCTACTTTTTATCTTTTGTGCAGCTATTCTGTAGTTCGTTTGAAATCTGGTTATTAACAATAATGTTTATATGAGGATACAGCATGGTTTATCACGCTCTAAGTCACCATTCTCACTTTGTTTGCAACTATGCAGAAACCAATTTTTGTTACTCATTAGATACCACTTGTAATTATCCACACTGACAAAAAGTATATATATACATACCTGTACACATTTCCATGTGTATAGAAAGTTACTTGTGCATGTATACTGAAATGCTAACGGTACATTGTGTGCATTAGTTTCTATGATAGAAATACAGCACAAGGGCTGTGGATCATGTTCATCATCATTATCATTAAAGACTATCATTCAAAGTCGTAATACTTTAAGAAAGACTTTGAAAAGAAACCTTTTATTAGCTGTTGCCATGACACCCTCAATATAAAACTTATTTGAATCTAAAATTAACCCTCCTTGTTGGGGTAAATGCATCCTCTTGTATTGAATGGAAAGCTTTAACCGCTTTTAGAGATTATTTTTGTTTCCAGTTGCTTAGAAGCGTGTACAGGTATGTGATCTTTTTTGTGGTTCTGAAGGGGTTAAACGTTGCAGGGTTTGGGGGGTCATTAAATCTGTGCCATATGATGATATTGATCTGTGCATTAAGGATGCAAACTCGTAATAGAACCTTGCTGTTACCCTCAAGATTGAAAATAATGGTATTAATTTGGTTTCCTCTTCTCACAGCCTCTCAATCACCTTTCCCCCTTCTTCTTTGTTATGTTCTTGTTCTTCTTCCCCTCTCTCTTTATCATGCTTTTATCGGTTGTCTTTGAACACCTTTCTTTCTTTTTGTTAATTCTGATTTCTGCATATAATTACAGTCCCTCTGTCTTCTTTTTGTTTTGGTTTCTGTACGACTCTGTCTTTATCTCCATCCGTCTTGTGATCTGTCAATATAAACATCCTGGTTGTGTTCTATTTGAGTTCATAAGATCACATCTTGTTTTGATCCCTTTACAAGTACGACTTGATTTGTAATTACCTTGACGATAATGTACCTAATCTGAGAATGTTGTGTCCAATGGTTTTCAGAAGTTACATGCCTGTATTTTGTGACTTGACCGGGTTACAGATAGCATAGATTCAAATCAACATTGGTTGTTATGACATCTGTGTTCTATGGTGATGATATTGATAATGATATGAATACTCTGATTACTCAAGTATGCGATTATAATAACCTGCATGTGGTACTAATACATGTGTTATGAGCCTAACTAACTGGAATTTGACAAGCTTATACAGTGTAGTGTGCATATTATGTTGAAAACATGTAGCTTTAGTTATAATTACTATTGTGCAATTTATAGGAGCTACAGAAATGTTAATATTATACATAAAGCACTCACTGAATCTGTAATGCACCATAGAAAAGTGTTATTCACAAAATCTACATGGATTAAATAATGAAGTTTGCTCATAATCAAGAATAATTCTGACACAGATTGACAATAGCTCATGGAAATGTGTGTATTTCAATCAAGTACCAAGCTGATTTAGCATACTATGCCCTTTAAAAAAAAAATTTGGTCATAGAAATATGTCTTTTTGCTGATGAAATGTAATTTATAGATTTGAATTACTCTTATTAATACAAACACTTCATGCACAATAGATATTGCATGTAAAGCACAAGTATAGTCCAGATTACTTGTACAGAATATCAGTATTTGAAAATCATTAAATTTTCACAAATACAGAGAATATATATATAAAAACAGTCATTTCATTATAATTGGTCTTCTCAGTATTTTGTTATTTATTTTCGAAGTATAATTATGTACCTCTTTTATGAGTAAAATCAGAATGCAGTGTTCATGGGTTCAATATGCTAGTATTATTTTGACGGCTTTGGAGGGGGGGGGGGGCGTTAGGATGGATTTAAGCAAAAAAGAAATGTTCAAACTTGTGTTATTTCTTTCTAAATCAGTCTTACAGTGTATTGGGTTGTGGTTGCTTTGTCTTGCCAAGGGTATTAACCATTGAACAGCTTTTCATTTGAGCAAACCATCTATATCTTGTTGTATTTTTACACAAAATATTTTGAATTCTAAGAAGTAGATTACAGGTATACATTGTTAGGAGAATGTTAAATAAAATGCTGAATTGCTAATAATAGAGCGAATCAAGTTGCTTTATTATGCTAAATCAACTCATCAAAACAAGACTAGAGATAAGTTTTCTTGCTAGTAGTAACACATGAATACCATGATGTAAAGTAAAACTCAAAGACAATCTCTTTGTACAGATGTGAAATAAAACCCTCTTCTTATATAAATATATATATAGATTTTCTTTCGCTTCGGGGATGGCGCCATAGCACGTGTCACTCAAAGGTCTGTATTCTACAATTCAATTAAACCCAACCCGAGGTTTAAGATTACATAGACTTCAGTCTAATTTCCTTTATAAATCAAACCATAATTTGAACTAAAAGCTTACACCCAACACCAGGTTTATATTTGAGAAGAATACACAGCTACCAGTTTGAAATGTTCCTTTTCAAACATTTTGCAATCTATTGAAGAAAAAAATGCAATGTATAACATGTCTGATGGATTTGTTACAGAAACAAACAAAAATATATATATTTACTTTACTAAATACATGCAAATAAATATGTTTCATATTGTAAGATATATTGCAATGTATTTCAGTGCATAAAGTCAAAGAAAAGAAGGTGTTAATGCATTCAAATAGGATTGCTTTATGCAGATTGAAGAAATATTAAAGAATTTCAACAAAATGTGTAAAAAAATTATGTATCTCAACTTCATATACTCAAATGTCAACGTAGATCTTGTGTATTATAGTACATTCACACTGTAAAGTGAATTATTATTATTCTTGTAAAAGTGCTGTTTTCATTAAAATTTCTAAATGTAACATAATATGAACTTGCTTTGAACCCCACTTTGTAGAGCGTCTCAGTAATATTTAAAGTAATTTACATGCACACAGAGGTATTTGAACATTTTCACATGCATGCAGGTGAAAGGAAAGATTCTCCTGGTGCAAATTTGGTGGTTAAACATTAAATAAAATATTGTACCGGGACTTAGTCCATTTCAAGAAGAGAATTTGGTTGTGGAATATTTCTTGTGTGTTGAAAACATCTATGTTAATATGTAAATTGTAGCTTTCACCTTTGGTTAGATTGGGGATTGAGGTACATAAGGTTTAGGTGGCCAAATGAAAGTAAATTTATTATTCATCATCATCATTATCATCAGAACCATCACCATTCATCATCATCTTAATAACAAGGGAAGGACACATTATTCCGTTTTCTATGATTTTAATAAAAACATGCCATTGGCAGCACTTTTAAAATATGCATACAGAAAACAAATTGAGACAATGACAAATCTGCCCCTCCCCCAACCCTTCCATAACATTGTAGACTGTACATGTACCGGTATGTCTTTTTAAAATTATAATAATTTAGAGTTAATTACTTGGCCAGCACAGAGTAAGGAATTCCAATGCTATATGTATATAAAGATGTACACTTATACATTTATTATTTTGTAATTCTTTTAAGGGGGAAGTCCACCAGATATTATCATGGTTAAAATAAAAGCAGTAAAATGAGAGATAACAAATGAGTAAAAAATTTAGCAAAATTTGATTAAAAATAGGAAAGTAATGAATGTATGAACTTCTCATCAATGAAACACAAATTGGCAACAAATTTGCTTTGTACAGAAAATGTTATAAACTTTCTTTTTTAAGTTATTGATGAGGGGAAAAGACTTAATTCATAGGGTTTTTTTTATTTTATAAAAAACACATTTGAAATAAATAAATTAAGGGTGAATGTATGTTTGAAAATATACATTTTTGAAGTTCATTAGTTCGGGGCAAATGGGAGGGGACCTTTTAAGACAATGTATGTCACAGATTTGCCAATTTGTGTGTTATTGATCGCATCTTCATATATTCGTAACTCTCTTATTTTTAATCAGTTCTGCTCGAACTTTCAGTGACCTACTTCTACTGAAACCAACTTAATAGGGTGGACTTCCCCTTTAAACTGTAGTTACATGTATAAATAAACAACTGATATACCAGGAAATGCTTGTTAGTCAGATAACCGTCTGTTTCATACATACATTTACTGGATATTCACTTAGTATGTCCATACTATAGTACAGTACTACATCATTCAACAAAACAGGATATGAGAATGGCCATTGATTATACTTTTAAAATGCCTTTCAAAATTCAAAGAAGATGAGAGGAATGCTTTTTTTTTCTAAACAAGGGGCCGATAAGGGATCATACATGTACATGTTAAAGCTAAAGACCAGTTATGGTCATGCGATTGCATTGTGAAAGAAACATTGTGAAATCGATCAGAAAAGGTTGATCATCTAGCATAGATGTACTGCAAGGTTCTGGAATCATCAAAATGATAAGAAATTTGGCCAAGTCTTCATAAAGTTAGAATCACTGTACACAGAAAGATGTATATGGGACTACACACACGTGCGCGACACGTGCATTTGTATCTCTCAACAGGCGAGAGATACACTAATTTACCAAATATATCAATTAGTAGGCGGTTTCCCGTCAACATTTTTATCATCATGTATTATTCAAAACATATTCTTTCACATGATTGGTAATAAGAGCTTGCATTTCATTTTTGGAAATTGGGGCGTTTCCAATACTGGTCTTTACCTTTAACACAAATCCATAAAAGTATCTTGCACTAAATATCGGCTATCCCTTTCACTGTGTTTAATAGCAAGCTCCCATACTATAGACTTCCCCTTTGCAATCAACTTCTGAGTCTGGAGATGATATGTACATAAGACAGTGTGTCTTTCTGTATTGGAATGAAGAATTAAGTTAAAGAAAGTAAATTTAAAAGAGACTGAATAGGTTTTTAAGAAGAATCATGACACCCCCCCCCCTCCTTAATGCACAAAACTTAAAGAATAAGAAACAAAAAACAAAGAGGGTGAAGTAATGTCAGCAAATGATGATGTACTTTCATTCCATTAAGCCATGTATCTTCAGCAAGGTGTCCGTAACAACCTGGATCATGGATCAGCTGTATCGCATGGTAATGAAATCATTGAAGACATTTAGTTTATTTAGTGAAAGTGTTGTGATCTAGGAGATACGTCGCAGGACTGTGAATCACATGGTTCGGGTTCAAGTCCTGCTGCGGCACGAATGTTCTTTGGCAAGATATTAATCTAGATTTGCCACTCTCTACCAAGGTGTAGTAAATGGGTAGCCGGTAGGAAGAAATTGAATGCTTGAGTGCATCATCATGTTGGATAGGCTAAACAAGACATATTATCATTATTCTCCTTTTGTATCTAGATCCTCACATCATGATATCATCTCTATGGAATTTATGTATTATAGTCAAACATGTACACGAGTCCTGTTTGATGAAGTCCTCATAAAAGATATCCAAAACATGTTCCATTGAGATCTTATAGGGGAAGTCCACTCTGATATTACCGGTAAGCGGGTTTTAATAGAAGCAGAAAAATGAGAGGAACAGGTCACTGAAGTTCGAGCAAATTCTGATTAAAAATAAAAAAGTTACAAATGTTTTGATCAATCAAACACAAATTGGCAATTCTGTGACGTATCTTGTGAGGTTTCCTCCCATTTGCTCTGTACTAAATTTCAATCCTCCTTTAAAGGGATCGTTTAACAATGTTAAATCTGAGATACACGGTCCTACATGTTACCAGTGTCTGTGATATGGTGTAATATTGAAGCCCTAAAAAAATTGCGCTTCAAAATGATCAAGAAGTGCCTCAAAAAAGTAAAAATCTTTGAGTGACCGGTTTTACCATTCTCGTTTTCCCCAATAGACTGTAGTGTTAGGAAAACCGTTCGGCAAACGGTTTTCAAAATTTGTAATTCCAATCATTAATATCTTGATAATCAGACAGGCGATCGGATTGTAAAAGTCATGGAGTTCCTGACTGACCTATAGGTTTATAATTATCATTGCAGCATGAGCTAAATCAAGGATTATTTCTAAAGGATCTAAGACAAAGTTACCGGATCCCTTTAATCATAATAGTGGGTTCTTGTATGGTGCCCATGTATGTCAGACTTGACACTCCTGGATCTCTCCAGTTAAGAAAATTTCCAATCATACATGCACCCTAAATATAATTCTGACGAGTATGTTTCAATACAATCCATGTATGAAACAAATATATTCTATCATCAATAAATGAGAAAAGGACAGTTTATAAAATTTCTGTACAAAGCCATTTGGAGAGGACCTCACAAGATACATCACACTTGCCAGTTTGTTATTACGCTGATGACAGATTTTACTCAAACTTTTACTGGTCTGTTCCTGTCGTCCGTTTGCTTCTATTAAAAGCAACTTAATATCAGGGTGGAATTCTAATTAATGGAATCCCAATTATCTCCCACGATGTTAATGTGATCAGAACTGGTATTGAGCTGATGATATATCACCAAGGAATGGTCCTGCAGGGGTGATAGTGAGCACTAAAAAAAAAATAGTTTTTTTTGTTTTTCCCTCAACCACGCCCCCCTTAGAGTAAAAAAAAAGAAGAGGATTCGCGGGGAAAAAATGGCATCTAACAACATTCCCCCCTTTCGAGTAAGAAAATTGGGGGAAACATAGGGCAAAATAGGGAAGAATAGAGAAAATAAAAGGGAAATCGGGAAAATCAGGATAAATAGAGTTAGAAAATTGGGGGAAAAAAATCGGGAACAAATCAGGAAAAATAAAAAAAATCGGGAAACCGATTTAAATCGGGTTTTTATCAGGCCTGGTCCTGGGTAGGGGCTATTATCATGACGATTCTTCTGAGGGGGCATCTTCAACTTTTCTTCGTTTGGCAAAATGCTCTATCCTGTTCTCCAGACTCTCTGAAAACAAGGCAAACCCAACACAGGACAAATTAAATTACCAGAAGTGTAAATAAAAAGCTAGTAGTTGTTCTTAAAGCTTATCAACACTAGTGTGGCTAGGAGGGATTAGACCACACAGCGAGGTCACTGACAGGTGGCTATCTCATCAACTCAGCTCTCAAATAACATACGAAATAGAGGATCATGGGGGACCAACAGGCACCGATTGGGGAAGTTTTCTATATAGAGGGAGCAAGTAGCTACAAGTAGGACAGTGGGGCTTAATAGTCTGCAACAATCATCATTACTTTTTTTTTTTCTCTCTCTCTCTCTCTCTCAATGAAATGTATGTATATTTTCACAGTAAAGATTATTGTACATTTCTTTGCGAGCCAATGATAAGTACATACATTGTACAAGTTTATATTTTCAGCCAGAGTGTTAGATTACTCATTATGTTGCTGTGTAGTTTGCTCGTAATACTCAAATGATGGCTGATTTTACTTACTTATTTTACCAAATTCTTTGCCCCAGATCAGTAATTATTAATCAAAGGATATCCATCTTATAATGTGCTTTCATTACACTGTACTGTACTCACCTCCCCTTTTCCTGTCTAATAGTGGTATGTGATGTTTAGATGGTAAGCCTACAACGAGACTGGTAGCCTGCCTCTGTATAGGTGGTCTGGCATCACACCAACGAATAGTCTCATCTGTAAGAAGTTTGATATCAATCTATGCAAATCAAGGTACAGAATATTCTCAAACACAAGTTCAGAGCACTGCACTAAGGCTTTAGCTCTTTAATTTTCACATGAGAAAATAATCACAAAGTACCTACACAAGTACAATACCCCTACAGATCCAGTCAAAAAGGGGATGAAAGGCTGGGTTACTTACTTAGGTGCTCTTCCAGCTTCAATCATATTGGTGAGTGTTGAAAGGGAGGAAGGTGGGCATACAGAATCACAAGGCCTTTCCCCAGATCCCCAGACTTTTTTTGTTAAATAATAAACCTATCAAATTAGGATTTTATTTCAATCTATGATTTAGTTTGATTTTATTTCACTGTGAAAAAGCAAATGGTAACGAGTGGTACGATATTCTTTTTAGTGGCACCAACCCCAAACCCATGACTAAATTATTGACAGTTAAAGGGAAACGAACCTGTATATGTTGATTCATTTGATTGAGTGGTAACAGGGACGGATGTCAATCCTTCTAACATGGCACGCATCATGGATGCCCTGTGGAATATAAACATTCTTATCTTTAAGATATCATTTCAAAAGTCTCTCATAATATCACTCACAATAATAGTGTTTGCATTGCCATTTGTTAAACTTTAATGGTCACATTACTAAAAATAGAGCCTAACCTATACAATTTACCAAATGGTAATCAATGCTGACTTTCTTTTGAGTTGAAAGACCAGTCCACGTTTAGGATTTCTATGAATGTCCTCAAAAGAAAAATTCATCAAAATACATTTCCCTCCAAACTAAAGCTGAATGTTTTCTTAGCAACCCCTGAACATGTTTCAGTGCATACCTGATTTGTATCAATTCATGTGTGCACACAAATAAAGTGAAAACAGACACCTAAATCAGAGCACATGTCCATTAACACATGCACATGTATAGTGTTTCTGTGCATGTATGTAACTTCTTTATGGATATGTTTGAAATTGTTTGAACAGGGTATCTACCTAACACATGTATACTGTTTCTCTGCATGTATGTAACTTCTTTATGGATATGTTTGACATTGTTTGAACAGGGTATCTACCTAACACATGTATACTGTGTTTCTCTGCATGTATGTAACTTCTTTATGGATATGTTTGAAATTGTTTGAATAGGGTATCTACCTAACCATGTGCCCAGTCCACATTTCTTGGAATTGATTGATGTTCTTCTCATGTATTGCTGGAATGAAACAGATCAAAAACATAGAATAAGTGGAACATAAACAACAACAAAAAGAACAATGTTAATATATCTATTTTATACTCTTACACAACTTGGCAACATTACTTTATAATACTTGATCAACATTGATTTTCTGATTGATTTTAATGCATAGGTAGGCCTACAGTTAAGAGAGTGACCATGCACATTCAATCTTCTAGCTTTAATACACACATGTAGCCTGGTTGGGATCTAAAGTCAAGTAAAGACTATGCTATCCTTTGGGCAAAAACTAAAGGAGCATCAGAATCAGATGAATTAAATGTACCGGTATACACCTATCACTATGAACATGACGGACAAAGAAAGAGGACAAAATATACAGTTCCTTATTCTACCCTCAACAATTGATGTGGTAGACAAAGGAACATCTCTTCACTGCTATTATGCAAAAATGTGTAGAACAGGTGTCACGTGCATATTCCCGTTCTACACATTTTTTTTCATGTTCATAGTGTATGGTTGTCTGAATTTGAGTCTGCAATTGTAGTAGTTTCAATTCTCTATGACCCTCACTACTGGTCTCATTTGGATCTCTTATAACTCTTATATGAATTGATTATTGCACTGATCCCTGAAACAAAATAAAGTAGAGGATGTGCTTCATTGGTGTGCAAGGTTTAAGACAATCTGATTATCTCTGCACAGAAATGTCTCAATATTTCTAATCTTCCCTTTGTCACCTTTAACAACATCTTGTTATTTATTAGTGCTTAACAAAAAGACCTAACTTTTATGGACAATTTTTCGAAACTGGACAGTGCTCTCTTTTTTATTGGGTTTGAAACGTATCAGTGGTATTTCATTCTTATAAGGATATTGGTATCATCACTAGCAATTAGCTTACATTGATCATATCTCCATGATATTCCTTCATAGGCACAATCATAGAGAACCAGAGGAAAGTCTGCTGCCATTGCATACTGGGGTTTACATGGCTCATTCTCCACATCTAGCAGCTGATCAATTATCTGCAAGAATAACAATGTCATTCAGACAACATATATCCTTTACTTTTACAATCATGAGACAGAAGAAAGCAGCAGGTAATAATAATAGAGGCAGAGACAGGTACAATATATAGCTTCTCAAAGATGCCAATAGAGATGGGACAATATTATTTTGACAATTCTTGCTATTGCCAATACCGGTATGCCTAAAATGCAAAGATGCAGACACTTGGAAGTAATTTTGAGCCACTTCCCGGACTTACATACTTCCGGTGTACATCAGCGCATTTGCGGTACATGAATTATGTATGTGCAATGTACGTAAGCTATTTCTAGATTCTTTAATGTATGTGACGACGGCAAAAAAAAAACAAGAGAAAGATACCCTAAATCATTTCGATGACCAGATTGAAACAATACAAGGCCATTCTCAAAACTTGAGAATACCCCACCAAAACGTAGTTTGTTCATTGGTCGTCCAACGAGCCAATGAACCCTTTATGGTAGTCCCGTCCGTTAGTATTTTAGACGAGTTTTCACCATTTCCAACAAATGCAACCAAAGAAAGTTGACATTATTATTTCTATTCTACTACTTGCTCTTGCCCATCACACACCAAAATATTTTGTTTCTAGAGTATGGTAAACAATATTTTCATATGTTTTTTTGTAATGATCCACTCTTGAAATCGCTTGAAAATTGTGATAAATCGCTATAATTACTCTCAGAAAAATGTACACACGCAAAGACACACCAAACACAGGCATGCACAGCACATCCGCGTGAAATAGACCGGAAGAGACTTGGTCACCAAACTGTCCCATACTGCATAAAATGAGGCCTGAACGTAACATACAGGTATTTTTAATATGTCATAGCGGAAATTATGCCTTGAAATCGTAACATGTCTTGCTTTCATATTATTCTAATGCCACTCAAGGATTGAAGAAGTCTTTTTGTGGAGAGAAATGCATTCTATAAATTATGATAGCTCCTATCGCAGTGGACCAGTAACTACTCCCAAGACTTATATATTCAGCCATTAAACAACTGGGCCTTGCAAAATATACATGATGATCAACTCATTTAACTCAATACATGTAATTATAACAATCCAAGATAAAAATAATGATGGGGGTAATAGAGGGTATGACAGGAACAGGTAGAGAGAGAGGGAGAGGGGGGGGGGGGGGAAGCTCGGGTAGTATCCAAAGGAAGGTCATTGACCTTCACCCATGTCATGTTTCTTCTCACCTCAGGCTTCTCTTTGTGTCGTCCAATCAAGAAGAGGATAGCTGTGAGACATCTGACTTGGTGATAGAGGAATGCTACACCACTTATAGTGAACTCACACATCTGGAAGCCACCTGAACTGTTAGTAGATAAACAATACTGTGATCATACATCTTACTAATATTGATAGATGAACACTATGAACACTCAACCAACTCACATAGCTTAGTGAAACTAAATGCATGGAAATACAGCACCCGGAGCCAGTGAGATTTACATGGCTAAGGGTGCTGTATTCTGGGCACTGGTAATATGTTTTCTCATAAGTTATAGTAATAATGATAATATTGGTTTCTCATACAGCAATTGTACATGTATCCATCACAAAAAGTGATCAAAGAGCTAAAAAATTACATTTTAGCCAGCCTACCAACTTCTGTTCTCAGAGTATTCAAAGAAATACTCCTTGCAGGTACCTATTTAGAACACAAACATGTAGATGTAGAGTTGCAAATGCACACTTAGGTCTTCTCTAAATGCTATGCTATGCCAGGGCAGTGCTCTGACATTAAGAACCAGACAGATGTTAACCATATATTGCCAAGGGGGGGGGGGGGGGGGGGGCGTAATAATTCCCTCCCCCCCCCTCCTACACTTGTTGTGATTATTTTTAAACACAAACAAATCTTGAGCTGAAATTGTATGACTCTTTTCTTTTGAGTCTTGCACATCTTTTGAAACAAATTTTTCAAAAATCGGACCAACCGTTACAAAATCACGTGAACTTTTGTCTTTGCATGTCAGCCCAAAAATTGCAAATTTTTGTGATTTGTGTACAAAACATATGGAAATATCATTTTTCCAAAAAATAGATAAACCAATGGTAATTTGGTCTTGTTACTTGTTAACCCACCATCCGTGGTGTAGCTAAGCTAAGGAGAAACATATTACCTGTCATCTAGCTTTCTAATTTCAGCAGACCGGATAGTTCTTACAAACTTCACTACTCCATTGCCTACATCCATCTGGAATTAAAAGTTATGAAGAAAAAAAAGAAAAAAAATCATAACAGAGATGGCAAAAGTTTTACAATGTACTTCTACGAGTACAGTGACTATTAAAGGGAAGTCAAAAGGAGAAGGTCTGCATATTTCTTGACCCCTAATTGCCTGTACATACTTTTGTCTATCACTCAGGATCATTACCTTATAACATAATTTTAAAATAATTTAATAACACACAGCATCTGAAATGGTATTAGATAATAATGCTCCATGAAATTAAAGAAATGTACAACGCAATGGCAAATATCCAATATAAATATCAAATAACCATGCTATCATAATTATTGTAACACAGTTTGTTTCTTTACAATAAAATTGATCCTTTATACACAGGAGGAAAATGTGAGTTGTTATCCAGGCACTAAAAGGACTAACTCTTAAAGGTGCTATCAGGGATTTGCAAGCCCTAAAAAACTAATCTCAAAATGTACATGTGGCAGCAAGATGAGTTTATGAAAGTATGTGTCAAGTTTATCAAAAGACTCTGTGGATTTTCATTCTCTGAGTGAAAATTGAAGCCCTCATTTTACACAGAAAAAATGGGGTGAATAAAACACTGCCAGATGCAAAAATGATTGGTATTTTGCTAGTAATGAATAATTGGCCATCATACTTTTAGGACAATTTTAATTCATGAAATTTACCTCATTTTTTTTTACTTTTACAAGTTTTCAAATTTGAACAATGCAAATCCTAGCAATGCCCTTTGAACTGAAGGAAAATACAAACATACATACCTTGCAGAAGTTCCTGAAATCAAAGGTTCCAACAAGCTTTTGAGAGGCCTCATTCATCAGCTTTTCATTTATGTACAAGAGAGAGAATGAGGGAATCATTCAAAAATGTTAAACAATGCCAAAACTCCTGGTAGGGAAGGACAAATTCACAAATGAAACAAACACATCGCAGGAAAAGATTCTCTAAAAGTTGATTGATTGAACACAAGGCCTTTATGAAATATGCAACACTAATATTTTTTTTTCTGTCGATCACAAGGTCCACGGTTCGAGTCCCGCCACGGCACTAATGTCCTTTGGCAAGACATTGCTCTACATTTGCCACACTCCACCCAGGTGAAGTAAATGGGGACCTGGTAGGAATTTATGCCTTGAAACGCAGCGCGCGGGACAACTGCACTGCTAAAGCCAGGGTAATTATGCTGCATTATTGTCGAGCGCTTAGAAACTTCAAATAAAGTAAGTGTTAGGCGCTATATAAGCAAATATAATCATTATTATTATTACCTTAAATGAAACTAAAAACTGCAGCAAACAAAAACTGATTTTGCTAATGTTAACTAATAATAACTATGCACTGCCAAAGTCATTCAAGATGTCAGTGTTCTTTCTTTCATTTTCTTTTTATTTTCCTTCTTGTTTTGTTGCTGTTGTTTTTTTCTTCTGAGGGAAACTAAAAAATGGTTTACAAGCTTTTGCCCAAACTGTAGTTAGAAAAGAAGATAAATGCTTACCTTTGTATCTAGATCACCAGCAGGAAAGAAGTACTTGTATGTTCTGTGTAGTGTATCAAACCTTAACATAGAAAACAAAACAATGAGAAAAATTGCTTGTATTACAGGTCATGACTAGAAGCATTCATGGGGCATCCATACAATCAAATCAAAATTTTAAAAAAAATCTGAGCACTGTGGTCCTCTCCCCCCCCCCCCCCCCCCCCTTTCTTTCTCTCTATCCTGAAGTGGAACATCAAATACAATCAGAAAAGACTAGATGGACCTTCGACCGCGCGCAGTCGAAAATGATGCCTCCGCCATGTAGCAATTTTACAAACCAAAACAGAAGCGAGCTATTTTTGCATACATAATGAGCCCTGTGACCTTTGACCCCATTACCCAAAAATCTAATCAGTTCCTTGGCTCTGCAAGGTACATACATGACCCAAGTTTGGCGGGAATCCATCGATGGGTTCTTGAGATAACGCGATCACGAGCTAGTTTTGCAAACATAATGAGCCCTGTGACCTTTGACCTTTGACCTCGCGACCCCAAAATCTAATCAGTTCATTGGCTCTGCAAGATACATACATGACCCAAGTTTGGCGGGAATCCATCAATTGGTTCTTGAGATAACGCGATCACAAGAACGGGACGTACGGACGGACGGATGGACAACCCGAAAACATAATGCCTCCGGCTACTTTGTAGCGGAGGCATAAAAAATAATTCAAAACCTCTTGTCATTTTCTAATTTTCTAAGGCTTTCCTTCCATCTCAATTACTCAGTAGATTCAAAGATAACAATTTTGGTAAAGTTAGTTGTATGTAAATGAGTATAATAATTTCCATAGTAGATATGGTATCTAATTGTTACTCCTTGCTCTCTACATCTATTACCTTGCACTCTACCTTGCACTCTACATTACCTTGCACTCTACCTTGCACTCTACTCTATTACCTTGCATGGAAACTGTTATTGTTACTCCTTGCTCTCTACATCTATTACCTTGCATGGAAGCTGGGTTCAGCTGGTGTCCATGCTACCACTCTGATTTCATTTGGTAAAACACGGTTCAACATCAAAGGGTAGTTGATCTCCTCGGTTGTGTTTCCTGTTTGGAATATAAATGAAAATGATACCATTCTTATTACTTGATAAGTTACATCCATCATCGCAGGAAGGCAAGATTTCCTTTCGCATAGTAGCCTGTCCATTTTAATGAGGCCTACTTAAAGGTACTACAGTTGTATGTCCCATTTGCAGGCCAAAAACATTAAAAGGTTAAATTCCAACGTCATTTGAAAGATAATACTAATTTAGAACTTCCCTAAAAAAGGTGGGGCTTGAAAATGTCTTCAAGTGGGAAAATAATGACTATTAGTTGTCAAATCGACTTAGGAGCTATAGAGCAAATAAGTAATAGTCTTGATTTTCAGACCATTGTACCGAATGGTCGTACGTTTTATGCTGCGCAAAGATTCAATCAGTTTAATTTTGGCCATCACAAGAAGTGGGTTATTGATGTAGACAAATGCTCATGTACCCTTTACAGCTCATGTTTTGTATGTTATTACAAAAGAAGAAAAAAAGCCAGTCACTCGCTCAATAGTGTCTGACAGTGAAGTCTAGCAAGTAAACAGGTTTCCTTGCATAATTTGAATATTGGGACACTGCTAATGTTTAAATTTCACAGATAGGACATACATGACATATTCATAATTCCTGCAAAGTTCTATAGAATTTGAGGTTGGCTGCAAAAGAAAAATAGTACCTTTAAGGTCTATTTTAACTCCCTATAAGAAACTTTATGACCCAGTACCTCACAACCGCCACAAAACCTGCCCAGATGATTTTTTTTCATGTTCATATCTGATTCTCAAGCTCCACAATGGTATGTAACTCATCAGAATTGAATGTTTCATCCAAAGAAACAATCCTTTATGAGAAATGAGGATTAAAGTTTTATGTCTATTCAAGCACTATATTAAGCGATGTATTGAGTAAGGGGATATATGAATGATTAAATCTCAATACAAATTTTTATGAAGGGACTACCAGACTGTCATAAATCTTGGCACACTATTAGCACATCCTATTCAGACCAAAAGGACTTATGACAAAGTATATTGCACATTATGTGTATTAGAAATCTGTACCTGTTCTCTCGTGAGCTGTACCATCTAGCCTCTGAATGACCCCTACACCTTCAAGTAAGTTGGTACGAAGGTCAATGGCAATAACCTGGCCAAAGGCGCTGACTCCTTTATCTGTTCGACCACAACGAGAGTAGTTAGATGTCTGACGACTCTCGATCAGCTTCGTCTTAGTGAGAGCTTCAAACAGGTGATGCTAAATAGAGATGAATGAAAAGTTCCAAAGATGTACTTTGAATGACATTTCTCCTTCATGAATTTCTCTCACCTTGATATCTACTTGTATACCTATATTACGCTCTAAAAACAATTTGCAAGGATACCAAAAAATGCATATTATTAGCAATAAGCCCAAGCATTTTTGAGAAAGTACTAGGTATGGAGTTACTGTACATGTAAAGAAAAAAAAATCACCATTGACTCAGACACTCCAAGAGTATTGGACATTTTAAAGGGAATGTTGAGTATAACATACACGTAGTATTTATTATTTCTGTCAAACACTGTACTTTGAGGTTGATGTTACAGTGGTTATCATTTGAAATGATAGCTAAATCATCAAATGCTACAGGTACAACAGGTCGGAAAGAATCAATTATGAGCCCATTCTCTTTCCTTATGATATAGTGAAAAAATTAGGCTCTTTTCCTTTCCTGCAAAAGACATTAAAAAAAGAGGAAGACAAAATCTTGAGAGAGAAACAGATAGTAAAGAAGAAGAGAGAAAAATAGTTTATGTAGAGGTTGGAGTGAAATCTAGTTTGTACAGTGTTACTATACTTACCTCTACTGTATTATTAGAATCCTCTTGCACAACAAACCCATGATAATCCCATCCTAGATAGGTGATCTTCAAAGCTACATGCCTTGTGTTGTATCTAAAGATTTAACAGATGCAGGAAAAGGAAAGAAATGTGCAAACATAAAAGATACCAATGATGTGAGTTTGACCAAAAAGAAATGAATTAGAAATGACTGCTTCTCTAATGTATGCCTTTCAGGTTAATCCATCATTTTTCTTGCCCTAAGCTTTATTAAAAAAATCAAAGATATAGGGTTAGGACTCGAGTTGTGATGGGTTTTATATTAGACACACAGTGTTGGGCACTTATGTCCCCCCCCCCCCCCCCCATCCTTGTAGCAGCCGGGGGGCCGTTTCTCGAAACTGTGATAACTACAAGATCAACGACATCTCGCCACTGTCACGCAACTTGTCAGCTAAGTGTTTCACAAAGCCGTCTTTGCCAAGATGAGCGACAACTTCCGCGACAAGCGAGTTGTCACTGCTCCGAACCTGTCATATCTTTTTAATTGCTGTAAAGCGCCATCACAAGTCAGTTTGTTGCTATTCCATGGGCCGCAAAATGTACGATTAGTTTCACTATCATTTTGAGAAAAATATAGACGAGTTCGGTACGTAATTCTCTGGGATGCGAAATGCAAATGTAAAAAAGTGATAATACATATTATACAGAAATTTTTAAAAGCTGAATATAAACATTAAATCACAAATCATTAAACTATAACATATAAATAAGAGAGATAAGAATGTTACACACTGTTTTCCATAGTCGATCCATAGTCTTTTCTTAGGATACCGTCATACCTTTGGGACCTATGTGCATTATTATTCCCTCTCTAATTACTTCTTCCAAATTATATTTTCAATATCAAATCAATTATATAGCGAGTATTTATGAGACTCTAGAATAAAAACTGGCTGAGAAAAGGTATTTTGCCTAAAATTCCTCGTCACAATAAACAAAAAAGTATGTATTGATAAACTATCACATTACGGTATCCTTCAACTAACTTTTCATTCGACTGTCAACAAAAAAACACTCACCGGTTTTTCTTCAATTTAAGAATCTTTACAGAAATATGCAAATCGTTTGGTGATCTACATTTGATAATGACACTATTTATTATTTATTTTAGGAGAATTTATATGTATATATTTCTTTTTGAACAATTTTAGCCCCAAAACTTGTTTTGGGTTATTCTTGATGAATCAAATGGATCGTGACAAAGACTATGTTCTTGAGCTGCTAGTATCGCGATATATCGATATCATGTCTGTCATGGCTTTGTGAAACGGTTTATCCACTTCATGACATCTCCGTAGGTCGCCCACAAAGATATGACTGTCATGGAGTTGGTTTCGATAAACGGCCCCCAGGCGCATACGCAAGCAGGGGGAGGGGGGGGGGTGGGGTGTGGGGGGTTATCCCTATGCCTTTTATCGTGATTTCATCTCTCATTGCAGCTTTCATTAAATGAAATAAAGGGCTCCAGACTTCCCTTTGCCCCATATTGTTGTCTTTTTATTTGATGTGGATCCTGAATGATTCTTCTTCTTCTTCCAGTGTTAGTGCTGCTTAACAGAGACTACTTGCAGTTCAACACATAAAATGACAATCTGAAAAATGGAAGATGATTACAGAGAGAACAAATGTGGATCCCTATTAAATAAATTATTATATTAACACTTTGGTTGCTTTCTTTGCCTCTCTGCTTGGTCACATGTTTGCCGAAAGTGCACTTCTGCACAAAACAATTGACACTAATGGATGGAATGGTTGCTTTGAGCAAGACAATGGCTTTGCAAAATCACCCATCCATTTTCATACTTAATTAGCTCCATGACAACTCTATTTAAACTGTGCTGGAAAACAGATAAATAATCTTAAAGCGTCTGGTATATCTATGCCCATCATAAATACAATGTTGCACATTATTATGTGGAATATAAATAATTTGAAGTCCACCTAACCACCATACGTTGCATCTTACTTACTTCTTAAAGTCAAATGGCCTTGGAATTTTAGAGCTCTTTGCTTTCTTCTTGACTTTCGTTGATTCATGATCTGTAGATGATGCTGAACACGATGACGAAGTATGCTGCTCGAGGATGCCACTGACTTTCTTCCATTCCTCTTCACTCAATTCATTCTTTAACGTTTCAATCAGCTCCTGACAAGAAACAGCAATATGGAGAGTGACATTAGAAAATAATTAAATGGCAATCCAACCCTTGTAATAACTTAATTGGTAAGGAAGCAGAAAAAGGGAGAAGGACAAAGAGAAGGGCAAAAGCTTCAAATAAATCAGACCAACAATTAGGGAGAACTTTATGAATGTTTGAAATATGAGTTCACTATAAAACCAATGCTAATTTCAAATTGGCATTTTGGTCAGTGGATTGTGACATAGTCGTGACAACTCTCCAGTTTGTTGTGTTCAAATATTCTCCCAATTGATTTCTCACTTGAGGCACTATATTCCTTATATTATTCAATGATTGTTCCCTCTACCACCTTCTCTTAGGCTGTAACCAATCATCGGATCGGGGGCCGATCTTGAGCCGATCAGGGGTGATCGTATAATAATTTCCGATCACCGATCAATAAAAATGATAGGAAAAAAATCAGCATAATTTTTTCAATTTTGTTATTCTTTGTTTCTTCCTTATATCACCTTTTCTTATATTCTTTGTTTTTATCATTCTATCGTTTTTTTTACCACTCCTTATGTTATTCTTCGTTTATCATTCTATCACAGTCTCTTATGTTTTTTTTTTGTATTATTCTTTTATTTTTTCTTCCTATCTTTCCTAACACTATCCTTTATTTCTTCTTCCATCACCTTTTCTTATGTTATTCTTTGTTTTATCATTCTATCACTTTCTCTTTCTGTCTTTCCTTACGTTATTTATTGTTTCTTCACTCTATCACCTTCTCTTATGTATATCGTTGCCTGGGTGGCAGAAGGGCGTTAGCTCGAATTTCAGGTCAAAAATGAAACATTAAGCAGAAGGGCTTATGAAACTGACTTATTTCCGAAAAAAAAATTGTGGCCGTGTTCTACTATAACATTTCTATTAGTCTTTTAAGTTTAAAACCAATTTTCCAGACGGAAAACAGTTTTAATATGAGACAAATTTTTAAATGCGAATAATTCGAAAAGTAATTTTCGAGTCGCTCGCGCGCTAACGCCCTTCTGCCAGCCGCCAGACGATATATTCTTTGTTCCTATCATTATATCATTTTCTAACTATCTTTCCTTATATTATTCTCTTTGTTTATTCTTGTAGGTCTACTGTAATCTCTTTCTCTCATTCATTACTTTCCCTCCAAAACACACTGGCACGGTTAGCACTTTGAGTTCACACTGTACGCTAGATTGATCTGGAGCAGACTAGGAAGCGAACCAGTCCCGAAGACCACACCACAAATCGATCATCTGAATTGGTCCAGAAGATCGCTTCCTGGCACGGTTGTCTGTTCTCACTCATTGTTAACGTTACAAAGATCTAGCGTCAGGGCTCAAATTAATTATTTGTCCACGGGGGCTCTTCCAAAAAAAAAAAAGCCCTCGTGAGCCTTCTCACGGGGGCTCTTTTAGTGCTGACGGGGGCTCTTATTTTAATACAAATTTCCATTGAATTGGTACCCATGAAACTCCTAAATTCCTTGTTTTTTATCATTATCATTTATCGTCCACGAGCCGCGTAGCGACGAGGCGATTTTTGTTGTTGCTATTTTGAACCCCCGTAAGACAGTGATGTTTTCTTGACATCTAACATGCGGAGCATCGTCTACGAGCCGCGAAGCGATTTTTTTTTGGTGCTATTTTGAACCCCCGAAAATGATATTTTCCTGGCATCTACTTACGTGCGGAGCATTTTTTTGGTGCTATTTTGAACCCCCGTAAGTGATGCTTTCCTGGCATCTACTGACATCTATACTGTGTAGGTCTGGACATGATGGCATTTTTCTATGCACATCACATTTTCACTTGGCAGCCCAAGGTGGAGGGAGGGGGGGGGGGGGGGGTAGGAAGGTTAAACCCCCTAAACCGCCTAGATCCGCCCCTGCAACATCTTTGGTCTTGTTCTTCTTCTCGATATTGATTTACTGGTCGAGGTACATAATTTGCTGGTCTTTTAGAATCACCAGATTTCAGAGGATTCACACTTTCCACAACGAAAAACTTCTGCATATTTCAGTCTTTGCGTGATCATCTCCAGCTCCAGCAGATATTGGGCGTCAGCGTGCAAACCTGTACTACCGGCGCAGGATAACCACTGCTGACGGCCGCACAATATAGTGCGAGCTTCCGTTTTTTGTATCGGTAATACTCATAGAGATGGGAGAGATAGCGCCATCTAAGTTCCATTTCATTGGTTTAAGGTTTGAAAATTGATACTCAATATTTTGTTAAAGTTATATTAGAAAAGATAATCATTATTTTATAATTCCACGGGGGCGATTTTTAATTTTGCAATCGCCCCCGTGAGCGACCTGACGGGGGCGATTATGGAGCTCACGGGGGCGAATCGCCCACCGCCCCCGTGTATTTTGAGCGTTGTCTAGCGTAGATCGGTCCAGGAAGCCGGAAGTGAGTGAGAATGAGAATGGGGTCATAGGAATCTAGGGGACTGTACACATAGCCGCGACTTTTTTTCTGTAACATAACCATCCTGTCGCTGCATTTGATTGGCTCTGTATAGATCTTCTTCTTCTTCTTCCAATGTAGCACATCCCTCTAAAAGAGTATTGTCGTACTTTGTGCAGAAAAAAAGGTGCGCGGTCGCAGGAACACGTGCAAGAGAAGTGCAGTGACGGACAAATAAGACAAACTTGAAGCTAATGTGCAAGTAAAAAAAAAAGCATCTGTCACTTAGCAAAGAGTGACTGAAGAGAGGCGGCTCTTGAAGACCTCGATAGACGGGGCCGACACCGCTGTAGATGGGAGAACATTCCAAAGACAGACCACACTTGGAAAGTAGCCGTGTTGGTAGACAGAGATTCTGCAGTTCTGTTGTCTTAACTGTAGGTGATGTCCCCTTGTTCTTCCGGAAGATGGATATAGGTAGGGTCGAGCCGCAGGAATGGCTACGAGGCCATTCATAATTCTATACAGCATGATAACCTTGCTGTTGGCTCTTCGTTCGGAGAGAGTCTGCCATTTCAGCTTCTGGAGCATCGTGACGCTGCTCTGTTGGCCGTAATCGGATGTTACAAAACGGGCAGCTCTCCGTTGGACAATTTCTATTTGAGATGCGAGTTCAATGGTGTGTGGGTCCCATACTGTAGAGGAGTACTCCAGGGTCGGTCTGACATATGTCTTGTAGGCTTGCTCCTTAATTCGTGGAGGACATTTCCTTAGGTTACGTCGGAGGAAACCAAGAGTGCTGTTGCTCCTCTTGCAGATATTGTTGACATGAGGTTTCCACTTTAGAGTTCGATGGATAGTGACACCTAAGTACTTTGCCTCATCCACAGTGCGAAGTGCTGTCCCATGAATGGAGTAAGGGATAGAAGCGATGATGTTTTTACGCTTGTTGGAAATCCTCAGCACCTCACACTTCTCAGTATTGAAGGACATGAGCCACTTGCGCTCCCATTCCTGGATATTGGTAAGATCTTGATGTAGAGCTTCGGTGTCATCCTGGGTCTTTATGGATCAGTACAAAAGAGCATCGTCGGCGTAGAGGCGAATCGATGATGAAACGCAGTCAGGGAGGTCGTTGATGAAGACCAAAAAGAGCAGAGGTCCGAGGACAGTGCCCTGGGGCACTCCGGAAGATACGCTTTTCGTGATGCTCTTAACTCCTTCAAGTGCCACTTGTTGGGTGCGTCCTTTGAGGAAGTCACGGACCCAAGACAAGAGCTGGCCTCTGAATCTGATACCATAATGCTGCGGTTTCAGGAGAAGGCGCTCATGTGGTACGCGGTCAAAAGCTTTCGAAAAATCAAGCAGGATTGTGTCAATTTGTTGTTTGTCCCGTAAGCCTGCGGCAAGATCTTGAACTGTGATCAGCAGTTGCGACTCACACGAGCGTCTTCATCTGAATCCGAATTGACATTCTGTGAGAAGGCTGTGCAGTGGGTGTCAAGATGGCGCATTATCTGGCTGTGAATGATGTGCTCAGCAGTCTTACAGATAATTGAGGTAAGGGAGATTGGCCGATAGTTCTCCGGCTTGTGCTTGTCACCCTTCTTGAGGATAGGAGTTATGTATGCTGATTTCCAGTCTTGGGGAATTTTTCCTTGATGAAGGGTGGCATTGAAGAGAAGGCAGAGGATAGGGGCGAGTTCATCAGCAACCTCCTTCAACAGGTAGGCAGGAAGATTGTCTGGACCACTAGATCCTAGGACCTATCGATCTATATTCATGACACGCACACAGAATCTGATGCGATAATTTATCAAATATGAGATTTCATACAAAAATTACAAATGCAAAGCTAAGTTGACTTTAAATAGGTCTAAATCTAGGGTCTAGGTCTAAGTGACATTGCGACAAAATCGGGAGGCTTACCATAAACGAATGACTACCCAGGCCAGGACCCAGGTCGTCTATCTATACTCTCGTCCAGGCACGTAGCCAGAGTTTGATGTTTAGGGGGCACATAGACTACATGTAATCGATCGAGGTCAAAAAAAGGGGTCTACAAAATTTCAACCGATCCTGGAAATTTTAGGGGGGGCACGTGCCCCCCCCCCCCCCCCCCCCCCCCGTGGCTACGCCTACGCGCCTGCTCTCGTCACGCCAAGTTATACTTTGTTATACTTCGTTATACTTATAGTTCCTACCTAGGCCTAGCGGACCTTTCGGAAGAGACGAACAAATCTCCACCTCACCGTACCAACACAAATATTCAAATATTAATATGCATTCTAGGATGGCTATATTACGGGGGGGGGGGGGGGGGGGAGAGACGCGGCCCGGCTCGCGCCGTCATCGTCACGCCTTGCCCATCTCACAGCGACAGACAGTACGGTACCGTACGGGTGGCAGTCTAACTCCAGAGAGCTCCGACCCCCACGGTATCGGCGTCGGAGCTCCCTGGAGTTAGACTAGATCTAGTAGTATCATACAGTCAAGTCGAAGCGACGTAGGCCTACGTGGCAATGCCAACGTTGTTGGCAGGTATTAGCATAATGTCTGTTCAGTCACTTTTACCCTAAGTTCTATCTCTATAAGTTAAATGCTTCACTTTATCATCTTGTGAATGGTCTTACCTTGGTTAACATTTGAGACATCATTTTCAGCTGAACATCTCGTGTGATCGGTCGATCGCGCCTAGAAAGAGTATGGTAAGCCAAATTCGTAATACAATTTATCACCGGCATATGGGGCACCGATCCTAAACATTTCATCAGATCATATGGAAGAATGAACAGTCACTGGTCAACGTGTGGAAAAAAGAAAGAAAGACTGAGAAGTTCATAGTTTATTTCAAATAAAACTCTCATCGCGGCGTTTAGCCGAATTACAAAAGTTTACAAACAAAATTAATAACACATAATGTAATATATAACATAGCATAACATGATATATTGAATTTGTAAAATAAATCAGTAGCTTATTGCAAAATATGGAAACATAAATTAGAGAGAAATCTGAATTAAATAGCATTAAATAGCACTGAAATCATGTGAAAGAAGGACTAAAGTAAGCATTAAGCGGTGTATATGGTGGACAAAATCGAGAGTAAAACTGAAAGGTGAGGAGTAACGTTTGCAAATACACTGTAACTTATTGAAATTAAGAGTGTGGGAGATATACAGTGCGTCCCAGAAAAAACGAAACCGAGAAGTATCGATGTTTTATCAGGCGCGGATCTACGGGGGGGGGGGTTTAGGGGGTTTAAACCCCCCCCCCCCCCCCCCTTGGGCGGCCGGGAAAAAAAAAAAAAAAAAAAAAGGAAGAAAAAAGAAGAAAACAAAAGGAAAAAAAAAAAAAAAAAAAGAACGCACGCTGGAGAGAAACTCTTTCAAGTGCAAATATTGTGAGAAGATATTCGACTCATCTGGTAACTTAACCAAACACATGATAACTCTGGATATAACTGTGTATTAAACTGTTACTTGATTTAAAACGACGTTATCATGCACTGCTTTTTATGGTCTCCATTGTGTTAATAGATGCCAGGAAAACATCACTTACGGGGTTCAAATAAACACCCCAAAAAAATCGGCTCGCCGCTTCGCGGCTCGTGGACGATGCTCCGCATCGTCATTATTTTGGTCAAACCCCCCCCCCTTAGCAAAAAGCTAGATCCGCCCCTGTTTATCATAACTTAATCACAACCATAATTAATGAATGATACATATTTGGAAAGCTTAGAGTCTCCTCTTTCAGTTGATGCTACTCAGATGATGCATATTTCACGCATGAGTAATTAAAAGCGATTTGAAGGAAGGAAACCAAAAAGACATTTGGCGGGCGGTATCTGAATTTCGAAGAAAAATTCACATTTCTAGAAAGTTGAGTTTCTGCCCTTTCATATGACACCTCAATCAGGAAAAATGAGCGAGGAATAACAAAGTTCTGTTTGTTTAAAGTAGTGCTTGCATTTCCATAATTTTATTAAACGAATTCGTTTTCACTGGCTGCCTGCCGTATCAATAAACGAAATTAACAAAAGACTTAACTCCGTTTCGTTGACAATCAGCCGTAGACGAGAGTCTTCATGCATGGAGGTGTCATATGAAAGGGCAGAAACTCAACTTTCTAGAAATGTGAATTTTTCTTCGAAATTCAGATACCGCCCGCCAAATGTCTTTTTGGTTTCCTTCCTTCAAATTGCTTTTAATTACTCATGCGTAAAATATGCATCATCTGAGTAGCATCACATGAAAGAGGAGACTCTAAGCTTTCCAAATATGTATCATTCATTAATTAAAGTTGTGTTTAAGTTATGATAGAACATCGATACTTCTCGGTTTCGTTTTTTCTGGGACGCACTGTACAGAGGAAGAGTGTTAAAAGTCCGAGAGGGGAAAAGGTATAGGAAGTAGTAGTAAAAAGCGACAATGGAAAATTCATATAAGAGGATACGGAAAAGAAGGGAAAAGAAGAAGAATTAAGACGATGATGAAGAAGAAGAAGAAGAAGAAGAAGAAGAAGAAGAAGAAGAAGAAGAAGAAGAAGAAAAAGAAGAAGAAATGGAAGGAGGGAAAAAAAGAAAAAGAAAGAGGAGATAAAGATAAAAGAGTTAAAAGAGCAAAAGAACAAAACAAAGTGGAAATATACAACCATGCCTAAAGTAGACAAGAGATGGTGGTGAAGAGGGATGATAAACTATTGCCACATGACAGATTCAGTTAAATTCAATTAAGTTCAATTCAATATGGTAAAGTTAGGCTAAAATGGAGTAAAAAATACTTTAAAAATCATGAAACAAATACAATACTTAATTGGTATGACTGTATATACACAGGCAAAGGCAAGGCAATCAAATCAAAGAATGAAGGAAGAAGAAGAAGGAGAAGGGAAACAAGAAAGAAAGAAAAAAGGAAAAGAAGAAAATAAGTCTAGAAAATAAAGAAAAGAAGAAATAAAAGGGGGAAAAGGGGGGGGGGGGAAAGAAGAAGAAAAAGAGGCGTGTCAAAGAACAGCAAAGCTAAACAAAACAAAAAGGTGATGAAAGATTAAAAAGAATTAAAGAAAGAAAAAAAAAACTATAACAACCTACGAAAACAAACATAAAACAACACCAGACATATACATTTATTTTCACGGGAGCGTTTCGTTATCTTTTTTCAAAAAATGTCCATCATTTCTTTATATTATGTATAATTATACTTTATATTTTTTTTACATTTTTAACGTTTTAATCTCTCGTCGAGGATTTTTTTTGTTTTGTAATGTTTTTTATTGTGTTCATTCAATACATCAATCAATTCATACATGTACATCTGTGTTACATTATATCATTCAATACATAACATCGAATCATACATCATTTAACTATATAACATAATGGGGGGAAAAAAACCCGCACAGAGTATAATCAATCTTAGTAATATCGAATGAAGATATAAGTTATTCTGCCCCCCCCCCCCTCCCATAGTTTTTTTGTTTTGTAATATTCTTTATTGTATTCACTCAATAAATAATATTAATTCATACAAATTGTAATATATAACATATTGGAACCAATTACAGAGTACAAAATACAGTAATCTCAATTATATTGAATGAATTAATATTGTTATAACCCCCCCCCCTCTATATTTTGTTCTGTAGTACTAGTATCTCTATTTCATATTATAATTTATAACATATTGGAACAAAGTACAGACTACAATCAACTCAGTTATATCGAATGAATAAAGTTTGTTATACCGCCTACCCCCGTTAAAAACAAAACCAACAACAACAAACAGAAAACAAAAACAGAAAACAAAACAAACAACAACAAAACGAGAAGACGTGGGCAGTCTAAGGCAGTCGAGACCAGTCAATCACACACAGCTATGAACCGGACAGACCCCCCCCCCCTTTCCTCATCCCTTGCATTTTCTTGCATATTGTCCATGTTTACCTTGAAATGTTCCCATTTTTTATAGTGGAACGTCAACGTATTTCGTTCAGTAGCACTCTTTCTTTCTTCCTGTTTACTTTTGAATATTTTCTCTCTTATTTCTTCAATACTTGGAGGCTTCTTTTTTTCCCTACTAATAAATATCAAATATTTAATTAATAAAACCACGTGATTAATCATTTGCCTATCTTCGGTTATTTCGTCTAATCCAATGTGGGTTTTTTTTTTTTTTTTTTGTAATGTTCTTTATTGTGTTCATTCAATACATCAATCAATTCATACATGTACATCTGTATTACATTATATCATTCAATACATAACATCGAATCATACATCATTTAACTATATAACATAATGGGGGGAAAAAAACCCGCACAGAGTATAATCAATCTTAGTAATATCGAATGAAGATATAAGTTATTCTGCCCCCCCCCCTCCCATAGTTTTTTTTGTTTTGTAATATTCTTTATTGTATTCACTCAATAAATAATATTAATTCATACAAATTGTAATATATAACATATTGGAACCAATTACAGAGTACAAAATACAGTAATCTCAATTATATTGAATGAATTAATATTGTTATAACCCCCCCCCCTATATTTTGTTCTGTAGTACTAGTATCTCTATTACATATTATAATTTATAACATATTGGAACAAAGTACAGACTACAATCAACTCAGTTATATCGAATGAATAAAGTTTGTTATACCGCCTACCCCCGTTAAAAACAAAACCAACAACAACAAACAGAAAACGAAAACAGAAAAAAAAACAAACAACAACAAAACAAGAAGACGTGGGCAGTCTAAGGCAGTCGAGACCGGTCAATCACACACAGCTGTGAACCGGGCAGGCCCCCCCCCCTTTCCTCATCCCTTGCATTTTCTTGCATATTGTCCATGTTTACCTTGAGATGTTCCCATTTTTTATAGTGGAACGTCAACGTATTTCGTTCAGTAGCACTCTTTCTTTCTTCCTGTTTACTTTTGAATATTTTCTCTCTTATTTCTTCAATACTTGGAGGCTTCTTTTTTTCCCTACTAATAAATATCAAATATTTAATTAATAAAACCACGTGATTAATCATTTGCCTATCTTCGGTTATTTCGTCTAATCCAATGTGAACTTCCTTCCAGCTCATATCTTTAAGGATTGGAATATCCAAACTATCACTACATTGATCCCATACTTTTCTCACCATTTCGCATTCAAAAAATATGTGCCTATATGTTTCCTCTTCTTTTCCACAAAATGAGCATTTATCACTTAATATGAATTGAAACCTGTATAAATAACGATTGACATAAACAATTTTATAAAGCAATTTGAATTGAAATTCTCTTAGTTTATTATCTAAAGTACTAATTCTTGGTCGGACAAAAACCTTTTCAATTTCTTTAACCGACAGATTGTATGATGAATGTAAATTCTGAAAACTGACAGGGACGTCTTGCATTTTTTGTATGCATGCCCTGTACAGATTCTTCGAACAAACCGATTCAAATTGGAATGTTTTCTTTGTGAACATAAATTCTATTTTTAGGTCATGAAATGAAATTTGCCTCTTTGTTAAATCGATTTTCCATTCCTTAGGTATATTACCATAGATTTCTTTAAGCATTGATATTTCCTCTTCCTCTAGTCCCATACATCTGAAATAAGTGTCCGACTTTAATGTTCCTTTTCCATCTATAATATGGTACAATCTGTAAGTATTTTTTAAGAAAAGATTTTCATTGAAGTATGTTTTTCCACTATTGTGTATAAACCTATTATTTAAAAAAAATTCATTCCCTTTGTGAGTTGTATCTTTTTTAATGAAATCATTCATATCTAACCAAATATTTATTAAATCCCGATAGTATTTTGGTAATTGTATATCGATCTTGTTAGGTAAATAGTTACAGTAAAAAATAAAATTTCCTCCGAAAGGTCTCATTAAAAATTTGAAATACTTTTTCCATTTAACTCTCTGGTTTCCTGTTACAAGTCTTTTAATCCACATCACCTTTTGTACTTTCACAAAAAGTTGAAAGTTGAGCATTTTTAATCCTCCTTGCTTGTAATCATAATACATCGTACTTTTTTTAATTTTGTCTTTACCTCGCCATAGAAAATTAAAACAGATCTCATCAATTTCTTTTATAACCCATTCAGGCACTGGAGTCAAAGAGCTTACATAGATTAGTTTTGAATATGCGTATGTTTTTAGTAAATGAATTTTCCCTATCAAAGTAAGATCTCTTTGTTTCCACCAATTTAACAATTTCTTTATTTTGCTTAATATTTCTTTGTAATTCATCTCTTCCGCCACATTTGGATCTACTGTAAAATATATATAGTGAGGCGATTGTGAGCGATCGGTGTATAAGAAAGAGAAAGGCAGTTACGAACACTGAGGGAAAGAACAGGGAAAATGGAAAGAGAGACAGAGCTATAGGGGAAGATAGAGAGAAAGAGAGAGAGAGAGAGAGAGTGAAAGAAAGACAGAAGGAGAGAAAGAGAGAGAGAGAGAGAGGGGCCGGGGAAGAGACCGAGATCGGGATGGGTGAGGGATATAGGAGGAGACGGATTGGGGGTATAATATCTTTTGCATCTTCTTCTCTCAGATCTTAATCTGAATCTCTCACATGCGCGGATCTAAGGGGTGGCCGAGGGGGCCTTGCCCCCCCCCCCCCTGACAAAAAAAAGAAAGAAAGTAGAAAACAAAATTGTGACCATAAATTAACCTTTGTTGTTGTTGCTACCCCCCCCCCCCCCAACACTTATCGAAATATCAGCGCGATTTTCAAATTGCCGGGTGCAAAAAAAAAAAAATATATATATATATTAGTGCTCAATACCCCCCCCCCAACCTGATGCGAAATGGCACGATTTCCAAATTTCAGCACACTAAATTTCAAATTGATTTCAAATTTGGGCCTCCCACCCCCCTCTAAGAAATCCGGGTTCCGCGCCTGATCTCTCAACCCTTTTTTTTTCTCTCTCAGACTCTTCTTTTTCTTTCAGAACTGTCATTGTTCTTTATGCAACTTTCGTCTATCAAACCAGCTGGAAAAAAATTAGACTTTAAATTAAGTTCTCACACTTTTACACTCCAAGTTGGTAAATTTTGTAATCATGTTATAAACAAAACATCTTCTCATCAGTTTCAGAATAGGCATGTTTTCAAACTCTGTCTGAATTGTTCCACTGTTGGTGATAATAGAGGAGGGAGCCTGTTTCATAGTCTGGAAGCAATAGAGGAGAAGGCTAGATGCATCACCAGCTTATGATTATTTGGTACATGACGTTGTAGCCCTCTGTCTAGAGATAGAGAGACCATGGGAGCCAATGGTGTAGAAAATCCAAATTAAATTAAAAATTAATTGATTATGATACAAACAAATAGGATGATTATCAATTATTTTAACAATGGATAACAACAATCTAAATTATAGTATGACAAAGATAATTGAGTGCAAATGTCAAAAATTACAATAAAGAGAAGTAGAAAATAATTCCGTACTTCCACACGCCTCTTCTGGAATAATTATACACGTATTACAGAGATGAAGACAAATTTAATTTATCGTAATTCTGTTTACAAGCTTAATTTCTTAGCACTATTTTGTTCTTCTTCCAAATTCGTGAGATTTTTTTTCTTCTTCAAAACTTGAAAAACCTTAGGGGGCGACCACCCCTGCCCCCCTCCCCTGTGGCACCGCCCCTGTGTCAATGTACTTTGATACCTTCAAACTTAATTCTTTATAGCTTCAAACGTATTACTTCATAGCTTCAACATTCATTTTACGATGACGTTAGTCTATGTAGGAATTATCCAACATGACTTGCACCATTGGGAAGAGTCTGAGTTTCTGCGGTATTTTGTATTGCAAGATAGACGCGTTACTATTGGCCAGGATGTACTTCTGAAGAGCATCGAAGGCATTAGGACAGACGGAGTAAACCCGTGGATGAGAGATGAGACCTTCCCGACGGAGACGATCAAAGTCACCATTACGAAGACGAAGCTCCTCGTCGATCTGTGAGAAGGCATTCCAAGGATCAAACGAAAAAAAGCAAAAACATAAATTCTCTAGAAAAATCAAAGATATAGAATTAAAAATAATATTTAATATATATTTAAGCCTGGTTCTATAGGCCTATTTAACTTGTCACGTCTTTTTGCTGTATCCATCTGGTATACATCTTTGAAAAACTTTTTAAACAAATCGCAAACCCCTGAACAAAGGCAGAACTACTGTAAACAGTGGCGGATCCAGGGGAAGGGGGGGGGGGCAAAGGGGGCATGTGCCCACGCCCCCGGCCCAAAAAAATATGTTAAAATCAGCCCTAAATTCGCCCAAAATGTACGGAAAAACAGGGACGTGCCCCCCCCCCCCCCAGCCATAGAATATGTATTAACAATTTTATTTAAAAAACAAAAAAACATGTCCAATGGCAGACCTAAAAAGGTGACCTTACCGCCCCCCCCCCCCCCCAACGGAGCAAAATGTCAAATTTAAAAATTTCGTGACCACAAAAAAAAAGAAAAAAAAGTGTCCTCTTACAGAAACAGAAAAACCAAAATTATGCATTCTTTTGTCTGCAAACACATTTTTTTTTTTTTTTTTTTTTTGGGGGGGGGATCTTTGCAGAAGTGTGTTTTATTGACATCCTCTTCATTGCCATCAATATTTTGGCGAATTTGGGGCTTTAATCAGAAATTTGGTAGCTGTTCGTAAATAGCCCTACCTATGGCAAAATATTTATGTTTATATACGGTCAAGATGAAAACGAAGCAGCTTTGAAATGTATCTAACAGTATAAAGAAAACTTGGTTATACGCCCGTACACAGCCTATTTCTAGCTATTATGCATGTCTTAATTTTCAAATAAAAATGCTTGACTAATACCATGATCTTCTGATCAGCAGACAGACCAGTGGAAGACCGAGATTCATCGCCTTCAATCCGGATGAAAAAGAGATAGTATGGTGTGGTCTCATGCCCAGCCAGTTCTGGAGAAAACAAATGTGACAGAAACCTTATTTTGAAAGTGGTTCCAGGAGAATGTATGTATACAGATGTGATAATTACACATTCAAAACAAATCAGTAATGGAATATCATAAGATAATGCGTTGAGAAAAATATATACATGTACACGGAAGTAATATAGTAGTAGTGGAGGTACATGTAGTAGTAGTAGTAGTAGTAGTAATAATAGAAGTATAGTAGTATATTCAGTGGCGGATCCAGGGAGGGGGCCTGGGGGGCCCCTCGCCTGGGGGAAAAACAGGTAAAAACACGTTAATTTTACCTTTATTTGAAGACGGGCCCCCTCCCCTCCCAAGACGAAAATCCAATTGTTTGGGGGCAAATCATTGGACGATTATTGGGCCCCCTCCCCTGTCGCCGGCTGGATCCGCCCCTGGTAGTAGTAGTAGTAGTAATAGTAGCAGCTACATGAAGTGGGATTAGTTGTCCTAAGTTCAATTTATTTTATTCCATTTTACTCCTCCTTGTTAATTTTAGGGAAAAAAATCTAAAAATTGCCTGGAGGAGGGGGGGGGGGGGGGAGTGGGGTATATTTAAGAGTATTATATTCTTACCGGTATAATCATCGGGAACGAGCGTACTTTCTGCTACGACGAAATCCATGAGAGACACACCTTGCCAGCGAGCTGTAGCAGCTTTAACAGCGTCCTCTACGACACGTTGATCAAGTTTTTCATAGATCAGATTCAGCATCTGGCCCGTTCTTAATTAAAACAAGATTCAAACAAAATAAAGCAAATTAATTCCAGTTCAAAAGGATGAAACTTCGTTCTGAGAGCTGTAGAGAATGAAATTATACAGGGTTAACATCAGTGTCATTGTATATTGTAAAACTTGTCTTGGCATTATTTAGACGAGTGATTTTTGTCTATTTGATATAGTAGTAAGTATTTTTACTTTAATTTAAAACGATAAAAGGTCTATACAGCTGTCTCAAAAAATTAAAGAACAAACTCTCAACAAAGAATTAGCAACTGAACACGTACCATTATAATATAGAATAATAATATTTATTATTTATAATGCGCCAACTACCAACATTGGGCACATAGTAACAGTAAATGTAATACTTTTTTGTTGCCCTTTCTAAAATAACAAGAAAACGTAATGCGTTAATAAACACAGTACGATAAAAAGGATCAGGGTCACGTTATACAGAAATAACCATTCCAAATTGTAGGTCTTTGACCATGATGAAATAAACTATAAATGTTCACCAAAAAAGAAGAGTGTGATCATCATACCAACCTGTACATGAACTGGAAGAAGGGGCAGTTTTCATAGAACCCAGTAATTTTTATGACATCACCAAGTCGATAACGATACATACATGACTGTCCTTGTGTGAGAACGACCTCATAACATTCTCCTTCTTCCACCTCGTCAAGAAAATAAGTCTTAGGCTGACTTTGACCACTGGAGAATAAACACAGTATTAATTATCAGGTTTAACAACTGGACTAAAGTGGACATTAGTGACCTAAAGTCAATGTGTGTATGGTCGAGATAACATTTACACAAAGGTTACAAGAAGATAAAGTCCAGAAAATTAAGGTATTAGTTAAGACGCAAGTTCATTGAAGGTAGGGGTAATTTAAATTGCTTTGGGATACATCGACAAGAGCAACAGCTAACCTAGTTATGAACCATCACGCACAAGGGAAACAACAGGCCAACGGACCGAAACAACAAAGTATGAGGGAATTACGAGGGGGGGGGGGGGCGTGGTAAAGTTGATGGTAAAGTCGACAACGTGGACAACGTGGACTTATATCGACAAGTGAAATGCTGGAGCACTGTATACGGCAGCTAGGCTAAAGCCGGGGTAATAATAAATGCGCCTCGGAATAGAATTTCTAGATAGACGGCGCTGTAGAAATGCCTATTATTATTATTATTATTATGCGACTATATCGGGATCAATAGCTAAATCTTCTTTTTTATAAGGTTTTGTAATAAAGTTTCTACTAAAATATACTTACATATCATCCTCTCTGATAAACTCTACCACTGTGTCTGTTGGGAAGGGTAGATAAGCGATCTGGTTCATTCTTGCTGGACCTAAATAGATTCCGAAGAATCCCTCTGAACAGGCGTAACCTCCACTTATAATTTTCACGCCTAAAGTGTATTGAGTAAATAGGAAAACATGCATCAAACAGTGTCTACAAATGAGATCAAAAGTATCATGACAAATAACTTACTAATCACCACTAATTAAAAAAAAAACGACTTGATCAACTATATAGAAATGGAGATAACACGGAAGAGTTTACATATGGCCTTTTACATACTAAGCAGAAAAGTGATTGAAAATGAAGGCTACAGAATAGTTATGTCATTATCATTAACGCGTTCATGAAACTCATCAAAATACCTATCATGAATTTTCTAGATGTGATAGCCAAGATACTCAATCCAAATAGCGTACATTCTCACCTCGAGCAAACTTGCTTTCAATCTTGGGCCAGATGTTTGTCCGATCAATCGCAATGACCATATGAAGACGAGGCCAAATCCTCTTGAGAATCCCAGAGAATCCTTTTTCAAATTCTCCTTTCAGTTCTTTTGCTCTTCCAGGATCTCCGTTACCTAACGCAATAAGCAGACTCTTGCGAATATCACCAGGTAGTGAGAGATTCGCGTTGATGGTACCATTCTCCATGTCGAATAGGATCTCTCTCCAACAGTTCTTTAATTGCTCCATTAAATTCTCCAGAAAGGTTAGAAAGGTCATCTGAATCACCCCAAGATCCCTTTCTCGTAATCCGAATAGTAGATGAATGTAGTTTGCCTCGTAGATGGTTTGAAGACGTAGACCTGGTCCTGGTGTTGTGAATAGTCCTAGAAACACATCTGGTATAGCCGGGAGGGTTGCTATGGTTTCCACTCGGGCACCACTTGCAGTCTTGCTCACATGAGGTTGAACGTAGAGATAGAGTCGCCTTTGAAATAGTCCTAAAGACGGAGCGTTCTCACGCAACGAAATATCGGAGACAGCTCCAAGAGTCTCAAATATGGCCAGCTTGCTGACATAAGGGATGTGTTTAGATTTGCCAGTTGTTCCTGTTGTCCGCGCGTAGGACGTTGGCGTTTGTCTGGTAAGGACATTTCTTTCTCCATCCATCATCCTATCGACATAAGATCGATAGTGTTCATATGTTGTCAAGGGATGGGCCGTACGGAATTCATCAAGGGAATGGATGTCACGAAGATTGAAACGTTTACCGTATTCAGTGTCGCCATTCTCCTTGATGATCTTCTGAAGCAGCTGTTCTTGGAATTTACGAGGTGCCTTCCATGCTTCTATGACGCGCTTGAAGCGAGAGGGTCCCGTCAACTTCATAATAATTATCACAAAGAGAGTGCCATTGAAACCAAGAAAGGATTGGTGAGAGGATGGCCGATGGCTTAAAGCCCAGAAATAGATTAATGAGACTCCCATGGACAAGGATCCACCAGTACCTGTTTGATAGAATGATTGCGTTCATCATTAGTGATAAGGAATATGAAATGACGGCCTTCCTATGCTAATTTATTATTATAATTATTGCTATTGACGACAAAACAGGCTTACACTAAAATGAATAATATTTTCTAAAAATGCAAGCTGTACTTGTTGTTGAAAATGATATATCAGAGCGAGAGAGAGAGAGAATATAACTGTGGACAACATGCTGATCGACTGCTAGTCTATATGCATGGCTATCTGAAAGTTATTTATGTATTTTTGTATTTATGTTTTATTTATTACAATTAATAAAACAGTGGAGGGTAACCCGATTCAGTTAAAAGAAACGGCTATCTAACGGAGCCCTTCACATGATACAAACAAAAAACATAAAATATGAAAACCAAACATGAATTAAAACATCAATATAATTCAATAAATACAACATTTATACAATTGAATAACATACATGGAGCGCATGTGGGATGCACGGCGAGACCCCCCCCCTCCCGGTAGCCAGATTGTATTTTTTAATTTTTGTTATTAAAGCATGTAAGAGAACTGTTTAGATTCTTTCTTGAAATTGTTTAGTCACTTGCAATTGGGACGGACAATGGCAACTTATTAAATAACAAATTCCCGGGAATGAAAATGATCGTTTTTTGTATTCTGTTTAAAATTAAGATATGATATTTGGTTTCAGGTATTTTGGTGGTTAATCATTCCAAATCTGATGGACTAAAAGACATTTTTGATATTTAATTCTTTGTTCAACAGATTGTCAGTTGAGGATAGTTATTAGAGTTCATTGTGAAGTTGAATAATCTGTATTCAAAATCAAACGAGCATATCTAATATTTAATTTCTTGAACCGAGTTATATTAGTTCTCGAACATTTTCCCCATGCCGTACAACAATGATCTATATGATAATATCAATGCAAAATATAGCTGTTTCAACTGCATGTTTTGGGTCAAATGTTTGATTCTTCTAATACAAGCGATAGAACGTGAGATTTTACTAGAGTTATACTGAATATGTAATGTTAATTGGACAGTTAATTGACCCCTGATTTAAAACAAGTTATTGTATCCGAAACCAGTATTAATCAATCAGTGTTTTACTACTGGGAGAAATACGGGTATAGTCATTGATCATTTGACGCGTACTGAAATTAATACGCAATTCATTTACTCTGTCCGATAAACGGTTGCCTTTCATCATATTAAAATTAAAGTCACCCAAAATAATAATGTTAGTAGTGACACAAAATACATTATCAATATTATGTTCAAGTCATTTAAAAAAAAGAGTTGCATCACTGGATGGTTTTCTATATAATTCTCCCACAAAATAGGAACTGCTTTGGTGCCTTTTTTTTTCTAACCACATCAGTTCAGTCTCGTTACATTCCAAATCCTCCCTTTTTAAATAGAATATATTTTCCTTTATGCAGCAACCAACTCCTCCTCCAACTGACCCTTTATGTTTACCCACTAATGTATATCCAGGTACACAACTGATTTCATTCATACATATGTCATCGTTTAAACATGTTTCGGATAAACTGAACAAATCATATTTATTACTTGTCGAAAAAACACAGAACATCAATCACCTTATTTCTTAAGCTTTTGATATTAACATGGGCAATATTCATCCCTTTTCCACATGGAAATTCACCATTCCTTGTTTCTCCTTTACCTATATTTTTATCATCTTTATCACAATAATTGTTTCCTGCAGATGTAGATGACTCATCATTTTTATTATTAGCATTATCCCAAAATGGTGGTACCTACAAACATTTACGGCATTGCCAATCTACACTACAAAATCCTCGAGTGGATCGTTATATTTACATAATGGTATTCTGTCACACTTAATGTGAACCCATTCCCCAAACTTTGTACCTGCAAGAGGTTTTTCGTTTCGTTTCACTGGCTTACTACAACAAACACATGAATACGTAATCCCCATATCAAAACATGAAAATGAACATTAATTTAAGTAAAAAAATATATAATACCATTAAGATCTAAAAGTGTTAACAAAAACTCCCTGTAAAAGATGCTAAGAAGCTAATTGGAGAATATTTATAGTGAAATGAAATTACAGCTGATAAAATCGAATTAAATACGGTTCATCAAAGGAAGATATTTCTTTCAAAATCAATACAAGCATAACAGTGTAGAAGCGGAAAATTACGACATAAATGTTCCGCTAATTGGTCAGCTATTTCATAATGACTGTTCTAAGTTCTTACCTAATAGAAGACATGTCCACACTGCATTACACCAAGCTGAAATCAGAAGATACCAAGCACTTACATGAAGACATAACGCTACCAATAAAACCTGCAAGTAAAGACCCCCAAAGGCCATTTTCACATTCAAAATTATACAATATAAAGCATGAACTATAGAGTATTTAAGAACGTAATTCCGAGCACTACTGAGAAATTAGTAGTGGGTCGCTCCCTGTAAAACGTGGTCTGAACATGGACCTACTACGAAGGTCTGAACAACTGATCTCTCATCTCAGATTGCAGCTAATAGCGGACCAAGGGGTTTTCAAGGTCTTTTTGAAGGAGGAGTAACATTGGGCGGGGGAGGGGAGGGGTGTTGTGTTAGTTAGTATGAAAAACTAATGAACCTATAAGATCTACTGAAGGCATTATATAATTTTAAGGCGTTTACGATGATTCTTTTCCTACAAAAAACGTCTACAGATAGTTATAAGGCTCATTTATATATTTTTAGAGAACAGATCATATAGGAGAAGAAGCCTTTAAGCGTGGGGTACAAAGGTCGATGTAGTGGTAGTAGTGAGCCAAGTAAATACAGCTATACGTGCACATATCTCTACAGCCGATACCGTTGAAACTCAAGCGTATATATTGCGGTTTACTTGACTTCAATTACCACCCCCCTTGTGTGATATGGACATGGCCCGCGCTACGTTTTTTTCAAAGTGGAGGGGGGAGGGGGGGGGGGGGGCTAAAGTATAACAAACACATTTTTAATGTAGCTCATGATGTTATATCAAATTTGAAACAACTACGCCATATTTGTTTAGTATTGGCAATTTTTATTTTGAATTTTTCTCAGCAGTTCTGGCATTTATTGATACTTCACTTGTTATAAATACGATGCCCCTACATTTCATCATTGATTTCAGGTATTTCTATATGCACTTAGAGTTTCTGCTAGCCGCTAGCGTTTTACGCCCTAGAATACATTTTTTTAAATTGTTTGTATTGAGCGAATAAAGTAAAATAATACGTCCAAGGAGTTAAAGAAGAGGAAAGGAATGGAGAGGGTTTTTTAATAAAAGAAAAACTTATAATTTAAATTCTGTTTAATATTATGTTGAGAAATATGAAACTCATTTTTTTAGGTTAAGTATTATTCTGAAAAAGCAATGCTTGTTCTCGTTTTGGGTATGAAATAACTGTGTAGGCGTTAATAATATCTTACTATTATTATGTGATTGTGATATATTGTAGTCATACACATTGCGAAATTATGAACAATAAATTATGTTGTATTTATGTTCGTTTATCAAATGTTTGTATAAACTGTGTTATGTACGAAAAAGAATTGGAGTTTTGAGAAACAAAATCAATTATTGCAAAAAAATTATCACAATTTGATATTCAATGTGACTATTCATCAAACAATTTCCATACTTTCAGAGCCTAATCGAATCCAATAAAAAACATTATTATACGACAAGGGATGATACGTTTTATGCTAAGTACACTGTTAGAAAAAAATTAAACAAGTTGTTTAAGATTTTAAACAACCACAAGTTAACCGGTGAATCGCTCAACTGTTGTTTAAAAATTAAACAACTCAAGGTTGTTTACGTTTTGAACACTTAGTTGTTTAAAAATTAGAAAAACTTTTAAACAACAGTTGTTTAGTAATAAAATTGCACAACTCGGTTGTTTAAAGCAAGTTGTGTAAATGTTAAACAATAATGTTTAAATTACTAAACAACTGTTGTTTATTCAATATTACTGCACAACTGGGTTGTTTAAAAGGAGTTGCTTAAATTTTAAACAGAACTGTTTAATGGTTATTATTACCTGGTTGTTTAAATTTGTGAAATTACCTACTGGAACCACTCGTGCAATAATCACAAAGATTACACTGTAACATGTAGAGCTCGTTGCCAATTTACTTCAACATTTGTTCATCATATTCATTTAACAGTGACAGACAACACCATTATTTGTCTCTATAACTTCACCGAAACCCCATCGGCGAAGCCGAGAAGAACCAAGTCGTCGCCTTGCATTCCCTTGTCCCGCCATTTTCGTCGGCACTGCACACTAGCACTGCATGCTTGCATGCATGTGTTTATGGCCCGGTCCCACTGGCCGATGGACACAAAACGTATGCATAAAGGACACAGCGGACGAGCAAAATTTCGCGGGTTTTCATCCGCTCCAGAAATGGACAAAATTTGCGAAAATTTGCGAAAACAGAACGGAAAATAACGGACATGGGTAGCATGTAGCGGGGATGTTAAACGGATGTTCATCGGAAGCCTAGCGGATAAAAGCGGATGGAAGTGGATGACAGCTTTGAATACTTTATGTACGAGATGCATACATTTACATCCTTTCTATTTCCGTGCTACTAACGATGTATAGACGTTCCATTTACCTTATCTTTCCGTTTTCAGCTGCAGCGGATGTGAGTTGCGAGGATGCCCAGAGGATGCAGAGAGGATACAGCGGACGTTTAACGGATGATAACGGACATAAAACGTTTGTTGCTCGTATTTGTCGCGGATTTACATCGTACACGGCGGAAGTTCATCCGTTCTAAAAGTTTTGTGCAGCTCAAAACTTTTTGCGCGGATGAAATCACAGTGGACGGATGCTCGATGGATAGAGCGTATGAAACACGTATGCAATGAGTACGGAACGGATGCATAGCGTTTTCCAACGGATGGCAAGATTTTTTTACGTTTTACATCCTCTTTGCATCCGTAAGTGCAGTGGGACCGGGCCTTTATGTACGTACTTTGTGCATATCGCATGTGTGCGTGCAAATTATAATCGCGTATCGAGAAAACGTCAACGACGCGAAATCATGATTGGTTAAATCTATCACGTGATTTTTCCCCCGGGACTTTTTAAACAACTCTGTTTAATTAAATCTTTTTGTTTTTTAATACATAGTTGTTTAGGCTAAGTCAATCGAGCACTGATTTTTCGATTTTGAACAACGTTTTTTACTTTTTTAAACAACATTCTTTTAAACAGTGATATTTTAAACACCGTTCTAACAGTGTAGCAATACTCTGGAGTTTAACAAGTCTTGAACGTGTATTCTAAACTAATAATATATTTTGTCAAAATATTTTTTTTCTTCATTTGGTTTATCAACAGATGGAAGTTTCCCGTTTCGTTGTCATGGTTTCTTTGTGTTTCAATACTCATTTGGATAATTGTCAGTATACTATTTCACGCATATTGCGTGGTTCTCTTTCTATTTTGACTTTTCATAATATATCCCTTTTCCGTTCAGATTTACAGCTCATAAAAAAGTTTCCATTTGAGAATTGTGTATACCATTCTGGGCGATTACAAGCGTCACACCATCTTTATTGCGATAAGGAGGGGCGGCGATTTCTTTTCATGACTGGGGGATTGAAGAAGCAAAGTGAACAAGAGGGGAGAAGGTGACGGAAGTGACTACCCCCTCAAAGGTTTTTGAAGTTTTGTTGTATTAAAACATTACATTCCTTTAATAGCAAAACTATAGTATAAAAACAAGCAAGACTACTTTTTTAACACTTCACTTTTACTTTGCAGGTAATTAGTGCGCAGTCCTAAGGGTCGTAAATATTTAGGAGGTAAATTGTATTAAAGCTTATCTGCCATAGTTTACAGGAGGGATTAGACCGCCCTGCAAGGTCACTGGACAGGTGGTTATCTCATCAACTCAGCTCTCAGTTAACATAAGAAAAAGAGGATCATGGGGGACCAATGGTCACCGATTAGGCATTGTTTGTTATATAGAGGGCGCAAGTAGCTACAAGTAGTGCAGTGGGCCTTTAAGTAGGGAGCTTGGGCATGGATAATATTTCTATTCCCCACTATTTACTTGTACATTATGAAGGATAATATGCGAGGGAGTGTAACGACCGAGCGAGGAGATTTTTGCATTTTCAATGAGCCTAAACGCTGCACTCTTGGAGTAGACGGAGGAAGGGGGGGGGGGGAGTAAGGACTTTGGTTATTCTGAGAGATTTATTGTATTCTTGCCTACAAGAATCCCCACCAAATGTGTATGAGAGATATATATGGAGCAAGAATAATATACTCTTTCTCAGCAAGACATGAGCAATGGGAAGTCGTTTTTCAACTGAATGTAATCAAATTTATGGATGGTCCCTTCCCAGGGAAGTGTGGTGATGGAGGTTTCGCCCAACTGACATAGATTTGTCAACTGCTACATTTTAGTATTTAAAAAAAAGTATTTAAAAAGTTGTTCCCTTGTTATTCATGTTTCACCAAACATAATTCTAAATTCTCAGCTATGATTTTCCCTCATTGCAAAAGTAAAGGCTGGTTTTGTTTTCGAATTAAAAAATTCCTTCCAGCTAAAGTTTGGTGCCTGATACATGTACAAGTTCGCCTGGTACGGCATATTGGGTACGGCATATTGGCTGCGCCCATGAGATGTTAAAAGGCATTACATCATGCCAGTATGTTGTACACTTTAGAAAGGAATATACATTAACGGGCATGAATGGATCCCGTTTTAAAGAAAACTTACACTTATTCTTTAGGGTGAGAATTCCTCTAGTATGCCTTGCTTGAATGCAAAATGGGAGGGGCTTGAAGAATCTTGCTAGGCCTTCGAGCCCCCATCTAGAACTGCTACAGACTGCATCAACCCAAGCATCAACATCATCTCGGCATCTTAAACAGAGTATATAATTATTTTTTTAAAATCATTATTCTTTGTTAGTGTACTGTGTAAATATCTTATGCCTTGTTATATGCATTTGAGATTGTTGATGTTTGACAAAAATGTGGATGATAAAAAGATGTTATTTTAATCCAGAACGTTACCTCTGCAATATGCACATCGTGTGCTCTCTCTCTCTCTCTCTCCCTCTCTCTCTCACTCACTCTTATTTCTTCTCCTCTCTTTTTCTTTACTCTTCACATATGCAGAAACATTTTCTATCCTTGCATTTTTCTCTTTTCTGTTGCGTTAAACCTATATATTTGTTTCTTTTTAATAAATAATATTATACATTTATGTCTTATCTGTCAGTCGTCATTGTCTCTTATGACCTTTTAAGTGTTCATTATACTATATACGTGTCGTAACAGTTTTCAAAAAATAATGTTTGTCATTATTTTGAGGGATCCACATTTTACAATCTCTGCTTTTCAGTGGATCCCTCCATTTCCACAGGTTTTTCTTTAAAAGAAAACTATTATACTGTATATTTATGTATATTTTCTATTGTATAACATGAAACCATGTCAAATGTATTATATTATTGAATGTTGATTTGTATATCCGATTTCTTGTGAAAATCACCGTTCTTTTGGAAATAAAAAATAAAACTGAGACTGAAACTGAAACTGGACTTTGTCTTCTCATTCCATTCCATAATTCTCTCCCAGCTTGTGAACCAAGTCATGTGCAATTCTGCAATTCAGTAGTTCCTGCTATTACTTCTCTTCGGGAAAATCCGACTTCTACTAGGCCGAATCGTCATGCGAGGACCTCGGCATGCATGCGACAAACATCGAGTCGCAGGAAGAACAAGAATTCCTGGTCAAGAACCTTCCCAACAGCGGCGATGATTATTGGATAGGGCGATCTGCAGTGACCTGGCTCGACGGATCACGCCTCACCTACGACAATTTTAGTGGGGTCCATGCTTTCAACGACGGTGCACGTTGTTTCAGGACGTATCCATGGTCCAGGTTCAAGTGCTACGACGACAGCTGTTTCGAGACCGTACATTTTATTTGTGAAGTAGAAGGCGGTGAGTGCACACCCTACAGAGAAGCGGCGCAGGCAGTTTCACGGAAGCGACATAATTATCTCGTAAACCCTATGACATCTATACCGATGGTCCACAAACCGATGGCTATACAGAACATGAGACTACAATGTCGGTCTCGTGGGCCTTTGTACAACTTTTTAAAGGGTTCCCTGGATCGATGGCATAATTAAATCAACACCCCATTAGTACTATAGAGCGAAATTTGTCTATCTTTCGTTGTTTATTACGTATTTTCCGGGGGGGGGGGGTCTCTTTTTCTATATCCTCCGACGGATTTCTTTCAGTCAGCTGTCAGTCTACTAAGATGGCCTTGACGAGACAGGTACATTGACACTTCTGACACTTCGGCTCTAGCCGAGTCTGGCCCTAGATATTAGGTCCCGTGAAATTCCCTTAAGACTCTAAGGATTCACACGGAGGGAACGTTCACCGGCAACACGAGGGCACTCGTTTTCCGCAGGTTCATAAAAGGCGAGTTCGTAATTAGCCACTGGAGTCGAATGACGTCAAAGTGTCATAGGTTAAATGAACATAATTATCTCCAAAGCTTACTTTCCCGTTCACTCCCACGCTCTGCGTAATGTACATATGGATACGTGAACATGTGTGCGTGCGTTCGTCCTTAAAGGGACTTGGTAACATTGTTCATATGAGAGATAGTGGTGCTAAGGTAGTGACTTCAATGCCAGATGTACAATTAAAGATAATCTGAAAATTTGAGTGAAAACGGACCATTATTCATGGTACAAATTGGGAAAAACTGATCTGATCGATTCCTTAATTCTCCCAACTATGTTATTACAATTTAGTTATATTTTAGGTGAATGGAAATCTCACAAAGCAATAAAATGACTCTACATTCCATTCCAGACATTTAAGTGTTGACAGATTTTTTATAGCCGGTTTTATGTCTTTTTTTCATGGAAAAACGGTTGGGAAAATTCAAAAATGGTTGGGAGAATTTACTGTTAATCACTGTTAGAGGGTGTCGTACATCGACGCCTTCAAAGAAAACCATAGATATCTTTGTGGTTTGAGAATTTTTTTCAGGATTTTTTGCATGTCAGAGGGTTAGTACAGTAGAAGGAATATAGTAAGTAACATTTTATACAAAAATTAAGCAATTTTTTTCATCAACCTTCAACAACGTTACCAAGTCACTTTAACTGTTAAGTGCATGTTTTACCGGCTGTTCACCGTGCTTTTTATCTTTTTATTCATCGAAAATTCCTACAAGAGTGGTTGAAATTGATTAGGAAGGCTTCTTTGATAGTTTGTGGACCGTCAAATCATCAAGTTTATCATAGAGGGGGACTCGGATCACGAGGAGTATATTCCTCTTGGCGTAAGTCCCCTCCTATTAGAGGGAAATTTGATGATCTTAACACGCAAGGGGGACTTGCACCAGGAGGAAAATAAAGACAGTTTCTATAGTGTTTTTTAATCACATTATTTTTATTTGATTTTTTAAAATTATTTATTATTATTTACTATTGTTTTATTTCAACAGGTTGGTCTAACTTCAAGTCCATTTCTGGACATGCTCTCCTAGAGAGCTCTGCATTCACATTAAAAACATGTACAATATAAACATGAATTCAAAACATATATACATAGGTAAAAATGTACATGGCATTTACAATAATTCAACTCAAATTTATATCAATAACAAAAAGGGGAAGAAAAAATATTAAGTATAGGTAACATAAAAACACACATTAACAATTATTAGAAAACAATACAACCATCATAAACAAAATGAAATGTGATTAATAAAGGTCAAATTAACGTCAAAATATATTTACAAGAGAAACTGAAAAGTTTAAACATACTTTTTAAAACTTTGCAAAGACCTACAGTTTTGAATATCACAGGTTAATTTGCTGTATAATTTAGCCCCTGAAATCGCTAAGGTTTTAATGTTAGAATTTATTTTACATTATGGAATCAATAATGGACTGTTTAGAGCATAACGAGTAGAATATAATACCGGTCATTTACTAATACATGGATTTAGATATGGTGGTGATAGGTCGTTGATGATTTTAAAAATCAAGTTGCATTTCTGATATTTTATTCTATCCTCTACTGACTGCCATTTCAATTTACTCATTAAAAAGTAGTTCGTCTTTGCAAACTGAAACGTGTTCTGTGTTAAAATACCTAATTTGTTTAGTGGTAAATATCTGAATTATGTATTGTGAATATGTTTTGATTTTTGTTGTTGTTATAATGGGCTTATGTATTTACCACTTCCCTGCAAGGCTCCTTTAAAAAGCAGGCCTTGCGGCTCTGAAGGGACAACCCTGTATTTAAAAAAAGACTGAATAAATCAATCAATCAATACATCAATGCGTCTAATCTCTATTATGTGTCAGAGGAAGAGAAATCGTGAATAGGAATTGTCTAAAGTTTTTGAGAAATGATGAATCCGTAGTACTTAATAATAATTGTGTATTGACAGGTTTTGGAATCATCAAAACGATGGTAAACTGACTCAGTTTCGCTAAAAATCCCATACCGTGAAAGGCACTGCACACAAATATGTCAATATTTGTTGTATTATATATTGTATTACTGTATGGTTTATATATGTCATTTAATTTGTGGATATTTGAGTGGAAAATAAATAAAATAAAATCGAATAAAATAAAATAAAATATTGATTACATACACATGCAGAAGGAATCTATCGGTAGTCACGTTGGGCTATGTAGAGAATGAGAAAGCTCACAATTGTTCTTTTGTTCACTTTTAAAAGACATAACCTTCCCTTTAAGATACATGCAACCACACGTCAAAGACTGAATAGAATAAATTGATGAAAACGTGAAAATGCATCTACTTCGTTTAAATGTTTGATTATTATGATATTATAAAACAGACGAACGGCAAATCCATAAAGATAACAACCGTTACGACAACGACTATGCTTTGAGCTTGGACAGATCGCAAAACCATAATCATAGAGGTCGAATAGAAACTGTTTCGAACGCCGTATACGGGTTTGACGGACCACTCAATCAGCATTTCGATCATGGGCGCGACCTAGAATTTGGTCTTCATCGCTTGGGATAATAAGAGCAATGCGACGAAGAGGACGAAAAGGACACCAACGACGATTGAGATAATGACGATGAAGGTCATGGAACCTTCTTTAACTTGTTCTGTAAGAAATATAAACAAAATAATAAGTTACAGAAATATACAAGAAAAGTAAGAGAAAAAGCACAAAGATACACAAGATTTGTCGACGTTTACTTCCAGTGGCTTCCCTTGATGTCGGTAAATACCCCCCCCCCCTCCCCCTCTCCTTCACATGTTTGAAGAGGGCTTGCTTTGGGCATCATGTGACTCCATGTACCCAACCACTACACCCATCACTTCACCCACACCCCAGGCTGGTCCATTTAATACATTCAAGAAAGAAAGAAACTCACTTCAAATATATTAAACGGTGTAAAGCCCACCCCCACCATTCAAAGGCTTATGCATACACACAAGCGCGCGCACACACACACACACACACGCGCGCGCGCGCGCGCCCATTACTCAACAACGATTTGTAGTGAGTCTATGGCACTCTGGCTTCCTTGGGCAAGCCATGTGTATAAACACCCCGCCCTCGGATGACTCTGCCCCCCCCCCCCATTAAAAAAAAATATATTACTGCATACCCCACTGCCTCTTTACTTAAAATAGAAGACGCTCCTGTATATTTTACCATTCTCACACACCCTTCCCGGGCCCGCACCAGTAGGTGAGATATCTGTGTAGCCCGGAGGACAAGCGCAGGAGAAAGTTCCAGGCTCGTCGGTGCAAGCCGCCACTGGGGAGCAGTCATTCAGCTCGGCGGAGATGCATTCATTCTGGTCTGAGAGGGAGAGAGAGGGTGGTGATAGAGAGAAAGGGAGGGTGTGAGAACGACAAAGGAAGAGAGTGGAAGATAGAGAATGTGAGAAACAGACAGAGAGGAGCAAATATTTTAATTAATCACTAAACAATTAAAATATAGTCACAAGTTGCTTAATGTTGAGTTAGAACACGTGTTAACCCTGTATTATTTCTTTGTAGAATTAATATGTGTTTGAAACTCATGTTTTCAATATTATTTATCAACATGGAACCCCTAATATACAGAGCGCATTTGAGGTGATTGGTATAGAGATATCGACTGCTTTAAGAGGCCTGGCTGTTTTATATGCTCAAGGGAACGCGCGCACCTCCTTTCATGACCCTGGGGCGCGCCTGGGTGGCGGATCAATCGCAACTCTTTGTAAGACAGTGCCAATGTCTTTCTCTTTGATTAGTAGGGGTAATTATAATGCCTGTTACGCCCACCGCACACCACACAACCGTCATCCAATCAAATAAATGCACTTTAATTGTATTTGTATTAGATTGGAAATCTAGGCAAAAATCATCTTAATGATTTAACTTCTAAATATTGATAAGAATACTTACAACCGGAATTCAGTATATTGAGAATCGTCTTCAAATCGTAGACAATCGCACTAATGGTCTAACGTCACAACGATTTTGAGCCGATTGAGCATTTTCCAAGCAATCATGAAAACCCATTAAATTGAGATTTTCCCAATCATATGACTATTTAGATCCTAAATTTCACATGTTAGAATGTTCGTATAAAATACTATTCTCAAAAAAATCGGATCGTACTCAGATCGTTTAGTTTAAGACCCACTCTAATTTACGCTCCACTTGCTTCGCTCGCTTTGCTGTACCTGATCGTAAATACTTTAGCCCCCTCCCCCCTCACTTTGAAAAAACGTTCCGCGGGGTTTGCATGTAACATGTAAGCAGGGGCGTACGCAGGATTTTTTCAAGGGGGGGGGGGGGGGGGTTTAAAATCGGGCCCAAAATATTTTGCTCCCGAAAAATTTAAAATCGCGCCGGCCGAAAAGTCGCTCAGTGGGGGGGGGGGGGGGGGGGGGGGGCTAAGCGTACACTTTTTTTTTTTTTTTTGGAGTCCAAAAAAAAATCGCAACGACTCAGCCAGCCGAAAAGTCAAGGGGGGGGGGGGGGGGGGGGGGGGGGGGGTAAGAGGACACTTTTTTTTTTTTTTTGGTCTCGAAATTTGAAATTTGACATTTTTCTTCGTTGGGGGGGGGGGGGGTAAGGTCACCGTTTTTAGGTTAGCCGTGGGCATATTTTTTTTTTTTTTTTTTTTTTTTTATATAATTTTTGGGGGGGTTTACACTCATAAAAATACCAAAGAGGGGGGGGGGGTTTGACCCCCAATCCCCCCCCCCTGCGTACGCCCCTGCATGTATGAGTGGGGTGATGTCGATTTTGTTCTGCCTCCCAAACGTTTTTGCTTATTACGCCACTGCTTCATTGTTCCTCGCATTTCGTCCCCCCCCCCCAGACATGAACAGAAATCACCGCCCCTGTCCTATAGGCACCTCTCTTGCAGTAGCCTTTACGCGTTAGTTGTGGCGATAGTGGGAAATTATTATTGGTTATCACTGCCTACCTGCACATAATCTTCCAGAGCTCCCAGTAGCGTCTACATATCCCGAGAGACAAACACAGTTATATCCACTGACTTTGTTCGTGCATCGGGCGAAAGGAGAGCATTTATTTAAGGATGAATTACTGCATTCGTCGATATCTAAATGTATAAAGAACGTGATCATAAAGACTGTCAAAACTAAACTAAAGTTGTTTCAATAGGTTGTGCATTACCTTCTTAGAATAATAACATGTCTATTTATGGTTCCATGACACATGCTCCGCCGACGATTGCTCCGCCGACATTTACTCCGCAAAACGCGACAATTGCTCCGCGACATTTGCTCCGCGACATTTGCTCCGACGTCAAATGCTCCGCCGACACTTGCTCCGTCGACAATTGCTCCACCGACATTTGCTCCGCCGACAATTGCTCCGTCGACAGATGCTCCGCCGACAATTGCTCCGCCGACATTTGCTCCGCCGACAATTGCTCCGCAAAACGCGACAATTGCTCCGGTGACAAATACTCCTCGAACGACAGTTGCTCCGCCGACATTTGCTCCGCCGACAATTGCTCCTCCGACAATTGCTCCGCATGAAGCGACACTTGCTCCGGTGACATTTGCTCCGACGACATTTGCTCCGCCGACAATTGCTCCGCTGACAGATGCTCCGCCGACAATTGCTCCGCCGACAATTGCTCCTCCTACATTTGCTCCGCATGAAGCGACACTTGCTCCGGTGACATTTGCTCCGACGACATTCGCTCCGCATGAAGCGACACTTGCTCCGGTGACATTTGCTCCGACGACATTTGCTCCGCATGAAACGACACTTGCTCTGGTGACATTTGCTCTGCCCCAAAAGTGTCCCATAAACTACAAATGCTACTAGTACTACGACATATGCTTCGCCGACAATATTTTATTTTCACGGGTTATTTTCGTTTCTTTTTTTCTTCATTTTCTGAATGCATTTCATGAAATAATGTAGATGAAAATAAATGAATGAATGTGGGAGGAAAAAGGAGTTACCTAAAAGTCATTTCGAATATACTGAAATAACTTTCCATCTATCACTGTACGTCCCGTATAATGTACACTAAACACTCATTACATGTCGTGGGAAGTTTTAAAAAAAAAGTAGAGCAGCAAGCCACATTCCCCAATATACGCGGCGTTACGCGCATACCTCCTTTCAAACAGCTCATCAATATGTAAGACCTGACCTCAATGTAAGCAAGCAGATGCATCTTACTAGGTAAACCATCTGCAAGTAAAGCATTATACAATGTACTAGGTCATCATGGAAGTTCTAGAAAACAACAGGGGAGGGATCAAAATAAGTTTTGAAGGGCACTTATACGTAAAGAAGAGAAGCCATGCAGACGTGAAAATTAGATGGCAGCCTTTCTGCTTATTCCCATTTATACAAATCATTTTGTTGCAGTTTGATGTTAGTTCTTCATGATAAACCAATTGCTCTTCTTCCGATGGTTCCGTGAGTCCCTTAAACAAAGTACTCGAATGAGACGGGGTGTTTTACACACTAATATATATATATTTAGTAAAGCACAATAACTGAAGGAAAGAAACCTATAGAAAACGGACTGGATATTATTGAAAATACTATTCTAAACAAGAATGTACTACATGTACTACAATACGTTACAATTTCACGAGAGAAATAGAACTCGAGAGGGGGAGAAGAGAAGAAGTGATGAAAATGAAAGAAGACTAATAGCATGAGAGGAAAGAAAAAAGCTAAGAGGACAAGAAAAGGGTGTGAAAAGGAAAAGGAGGAGCAAGAGAGAGGGAAAAAGATAGCCTTGAGCTTTGGATCAGCTAATGAGTAATACATGAAACAGATTTTGAGCGGAGTAATTATCTTTCGCCGGAGAACTTGCATAAGAAGCTACAACTTGATTTTTTTTTAAATCAAACATTATGGGGAAAAGTAAAAAAAGGCTGAGCATTTATTACACTAATTGCCAGAGGAGCATTCATGTCTTCCACGAGGCCGCACTTTTGGATCAGAGAGCAATTTCATTGTCGGCGGAGCATTGCCTTTTACGGGGTACTTTTGGGGAGGAGCAACAATAATTGTCGTAGTAGCCTTTGTATTTTACTGGTCACTTTTTGAGCGGAGCAAATGTCGGCGGAGCAATTGTCGGCGGAGCAAATGTCGGCGGAGCAAATGTCGGCGGAGCAAAGGTCGGCGGAGCAAATGTCGCGGAGCAAATGTCGGCGGAGCAATTGTCGGCGGAGCAAATGTCACCGGAGCAAGTGTCGTTCGAGGAGCATTTGTCACCGGAGCAATTGTCGCGTTTTGCGGAGCAATTGTCGGCGGAGCAATTGTCGGCGGAGCAAATGTCGGCGGAGCAATTGTCGGCGGAGCAAATGTCGGCGGAGCAAATGTCGGCGGAGCAATTGTCGGCGGAGCAAATGTCGCGGAGCAAACGTCGCGGAGCAATTGTCGCGTTTTGCGGAGTAAATGTCGGCGGAGCAATCGTCGGCGGAGCATGTGTCGGGTTACCGTATTTATATAGCGCAACTACTATCTGAATAAACTCTGCTGTCATTGATACAAGGTATCATAGTATTACTCCGGCTGTAGCTGAGTCGCCATGAAAAGGCGCTAAAGCATTCAAGGAAATTCATCCTACTGGGTACCTATTTACTTCTCCTTGGTAGAGAGTTACAAATGTAGATTAATATCTTTCCAAAGGACATTAGCGCTGAGACTGGGCTCGCGAACCATCTGATCCACAGTCCGGTGCTGTATCCACTAGACCAGGACACCTCTACTACGAGGAATAAAAACTACGGTACATAATATAAATGATAAAACAATCTTAAAATAAGCAGGGCATATGTTGGGAGAAATGGCAAACGGGTAAGGCCTATCCAATGTCAATCCCAGCGAGAATGGAGTAGAAAATATAAATCTAGTATCAAGCAAAAACAAAAAGGACAAAACAAAACAATGTAGATAGTCAGTAGAGATATATCTTTAGCTAAGTTAGCTTCTGAATCTTTAAATCGGCATCATTATCTTACCAATACAGACCGTTCCTTGCCCATCCGTCGGATCCCCTTGATCTCCAAAGCCAGGCAGACAGGAGCACTGGTAAGAACCAATCGTGTTGTTGCAAGTAGAATAGACAGAGCAAGCGGAGTATTCCATTACATCGCATTCATCCAAATCTGAGACAGAAAGATGGGTTTTCTATAATGTCAATGGACCGTTTATTAAATAACTCTTTAAAAAAAAAAAATCGCAAAGACAATCAGCCTCAGGCAATTTCATTACAATGACGTATTGCCTAGTCCGGATATAACTTCTAAAGGCCAAACAATAAGGTATATTAAAAAAGTTACCCTTGAATTAATTTGTACAACAATCATGGAAAAGAGGTCTAAGTAGTGAAAAAGTAGGACAAATATTAGGACCTTTATCAATGAACCAGTTTTCATTATCTACAGGTTTCATTTTCTCAATTCTGCTTTAGTTCCTAACTAATAATATACGTAACTAAGAAAAAATGCCCCAAAAGGCGGAATATCGATCGTGAATTCGAACCCGGAACCTTCGATTTCCCAAACTCGCTATTCACAGAGCCATGGCCCATCACATACCTTGAACATCGATAGAGCTAACATTCACGGTGTAAGATGTGTATCCAGATGACAGATCTTCGGCGGCAAACAAATAAGAATCCGTCATAAGATCATAAATCATGACGTCATCCGGTGTACTGCCTGCATCGAGAACGATGTCCATCTCTACTCCGAGACTTCCATTGAAGGACTTGATTTCGACACTGAATACGGAGTCAATGAAGATCTGCCATCTTGATAACCGGTGAAAAATCTGAAGGAAGTGGGCAAATAATGAGTATTCTATTTATGGCATTTTTAATAGTAAACATTAAGTTAAAATGTTTTCTTCCCGTTTTTATATAATAATAGTGGCTACTTGTAAAGCGCACAGGTCTACCTTTCGGTGCTCATGGCGCTTAGAGAAAATTACATGTAACAGACATAAGAAAGAAAAAATAATAAACCGAAAAACAAATTCGAAATTCTCCTAGACATAGTAAATTAGAATATTGCAATAATTACAACGAAATAAACAAATAAGTTTTTAGTTGTAGTTTGAATGTTTCTGTCGACGACAGTTGACTTAATTTTAGAGGGAGCTTATTCCAGAGTTTTGGACCCATGGCTGAGAAAGCCCGTTCCCCCCAAGCATGTTTTATGCTGGGTGTATTGGAAAATAATCAGCAATTGTAACATTTTTCATAGTACCATCATAAATTAGTTCGTCTTTCTTCGTGATTATTGTTAGAGTAGTATCACAAGCAGAATTATAACTCGGCTGTGTTATGGCGATCCCGTCCGGCATGCGGTTCACGTGCACATCGGACCGCTCTACGTTGTTCAAACATTCCTCGCCCAACAAACCAATCGATTATAAATCCAACTAAGTGAAAAGCCCAACTTTAATAGTACCAATATTACCTGTTACTAGTCTACACTTGTATAATTATGACACCCGTCTCCGAATAAAACACGAAGTTAACTGCCTGCAGAACTCCTGTTCAGATCATGAAACATACCTTTGTCATTTTAGCATATTTCAAATTGTGAGGCCCACGTCTTTGCGATCGTGTGCTGTGCTTTCTTAGTACTGTCATCACACTTTGAAATATTTTTTCTAAATCTTCAATCGGGAAGTAAAATTAGTACCGACATTCATTTGTATTCAATTTCTATCCGCATTTAAAGGCATCATCCAATTATGAGATACATGGTCGTACGTGTTAGCAGTGTCTGTGATATGCTATAACATTGAAGCCCTTAAAAGAGTTGCACTTCAAAATGATCATGAAGTGCCTCAAAAAGTAAAAAATATTTGAGTAACCGGTTTTACCATACTCATTCCCCCCCCCCCCCAATAGACTGTAGTGTTGTAAAAACCGTCGATTCCTTTGTTTTTGTTAAAGTAAATTGTCATAAGATGGATGTTTTCGTACCGCATACTCTAGCTCTCCTTTGATTATTTCATCACTAGATGTGAAAGTGTCAGGGTATATTGCAAGTGACCCGTTGATCTCCGTAATTTGAAACCACAAGTCGAATCGTCTCGGAACTGAAGAAAAAAAAAATGTTTTTATTAATTGCAATATATTAAAAGTAACAACAAGAACATGAACAGTGACAGCAACAACAACAACAATAATAATAATAATAATAATAATCACAAAAATCATAATAATCATAATCGTATAATAATGATAATAATACCAATGTAAAGTTTAACCATGCAGCATGTCATGGCAAACCTTCGACCAGGGAGGTGAAAGAACAGGAGGCGAAACTCTTGTAATTTATTCAAACGCATTCTTGAGTTCTAAAGCGTAACAATGGGATGTGTAACATTCCACTTGGCTTTGAAGTTCCATGCTCCGAACCGCGCTTCCACTGCGGGGAATTTCGGAAGCCAGGCACCAGTTTTACATTTATAACAAAATATTAAATTACCGGGAAAATTACAGTGTAAATTAAAAACTTTATATGGGAATTTTATTGGGAATAGTGCATCAAACAAATTTTCAAATTTAGAACTCCGTCCTGCCTTTAAATTGTGTGCCAGAGTTGGTAAAAGAAAAATTACATCCGGTCAAAAACTCAATATTTTAGGATGATGCGCTAATTTGTGCATGCTTTAATGTCCCGTTATTTGATCCATGATTTACAATCTTCAATAACATTAAGTTTGCTAATGCGTGTTTTCGCGTGTTTTTTGTATTTTTCAAGTTTAAAAAAGAATGAAATTACACAAGTTTGTTTTCGCTTGTTCTACTCTTTACACATTCAACAATGGATGAGAAATCATTGGAAGGGACAGCGAACAGTTGCTGTGATACCATTTTCTGATGTAGGAATTCTAAATCCTAAAATTTCATGCGCTCTTTTATCTCACCACCTGGTCAACAGCTGCAGATTAGCGCATAACTTTCCGGCGGCTTGGAGCATGGGGTCAAAGGAGAACGGCTTGATTCAAGTCCTTCTCTATCACGTCCCTGCTTCGACTAAGAATTGAGGACCTGAAAAAAGGTCTAATGAATGACCCTTCCTTTTTTCAATGACACCTTGTCCGACTTTCTGAAAATCCTAAATTTCAACGATATCAGTTTTATATTGCGTTGGTGTGGGTATTTTCACACCTATGTAGCAAAACCGAGGAGCTATATAATTCCAACAGGCATTATATAATTGTCTAACTTTTCAATGAAGTTGTAATTTCGTGTGATAATACTAACTTTCACAACCTTCTTCTGTTCTGATCCGACCGCGTCCACAGCTACACAGCCCATCTTTGCAAACCTCGTTCTTCGCACATTGGTCTAATCTGGAACAAATGGTTTTACCTGCGAGAAGAAAAGAAAATCAGTTCCAGTGTATTTTCTTCGAGTCAATGGACTATTGATATTTTGGACTAATAAGGTCTATTATAATTCGTTTAAGACATTGGTATAACTACTACCTGATGGCTCTGTATTAATCTTAATAATTTCTTACGCATTCGAGGAATCAACCTGCCTGGTATCCGTTCACTTTACCTCGGCGAAGAGTGACAAATATAGATTAATGTATTGCCAGAGAATATAAGTGCCTTTGCAGGGATTCGAACCCCGTATTGTAAGCCACATAGTCCGTTGATTTATCCTCTAGACCACGAAACTCCCATCGCTGGTGTCTTCACATGCATCAATGAATCAAACCTTGGTTTTTTCTGCTCTCTTTAACCTACTGTGATCGCAGAGGCGCCCTGCATATTCTGCGGTGCATGTGCAGAAATAGCCCGTTATTATGTCCGAGCAAGTCGCTCCATTGTTGCAAGGATCACTGTCACATTCGTTGATAGCTGCGGGGGTAATAGGACAGTTCATCATGTCACAAAGGTTTATCAAATATTTACTTGTTTTTATGCAATTATAACTTTTAATTTATGAAGATGAATGTATACATTTTAATTTGACATGTTATCTGTTAACAAATCAGGTGATAATGATATCACACAAAGTGAGAAAAGTTTGTTTTTAATTAGAGATATGGTTCATTCCATTACACTGTGAAGAAGAAATTACTGTCTGCAAGCGAGAGAAAGAAAGGTTTGAAGATGTAGCCCTAAGAATTGGTGTATACAGTGAGTTCTGGAATGATTAAAATAACATTAGAAATCGACTCAATCGTGTTGTTATTATCATGCATAAATATATAAATGGGATTACACAAATATGTGGCTGAAAGTTTTGTCCAAGCACTTACGCTTTTCCTTGCAATATTTTGAATATGAGGGGATTAGAAGAGCAATCTTCTTGAAACATTTTTCTATGATATTCTTTCACTCAACTGTAAAAAAGAATTAAAAAGCTCGCAAATTCTTTTTCACCTTTCCCAATATCAACCTTCTCTTTAATCATTCAAGTTGAAAATGTCATTTACATCAGCAAGGCTCTTTCGATCTCTACGGATCATCTTTAACTCTTCCTCACGATGTGAAGTAGGCCTATAACAATTGCCATTAAAAAACTATGTTATCATAGAAGAACTTAAGGTTTTTTAATGTAATTCGTCGAATAGTCTCAAACAAAATACTTTTTCTTCGCTGCCTAATATTTATTGCAAAATGATGCCTGGCTGTATTTAGACGTGAAACGTTTTAAAATAAAATATCCCCTTTCCTGTTTTTTTTGGGGGACAAATAAAATTAAATCAAATCAAATCAAATCTTGAGGGTGCAATGCCTGCAAGATAAACAAACTCTTACTCGAGCAAAAATCTTGATAATTTATTTGTTATATTTTTCACTAACCTCTATCACATATTTGTCGCCGATAATCACTGGTTTGTAGTCGATACGCAGGCTATAAACAAAAGAGAGTCACAGATTAAAAATAATATGTTCTGAATACCCGATTATCTATAACAAGTGTGTACAAAAATAGAATGCGATACCAGGAAAACTTCCAACATGATTTCAGAGACTTTCAAACTTCAACCTAAGGCACTTTCAATAGCCTTATATATACACCACGTATTGAAACGTGGGAAAATGACAATGACATATTACGTAATTCGATGAGAATTTCTGTTGTCATTACAATAGTGTATAGAGATTGCCCTTAAGTTGGTTTTTGAAAGCCTTTCTGATCATCTTATTCTTTTTCTTCATACTTTGCCTCTCGATATTTAAGATATGAAATATATTACCAATACTTAAGCTAAACCTCATATCAAATACACGGTGTTATGTTCCCAAATACACACTTTTCTATATTTTGGTGACAGCATCTTTCAACAATTTACATATTTCATCCAAAATATCTTTCCTACAAATATTCTAGGCTTTGAAAACCTTTGTCTATGTTTTACTTTATTGTAAGTATAATAAACACTTGCATTTTATGTTACATTCTCATGTGACTGCGTCATGACCTGGGTTTGAAATGTTTACATCTTTTTTCTTTTTTTTATACTACTATTATTATGAATCAAGAGGAGTCATATATACTTGTACATAAGCATAACCGATGAAGTCTCGACTTAATTGGTAAAAAAGAACAACAATTTGGTTCAACTTACGAAAATAACAGGGCAATGATCAAGGAACATATAAGCACCGCCAACACTAGCTATCTCCGTCTCGTTGAAGCCGGGAAGAGAATCAAAATACTGAAGTAGAATCATATAATTTAGAAAAAAAGAATCATTAAGATCACTCCTTTTTGCAATGTCAAATGTATTCTTTTCCGCATGATTGATGGATCCTTCGTAAGTCTTATACTTGTACAATATATAATATTATGATCTGATATTCAAAATCGTAAAATGATATGAAAGAAATTAAATCGTTATCCTCTGTTACTTGCCTCGATCACCATTAAACATTTGATTTCATTTATTGGAATAATTCTGTTATCTGTTTTCATTTTACGCCAATAACTGGACAACTAACAGATATAGTGTTATCATGTACAAATATAAAAACACTATTAATAATACCAGTGATAATAACAATAATAACAACAAATAGTACTAATGATAATACTACTACTACTAATACAATAATTGGGTCTTATTTTCCCTCGGTAGCCACATCAATATTAATACTATTCTTTCTCAACAATTCACAGGTACCCATTTACACCTGTGTTGCTAAATGCCGTTAGAGCCTTGCTGGGTTCCGAAAACTCAACACATCATAAAATTAAAAATGTCTTCGACATTGAACTTTAAATCGTTGTCCGCACCTGATATTGAGCCGGCAGAGGTTCATCGAATTTGCTGTTAGTACAGACGACAGCATTGCCTTCCACACAGAGCAGTTCATCGATGTTCTCACAGTACGGGCTTAGGGACAACTCTCTTCATGACAGACCGCGAAAAAGAAAGTAAAAAGAATAATAATGATAATATTGAGCTTTTATATAGCGTTTAATACAACTGTCTCTAAGCGTTTTACAAAGGACTAGCAATACAAAACAATTAATTAAAAACAAGAAATGTTTAGATGGTGCTTAAAAGTATCGGCTTGCATGGTGATATAGATATACAGTAGGCTTTCATGACTCCTCAATCATCCCCCTGTCTCTTACATGGTGCACCCGCAAGCCTATTGTATAAGAAATGTTTGATAGATTATAATGGCCTAGAATCATATTTTAAAGTCATTTTTAGTCAGTTTCTCAGTTTTGTCACAAACAAAGAGAAACATAATACTAATTAAATGGTATTTTGGATTGAGTACAAATGAAAATTAAATTGCTTTGGTTTGCTTGTAGTTACATGTAAATATATAACTAGGTTGAATTGGACTTCAGTATACGAAGTAGCCCAATCAAAAAAGCAAAGCTGGTTGGTTGACATAGTTATACCTCTTTATTTATGTATCAAATGTTATCATTCGTATGAAATTATACGCCATTGTTGTGCATCGATATGTATCTCAATATTACACACAAAAGACCACATTACGTTTACAAAATAATATTTATCAGTCGCTTTTCGTTCTTTTCTTTTTTTCATACTCGAGTTTCTTCCCCCCGTTTTCTCACCTGTTTCTCTGAGTGTCCATCCACCATTTACAACTCTTGTTGACGAAGCCACACCCGAGGTCACGACCCCAAGTGAATGGGTCAGCGAGGTCATAGTTCGCCTTATACCATCCGGTATCTTCGAAGAATGCCAAAGTGAAACGCGAGAATTTTCGCCCATTAGATAAAGCCGGCCCCATTGACTCGGTCTGACAAACAAAAGGTCAAAAGTAGAGTGCTAGTTATTACTGTAACCTTTACCCTTTATCATTAAGCTGATGAAGTTTGGTATATGGCGTCGCCAAAGAGGGGGGTGTGGGGGGGGGGGGTGCGACACCCCCCCACCTGTCAGGATTTTGTCGGTAAAATTGCGCTGCCGTCGGGAAAAAAGAGAAAAGGGGGAGGGGAAAAAGAGAGGGAAAGGGAAAGAAAGGAAAAAAGAAAAGGAAAAGAAAAGAAAGAAAGGAAAAGAGAGGAAAGAAAGGAAAAGAAAGGAAAGAAAAGAGAAGAAAGAGAGAGAGAAAAGAAAAAGAGGGAGGAGAGGAAAGAAAAGAAAAAGAGGGAGGAGAGGAAAGAAAGGAAAAAAAAGAAAAGAAAGAAAAGGAAAAAATAAAGAAAAAAAAAGTAAAAGGGAAACAAAAGAAACGGGGGGTGAAAGAGAGGAGAGAGAGGGGAGGTAAGAGCCTGAGAGAAGAGGAGTGGGAGTAAAAGAGAGAAGGGGGTTGTTGGGTGGAGTCGTCTCGTCGAGGGAGCAAGAAAGACACGGTCAAATATGTTGCTGTGTTGGGTCAGCTGTGTCGGTACTCTTGCTCGATCCTCGTGTACTAATATCAATGCAGAAGTTTGAACTCGGTGAGATGTATCTTGTCGGTCGGCCGACAAGTTTTTTTCCCTACGAACTGTGACTTTTTATCCGCTGTGACGACTTCGATAGTGACTACAACTACAATACTTGTATTTTCTCGAAGTTTCACTTTCCTAAAATATCAGCTAAAGAAATCAGAGGTTTAAAATTTTCGGGGAAACTAAATTCTAACAAGGTTTAAGAATCAACAACGGTACGACGAATCGTTTTCCTTTCTCTATATTGTGATGAAACGCCAAAGATTCCGCGGTTCGCGCGGAAGGGGAAAACTTAATTTAGACGAGTCGAGAACGGTACAACGAATCGTCTTCTTTCTCTAATAATTTAAGGAAACGTCAAAGCTTCCGGGCTACGCGCGAGAGGGGGGAACTGAATTCAGACAAATAGGGCTTATTAAGAGTCGAAAACGGTACAACGAATCGTCTTCTTTCTCTAATAATTTAAGGAACTTCAAAGCTTCCGCGCTTTGCGCGAGAGGGGGAAACTGAATTCAGACAAATATGGCTTATTAAGAGTCGTTAACGGTACGATAAATCGTCTTCCTTTCTCTATATTGTGATGAAACGCCAAAAATTCCGCGCTTCGCGCGGAAGGGGAAGACTTCATTTAGACGAGTGGAGAACGGTACAACGAATCGTCTTATTTCTCTAATAATTAAGGAAACGTCAAAGCTTCCGCGCTTCGCGCGAGAGGGGGAAACTGAATTCAGACAATATTAAGAGTCGAAAACGGTACGACAAATCGTCTTCCTTTCTCTATATTGTGATGAAAAGGCCAAAAATTCCGCGCTTCGCGCGGAAGGGGAAGACTTCATTTAGACGAGTTGAGAACGGTACAACGAATCGTCTTATTTATCTAATAATTTAAGGAAACGTCAAAACTTCCGCGCTTCGCGGGGTAGGGGGAAGCTTCATTCAGACAAGGATTAAGAGTCGAGCACGGTTCCACGAATCGTCTACTTTCTCTAATAATTTAATGAAACGCCAAAACTTCCGCGCTTCGCGCGAGAGGGTGAGAACTGAATTCAGATAAGGATTAAGATTCGAAACAGTACACCGAATCGTCTGCTTTTTTCTCATAATTTAATGAAACGTCAAAGGATTAAGAGTCGAGCACGGTTCAACGAATCGTCTACTTTCTCTAATAATTTAATGAAACGCCAAAACTTCCGCGCTTTGCGCGGTAGGGGGAAGCTTCATTCAGACAAGGATTAAGAGTCGAGCACGTTTCAACGAATCGTCTACTTTCTCTAATAAAATAATGAAACGCCAAAGCTTCCGCGCTTCGCGCGGAAGGGGGAAAAACTGAATTCAGACAAGGATTAAGAGTCGAGCACGGTTCAACGAATCGTCTACTTCGCGCGGGAGGGGGAGAACTTGATTCAGATAAGGATTAGGAGTCGAGAACAGTACACCGAATCGTCTACTTTTTTCTCATAATTTAATGAAACGTCAAAGGATTAAGAGTCGAGCACGGTTCAACGAATCGTCTACTTTCTCTAATAATTTAATGAAACGCCAAAACTTCCGCGCTTCGCGCGGGAGGGGGAAAAACTGAATTCAGACAAGGATTAAGAGTCGAGCCCGGTTCAACGAATCGTCTACATTCTGTTATAATTTAATAAAACGCCAAAACTCCCGCGCTTCGCGCGGGAGGGGGAGAACTGAATTCAGATAAGGAATAGGAGTCGAGAACAGTACACCGAATCGTCTACTTTTTTCTCATAATTTAATGAAACGTCAAAGCTTCCGCGCTGTGCGGGAGGGGGAGAAACTTCAGACAAGGATTAACAGTCGAGAACGGTACAGCAAATCGTCCTACTTTTATAATAATTTAATGAAACGTCAAAGCTTTCGCGCTTCGCGCGGGAAGGGGGAAGAACTTTTTTCAGACAAGGATTAACAGTCGAGAACGGTACAATAAATCGTCTTCTTTTCCTAATAATTTAAGGTAACGTTTAAGCTTCCGCGCTTCGCGCGGGAGGCTTATCACCCACCCCCCTAATGAGCGCGTTTCGCGCGCTCTTTAAGTGATTCGCTTGCTCTCTACCGCCCCTCCCTAAAATAAGATCCTAGCTCCGCGCCTGCATTAAAATATAGCTATGATGCTGACTAAGTTGACGAAATAATTCATATATTTATGTCGTCGAGGAAAATGACCATTTGCGCATACGCAAGTACTAAAGATAGTTCATAGGAAAATAGTTTAGCCTTCGGCCCCGGGTTTATAGGGTTAAATTTGTAGATATTGGACATTTAATTTTGTCGGTAATTGGTGGCTAGTTTTGTCGGTAATCGTTGGCCTCTACACCCCCCCACTGAAAAAGGTCTAGCGACGCCCCTGCCTACGCGACCCAGATACACCAGAGCAAAACATAGGGATGTTTGAGCCTAGCGGTTTCGGAACATATGGGGGTCAGCAAACAAGGGTGTCGGCGTTGGAACATAGGAGTGTCGAAACACAGAAGAAACAGACCACAGAGATGATTGAACATAGATATATCGGATTGGCGGAACACAGGGGTGTCGGAACATTGGGATGTTAATTTCAGAAAATAGGGTGTCGAGACATTGTGACAAATGCAACAGAAACCAAGGCTGTAACTTTTTCAATATTTTGATCTAAATTGAGATTATCAGCATTCAGTTACATAATTTTGTAGGTGAATACGAAACATGAAAAACACATTTAAACAATCCTACCGGCATCAATCGGGCTTCAAAATGACCCAGAGCACTTCCAGATGGAAACCTTCCATAATCGTCCTCCAGTTCGACTCCCTCAACGGTGTCACATCCGTAGTATTCACGAGCTTCTCTCTATAATGATGAAAACATATCTATATATATATCTTTGATCTGAGCAGTATGTGTGCGTGTTTTTCTGTGAATTTGTCAATGTGTCTATGTATATAATACAGTTATATATAGCCTATATACAAGTATATATAGATATTATATATAAGTATATATATATATATGTATATACATGTGTGTGTATGTGTGTGTGTGTGTTGTGTGTATAAGATGTTTGTGGGGGCGTGTGTTTTGTATGCGTGTGTTTATGAATGTGGTGTGTTTTGTGGGTGTGTTTGTTTGTGTGAGGGAGGGGGATCTGGGAGTACCAGTAAAATAACCTCCAGTTTTTATTGTTATTTTGTTTTATATTAAAAGTGAATAATGTGTACAATTGACTTATAACTTATGTTTATGTACTTTAAGTTTACTATCAATTTTAGCTCAGTTATATATACTGCATATGAGTTGTTGTTTAATTGTGTTTTTGTTTATGTATAAGCAATAAATATTTAAAACGTTTTTAAGTTATTGTATGTTTGTATTACACTATTGGAGGAATAAAACAAAATTTAAAAAGAAAAAAAAAAGAAAAAAAAGTGTGTGTTTGTGTATACTGCGCAGATCAAAGAAAATACTCATCACACAATTATTGTGAACGAAATTGCATTGTTTATAAGTATTTTTGTAATGGATGATTATGTAGTAAAGAGGAACGACAATGAGTAATGTGGTATTTGAAGCAACTTAATCGTAACAAATTGACGAAATTTTAATAAAGAAAAATATATATTTCATAGAGAAGGGCTTCTAATCGTCTATAAACATACATCCAATCATTATATCTAAGGTAAAATTATAGGTGAACATTTTCCTTGGATGAAATAGAAATAAAGGATGATGGTTATCATCTCCCCCCCCCCCACTCTGGGTTCAGAGGGACCGCATTCGTGTTCCCCTCTCTCTCTCTCTCTCTCTCTCTCTCGTGACTCCTGAGAAATTTAGAAAGGGGTTTATAAAATATCATAAATATCATAGATAGGGGTTACATTGAGCAGTGTTCTGGATTTAGTGGCGTCTCCACGGAAGTAAAAGCCCGCGAAAAGCCCGCAAAAGTGGGGTCCGATGTTGGCAGTCCTGAGATAAGGGGTGCTTTCAAAAGGAGGGAACAAGCATACCACCATCATCACCGCTAACAATATCAACAACATTAAAAACAACGTCATTATAAATACCACTCACGTCATCAATCATCAATATTATTATTATCCGTCTTTCTAGCCGTCTTTGTAATCAGATTTACAGCATCTCTGTGATAATTTGGAGTATTTAAAACAAAAATACTTACTTTAAGGTTAGGTGTTACCATAATCGTCACATTTCGTTCTATTTGACCCCCACGGATATCCCAATCTAGGGTTTTGGTTCGAGCTACACGGTCACTCCATTGAAGGTATCCCCCACTGCAAAATGACGGACACAGTTCAAACGAGGTATATCAAAGGTGTTTTTCTTCAAATGAGCATTTTTTTAAACGATAAAAGATGTGTATTTGTTACTGAAAAGCTTTTACCTACTTACCTTAGATCTACTTAGAATGTCTCCCTATGGTGAAACATACTATAATCAAGTTTGAAGGCAATACCTTTACTTTTTGCAACAAGGATAAAACATGTAATTTCAGAAATTGACCCTTCACCGTAAAACTGCATGTACCTACCAACAATTCTAATCATATCGTCTTCGAATGACGATAGATAATTTCAACAAGTTTGAACCCCATATCTATAGTAGTCCTTGAATTATCGCAATCGCAAGGTTAAATCATGTTATTTCAAAAATTGACGTCTGTGCCCTTTGGCCTTTGACCTAATAACACAAAATTTGATCTTCCTATGGTATTTACATATTATCACGAGGTTTGAGCCTCTTATCTGTAATGTTTTTTTTTCCAGAGAGTTTGCAGGAAAATAAGAGGCTACTAGCTGATATTTAAGAAGTTGACCTCTTTGACCCTGAACCTTGGACCTACTAACACAAAATGGAATTAGATCGTCTTCCTACGGTAATACATATTAGCACCAAGCTAAAATCTGCAATTTCAGAAATTGACCTCCGTGGCCTATAACCTTTGAACTCAAAATATAATCAAATCAATTGCCTATGTTGATACATACTATCACCAAGATTGAGCCTCTTAGCTCAAGTGGTTCTTGAGATATCGCGAGAACAAGGCGAAATTGACTTGTGACCTTTGACCTATTAGCCGAAAGTCTAATCAGATCGTCTTTCTGTGGTGATACAAATAATCACCAAGGTTGAGTCTCATATCTCGGTCGGTTCTTGAGATATCGCGGTAACGAGGCCAGTACCTGGAATTTCATAAGTTGACCTCTGTGACCTTTGACCTTGTTACTCCAAAATCTAATCAGATCGTCTTTATATGGTGATAAATATTACATATATCACCAAGTTTGAGCCTCAAATCTCTATTGAGTCTTAAAATATCGCGATAACGAGGCCAATACCTGGAATTTCATAAGTTGACCTCTGTAAGCTTTGACCTTTGACGTAGTTACTCCAAAATCTAATCAGATTGTCTTACTATGTTGAAACATGCTATCATTAAGTTTGAAGTTCATATCTCAAGTGATTCTTGAGATATCGTGTTAATGAGAAAGCGGGACGGACGGACGGACAACCCGAAAACATAACATAACAACAACAACGTACATTGCATTGTACACCCAGGAGCTTTCCCTCCAAACAATGTATTAGCTTAGGTGGTTAAAGTTTTCAAAAATAATGCCATTGTTTCAGGAGAGTTGTCGAAGGGGTTCATACGTCTCCCTTTTTCATTATGCCATAGTAAAGGAATATCGACTGATTTGAGAGGCCTGGCTGTGTTATATGCTCAAGGGAACGGAGAGCATATGAAACAGCCAGGCCCGGAATATTAAATAAGGGAGTCGATTTGCCTTTTATATGATGAATTGAAACGAAAATCTACCAAGAATTCTTACCTCATCCTTTTATTGAGTAAAGATTTGTTAAAACATCACAGTAAATCCGAGAAACTGTCTGTTTATCTTCACTTGAAAAATGGCTGAAAGTTTCAATCGTTTATAAATCACAGACACAAAGCATTGGTTGGTGTCCGCACTCGCACATTTTTTGTTTAAACACGTAAACTAATGGGGATCTGGGCACAATTGATTCATGCGGCCTGTTACCCGGGGCAACGGAAATCACTCATGAACTATTGACCATTTGTTCGTCTCTTTAAGGGAATATCAAAAATCACGACTGCAATTACGACCAATCAGATGTCTAGATTTCTAAAGAAAGGTATATAATTTTCGATATATTTCGAGGGGATACGTGCCCGCTGGTATCACTTCATATTTAAAGGTAAAACATGATCAAAAGGGCAGTCCAAAATGGCCCCCTTTTTGGCATACTTTCAAGAACATCTTCAACAAAATATGACATTATGCGTAAAAAACCGGTACAAATTGGGCTTAAAATATGATCTGATATTGGGCTTTTCAATACATATTTATAAAGGGACGCTATTTTTCTGCACAAATAAATACTTTCGCTTTCTTGCTCTTTCAACAAAATCCGCGAACAGCCTCAACCCCCCCCCTTTTTTTTAAACGGAATTCCTATCATGTACACACGTACATATAGTCAACATTATATCCCTCATGTATAGTTGTTTGCATTGCGATTGTACAGAGCACGAAAAAGGTATAGATAAGTACTATCTTTCGATCTCAGGTCGAGATAGTACTTTTGTAAAGTAATTTTTTGCTGCTACCCCACTTGCCCACCCTTGCCCATTGAATACGCATAGCAAAGTAGGTTACGCGAAATGTCAAAGTCAATGTCAATGTCAAATGAGCGCGCATCAACTGTATTACATGTATGCATGTTGCGCTTTGGAAAATCTAGCTGAAGCTAAACTGTCTGCAGAATCAGTTGTTATTATTATGTAAAATTCACTTTAAATAGACCTTATTGCCGATGTGGGATATAAAACAAATATTAACCTCCTTTACTTGGGCAATGGATACAAACTATCATCGCCTCGGTGATCTCGGGGCTACCATCTTCCCTCGCCTTGCGGCTCGGGAAGATAGTAGCCCCGAGATCACCTCGGCGATGATAGTTTGTACCATTAGGCTACCCTCGTAGTCGATTAATATTTGCTTATTATAGTGCCACTTACTTTAACTAAGCCACAGACAGACAAGCTGGCAGACATAATTTGTTTTAGTAATACATTTTGAACATTTTTAAAGAACACAGATCTGCTTGTTGACCTTACCTGTTCAATTCAGTGGGGAAGCCATTGTCCCCAAGGGGGGTCAAGGGGTCCCCATTTTCATCCCGGTATAAAGCATACAAGTATGGTGAGATACCCTGTAAAAATAAGAATAAGAGACAATGTTTAAAAGGGCAAGTCCAATGTATTTGTTCATTTGGCTTACTTTGCATTTGGTCTTATCGCGTTTAACGAACTTTCGTGAATACCATACCCCCTTATTATCGAACCCATCTGGTGAAAATTTTAACACGTAAACCAATGGGGATCTGAGCACAATTGATTTATGCGGCCTGTTACCTGGGGCAACGGATATCACTCATGAACTATTGGCCATTATTTTGTTCGTCTCGTTAAGGGAATATCCAAAATCACGACTGCAATTTCGACCAATCAGATGGCTAGATTTCTAAAGAGAGGTAAATAATGATATTCAAATATTTGCGTGCGGACTGATAAACAGTAGGGACTTTTAGATTTACACGACGAGAACGTGGACCGCCACGTGTGACATCCTTTTGAGGTAATGTGACGTCCTTTTAAGGCACTGCCGGGCACGGCCCAGTGCCTTAACACAATGTCACACGCGGCAGTCCACGCTCTCGTCGTGTAAATCTAAAAGTCCCTATTAGCTGAACAACTACCAGCTGCCATCTTGTTTGTTTATTTGTTTTTACAAAGATGGCAGGGTGTGTAACATAACTTGCTTTGGGCCGTCGAAGGGAGTTATATTTTCCAAAGTGGTTATATTTTTCATGAAGCGCGTATGAGGGAAAATATATGATCACGAGGGAAAATATCACTCTCTATCTAATAATATAGTATTAATGACTGCTTTGAGAGAAATAGTTGTTTTATTACGCTCAAGGGAAGGTTAGAATTGTGCTATTCCCCGAGGCTTGCCGAGGGGAATAGCCCAATTGTAATCTTCCCGAGAGCGTATGAAAACAACTATTTCTCGAATATTAAAGCAGTCATTAATACTTTTATATGCCGAAAAAAAATAGACTAAAAAATAAAAAATAAAAAATATTTTACATTTTTGTCGAAGACGGGATTCGAACTCTTGCGTACAACAAGAGGTGTATCGAAAACCAACGCTTAGACCACTCAGCTATCACGCGTCGTTAACATGCTTGGCAGTTTTCTCTAATATATACATTAAAATGGATTGAAAACGGCTCCGCGTGAGGGATGCTTCGCAAAAGCTCCATGAAACGGACCCTTCTTTTACTTTTGCAATGCATATTGGCACGAACTTAGATCAAGATCTATCGGCAGATGTTGTTTTTTTGTTTTTGAGAGTTTATTTTCGTCTTCATGTCAACAATGCAAGATAAAATTGTCGGTAAGATCGATCAAGATTCAATTGTATTGAAATTACCGACCAATCCTTCGCACACATACGGTATCCTTCATCGCTCAACCCATTTTTAAACATGTAAACCTATGGGGTAACCATGGAGGCTGACCAACTATTTTTAATAACCATGGTTATTAAAAATATTGAAATGTTTTATGCATGGTTACCGAGAATTTTACAGGAACAGTTGAAGTTTATGAATGCAATTCGACCAATCAGATGGCTGGATTTCTTAAGTGAGGTATATAATACTTACTATTGCATGGTAGATTTCATGTTGTATTACCACTTGAATATCTTTAGGCTCATATATTGTTGTGGCATGTGGACAAATATTGATGTACCCTCCAATAGGCCTTGGAGTCAGAGAAAAATAAAATAGTAACACATAAATCATGAATTAGTATGATGAAAATAAGATACCACTGTTTTATCGTATTCATGCGCGTAGGAAGAAATAAATATCAGGTAATTTGGTGCTGTTAATGCCCGACTGTTACTCAGTCAAAATCCAAATTGGAGAAGTATGTTTAAAAGAGATTTTTAATCTTCCTTCACATGATATTGTGCAGGGGTAATTATAAAATTATGGAAATGCAAGCACTACTTTAAACAAACAGAACTTTGTCATTCCTTGCTCATTTTTCCTGATTGAGGTGTCATATAAAAGGGCAGAAACTCAACTTTCTAGAAATGTGATTTTTTCTTTTGAAATTTAAATACCGTCCGCCAAATGACTTTTTGGTTTCCTCTCTTCAAATTGATTTTAATCACTTATGTGTGAAATATGCACTATATGATTTGCATCAAATGAAAGAGGAGGATCTTAGCTTTCCAAATATGTGTCATTTATCAATTATAATTGTGATTAAGTTATGTTAAAACATCGATAATTCTCGGTTTCGTTTTTTCTGGGACGCACTGTATATTATAATATTCCTACCTATTCCGTGTTTGGTCAATAAAGCACGCACTAGCAAACCCGATAGCGCCTCCCGAGCAGGGACCTACGGAGGTGACATAGAGAACGTAATGCACGTCACTCACGCCTCTCTCAGCGGGTCCTCCTGGTACTGGCTCGCAGTCGTACTCTGTCCCGTTCTCATACCGCTTACATGTGGAGCACGGCTATATATATTAAAGGGTTCCATAATAATAATCAAAGTAATAATGATATTAATAATAATAGCAATAGTAGTATATAACAGTAATAACAAAAAATGATGATACTACTACTACTACTACTACTACTACCACTACTACTTCTACTACTACTACTAAGAATAACGATAATCATAATGAAGAAGAAGAAGAATGATAACAATAATATTAATTGTTTTTACCAAGAAAAGCGTCATTAGCTTCTGTGCTGTCCTTCCTGAGAGCCCTGCAATTCTTTTTGCCCCAGCGATTGCCAGGTACCAATTTACACCTCGGTGGAGAGTGGCATAGGTTATGTGGATTAATGACTTTCAAAGGACAATGTAGTGCCGGGGTGAGATTCGAACCCTCAAACCTTGTATTTAGAGTTCAAGTTAATGAACCATCATACCACGACACCTTTGAACAGTCGAAGTCTTTTCAATTTTTTTTTTTAAAAGCCACAATATATAATGCAATCGATAATGTGAAAGAACATGTTTTGACTACTACGTGATGATACAAATTTTGTCAGGAAACCGCCTACTAATTGATATATTTGGTAAATTATTATATCTATTCGGACCGGACAGATATCGCGCACGTGTCGCGTAGTCCCATATACATTTGTTTGTGTGTACAGTGCTCGTAACTTTACCAAGACTGGGCCAAATTTCTTATCAATTTGATGATTCCAGAACTTTGCAGTACACTCCAATACTTATATGCTAGATGATCAACCTTTTCTGATCGATTCCACAACGTTTCTTTCACAATGCAATCGCATGACCAGAACTGGTCTTTACCTTGAATACAATCACTTACTAGTAAATGGTGTACGGGCAACGCAGCTGTACCACAATATGGCACATCAGAACATGTACAATTGACCACTGTTCCATTGTTCACATACGAACCAGTTCGACAAGGCCTGTAATTTGATAGAAATAGTAGAATATCAATGTTAGGAAACTATCTATTATTTAGTTTGTTTGTTTGTTGGGGGTTATTTTAAGAGAGAGAGAGGGAGAAATAGAGGGATTACTTGAATAATAAATTTCCTGTGATTTCTAGTGTTTGCTGTGATTGTTTTCTTAGGCCTCATTCAAATATGACGCGGCAAAACCATAAACAAACAAATAAATAACCTTGGTAAAGTTACCTGTCGAAGACAACGTCCTGCGATTCTTCCTTCACTTGGAGTTGTCGGGATATTAAGTCCACTGTCTCTCGGGTTATATTCTAGATTTCACAAATGGAAAATAGATGTTGGTTGAATGTTATGTACTTATGATTTGGTTATATAGCGCTAAATACGAAATACCGTCTATATTAGTGCTTTAGATGGTTCTAGGACACCTATACCCCCTCGACATTCACCACCAGGGTAACCGCCCCAGTCATGTACCCCCTAGGACAACTACTCCCGGACAACTACCCCCAGTAGACTACCTGCAGACAACTACCCTCTAGGACAACTACCCCCGGGACAACTACCCCTAGACAACTACCCCGGACAACTATCCTAGGCGGGATTTTCTTTTTTAAGTGGAGACATTTTAAACATATGCCATCCACCATGTCGACGGTCATGTCAATGTATCTTGAAAACACACAGCACCCTGGATAGTTATCAGAGAAGCTTTTATGGGTGAAACAAAGTCGACAAAGTCAATATGCTACAGTCCCGATTGAAAAGTATTAATTGCACAGCGATTCGGGGCGTTGTCCCTAAATGCGTCAAAGTCGATGGAATAGATTTAATGATCTTACCATATTTCAAAAGTTTTCAATAGTTTGTTCAATATCTTTTTAAAGTGAATATTATTTCTCAGCTTTCCTGCATTCGCAAAATCACCTAGTCACGAAGGATCGAGTTGGTAACACTTGCGTCGATTAGACAACTAATATTCTTTATTTTCCCACTTAAAGGCATTTTCAAGCCCTTCTTTGTTTAGGGAAGTTCTAAATTCGTATTGTTTTTCAAATGCCGTTGGAATTTAACCTTTTTATATTTTGGCCTGCAAATAGGGCATAGTGCCTTTAGGGCCAAGAAGGCAAAAAGGCGACTTTTTAAGATTCGCCAAGGCGCATTGTTTAAAGCACCACTGCACTACTTATAGCTACTTGCGCCCTTTATATAGCAAACAAATCCTAATCGGTGACAGCTGGTCCCACTTGGTCCCCTTTTTCTTATGTTAATTGAGAGCTGATTTAATGAGATAACCACCTATCATTGACCATGCAGGGAGGTCTAATCCCTCCTGGCGAAACTAGTGCAGATGGGATTTAAAACATGAAGGTAAAAAAGCGAGTTGCAAATACTCGCCAAGGCTACTTCCCCCCTTCTAAACCGAAAACAAGGCGACTTTGTGAGTTCCAAGTCGCCTTCTCGCCTCCTGTTTTAAACAAGGCACCTTGGCGAGTTTTAACAAGTCACCTTTTCGCCTTCTCAACTTAAACATGGCGTCTTGGCGAGTTTTAACAAGTCACCTTCTCGCCTTCTGTTTTAAGCAAGGCACCTTGGCGAGCTTTAACAAGTCACCTTCTAACCTTCTCGTCTTAATCAAGGTAGGCTACCTTGGTGAGTTTAACAAGTCGCCCTCTTGTTTCATGTTTACGGTCCGTAGATGTGGCATAAAATCACTTACCATGATGAGGTCCCTCATCGATGAATTCGTGACTGACTCGTCGTAAACTACTTCAAACTTCATTTGTTGGAACGTGCTGCTCTGAGACCGACTGCTCGATGATCGATGAGTGTGTATCCCTCGTTTGAGCTTTGCAAAGCAAAACAGATAGTAAAGGAAAGAAAAAAAAAAAATGTGAATAGAAATGAATGGGATATACCAACAGTCTTTAAATACTTTAAATACCAAGAATAAAATTAAATTGGAGTTTTTTTAACTGGAAAAAACTTAAGATTGTCGACAAAAAACATTTAAAGCCACACTGTCCTACTTGCAGCTACTTGCTTCCTCTTTATAAAAAAAAACTTCCCCAATCGGTACGTGTTGGTCCCCCATGATATTCCTTTTCTTATGTTAAGAAGAACGTTGGGTGCGATAGAGACACGTTCAGCACGCTCATAATCGCTGCATGTTCGCTGGGCATGCGTTTGAAACGCACTAGGTATGCAAGTATGGTGTCCCTTTTGCGTTTACATTCATGCGTCGAACTCCGCGCACATTTTGGAGCATGCTAAATAAATCCCGACGTTCACAGCGAATGACGTCGAATGCATAGCGTTGATACAGCGCGCTCGAAGAACAAGTAACGAATGATGACGCACACCTAGCGATCGACGACGCACTGGCCAAAATAGCACATTTTTAATGCGCGGGCCGTGCGTCCCCCGTTCGTCTCCTAAGTGTTACCGCCCGATAACCAAAATCAAATCTATAGTACGAAGCATACACTGCTAGAGTATGGAGAGATAATAGGGTAGGATAGGGCATAGAGTCGAAATGTGGGTTTATAGCCTTACCATTTTGAGCTCAACTTTTGGAACAAAGCATCTCGACGCATCGAGGTCCACAAACATTGGCTCATTGAGACCAGGGAACTCCAAGCTGAGACCAAAGTCAAAGACGAACGCCAAACACACCAAAGTGAACACACGCCCCTCCATGATTCTGTTTAAAAGGATAATGTGTAGAAAGATACGTCACCAGAATGATTTCGTGTTGTAAGGCTGCTGCAGTATAGCTTGTTTTTTAAATGGCGTCCTATTCTTTTAAATCGGATGGGTACTTCAATCGTGTCCTTATATTTTGAAAGCAGTGTTATCAGGCTTTATTTTTTTGCACGCCGTAATGATTTTGATAAAAGGCTTAGTACTGTGTTTAAGGATCATCGATTCTATTTGTCCTAAACAAATGCAAAGGTCCTTGAAAAAATGAGAAATTATTGAAATGGTACGTCATAGGTTAACTCAACCGTACATCATTCTTTAAGAGCCTAGAGATATGAAAGGATTGACACAAAGGAAACTGGTCATGTGAATTGAGTGTAACAGAAACTTCGAATAAGTTATTGACTCTAGTAGACTCTCATCTACCGAACTTTTTTTTTACGTGACTACTCCGAAAACGAGGAATAATATCCCATTTGATACAAAAAACTGTCATTGGTAATCGGGGGTAATTATAACATGTACTTTTAGCTTCTAGTAGGAAAGCTTTCGTCCACTCCTATAGACTTTCACAAGCCAAGCGATTATTCACTGGAGCGAAAATGGATAAGAATGTAAATTAATATAAGCAGGCGTAGATCCACGGGGCGAGCGGGCCTTGCCCTCCCCCGCAAAAAAAGAAAGAGAGAGAGAGAAGGAAAAGAAGGGAAAGGGAAAGAGGAGAGAAAGGGAAAGAAAGAATAGAAGGAAGAAAAGAAAAGGGAAAAAAATGAGGAGATCTGGGGGGGGGGGTCGCCTCCTAGCTGTTGCCCCCCCCCCTCCTCATCCAAAAATAAGAGAGAAGGAAGGAAAGGGAAAGAAAATAGGAAAAGAGGATATAGAGGGAAGGAAATAAAGAGGGAGAAGAAAAGGAAGAAAAGGGGAATATGAGTTGCAATTGTCCCTCAAACAAGTTGTGGACCCAACGCCAATTAGTGACCTACCAGTGCACAAAATAAGGTATTTAGAAAATGCTTATCTGACCGTAATTAAATGCCCCTAAGACCCCACCTAGGGCCCTTTGGCGGGTCCCTAGATGTTCATCTGGTGGTTATTTAATGCATAAAAACTCCCGAGCTTCCGGGGGCTCCACCCCCTAGACCCCACGCCAGTTAGTGTCCTGAGAGTGTCGTGAATAAGATTTTAAAATATGCTCATATAACCGTAATTAAATGCCCATACCCCTCTGAGCTCCGCCCTTTGATCTCCGCCGGGGTTTAGCTCCTAGACCCCATGCCAATTTACGCAACGGTCTACCTGATTGTAAATACTTTACCCTCCCCACCTTCGAAAAACGTTCGGTGGGGCCTGCATTTAAGAGTGGGGGATGCGGATTTTCTTTTGTCTGCCCCCCTCCCTCAACCGAACAATTTTGCTCATTACGCCACTGCTGATTACCCTTACGTACCAATATTTGGCTCGCATAATATCAAATTTGCCCCCCAACCCTCCCCCTTAAGAAATCCTGGATCCGCGCCTGAAAGTATTTACAATCAGGTAGAGAGGAGCGTAAATTGTCGTGATGTCCAGGGAAGGATCTGGGATTTAAGCAGTCCAGGGACTGAAAAGATCTTTAATAACAAACATCATTACATCAACTTTAAATTCGAGCGAGCGTAGCGAGCCAGCTTTTGGTGAAATTCAAGAAAAAGTTGCTCTTAATCGCTTTAAATTATAGAAGTACATTTTATGGGGAAAGAAAAAGGGGGGCACATATCCTAAGGGAAAACGACACTTATTAGAAAAGGAAAATAGCAGATTTCAAAGAAAAAAGGAAAATTTCCAGAGGTGAAAATGGGCCAATCCTCGCACTTAATAAGGGGCACTCACAAAAGATTGAAAAGGCACTTAAGACTACAGAAAAGGGGCACTTATTACAAAGAAAAAAGGGCAACTATCAGAAGAAAAATGGCATTAATTAGAAAGGATAAGGTGCACGTGTCAAAATAAAAGGGGAACTTATCAAAAAAAAGGAGACATAGGGGACTTATTACAGAGGTAAATGGGCACCTCTCAAATTTGAAGAAGGCCACTCATCGGAGATTAAAAGGGAAACGTATGAGAATGAAAAAAGGGCATACAGAATAAAAGAGGCACTTATCAAGATATAAGGAACACCTCACAGATTTTTAAAGAGGTTATTACAAGAGGTGAAGGGGCACTTATCAGAGATGAATATAGGCACTTACTAGGAAGGAAAATGGGCATTTGTTGAAGGAGAACAGGCATCTATGAGATTTTAATAGAGGCATCTATAAGAGGTGTCAGAAGTGGCATGAGAAAGGGAAGTGGCTCTTATTTAAAAGAAATAAAAGGGGCATTTATCAAAAGACAAAGGGACATTCATTAGAAGGAAAAGGGGCACTTATTAGAAAGAATAAGGGGCACTTGTCCAAAAAAGGGTCATTTATCAGAGTTGAGAAATGGCACTTATTACAGAAGAAAAGAGCGCTTGTTTAAGTAAAAGGAGCACCTCTGCGATTTGAACTTGGACACTTATCTGAAGTAAAAGGGGCACCTTTGTTAAGTGTGATGCAGTCTTTAGTCAGTATTTCCTATACATTGTTTTGGGGCAATTTTTTCGGGGGAGGGGGGGGGGGGGCGTGTCCTCCGTCCCCCCGGGATCACAGCCCCTGATGATAGGGAGGGGGCTGGCCTGATGATCGCTATCAAACTCCGTATAATAAACATTGATTTTGTGTGATTCTGGAACCGCACCCGGCTGCGGAGGCGGGAGCAGCTAGGTGCGGTTTCAGAACAATCATTAGTAGTACACGGAGGGGGGGGGGGGGGGGGGGGGGGGGGGGGGGGTGGTGGTATTTTATATATTAATTTTATTTAAGGAAACCTAACCCCAAGAAATAACTTTAGTTATTCTGAGAGATTTCTTGCCTGCAAGATTCCCCACCAAATGTGTATGAGAGATATATATGAAGCAAGACTAATATACTATTTTCAGCAAGACATGAGCATCGCCATTTTTTCAATAACGTGACGTACTATTATGGTAAGTCGTTTTTCAAATAAATGTATTCAAATTTATGGATGGTCCCTTCCCAAGTTAGTGTGGTGATAAAGGTTTCGCCCAACTGACATAGATTTGTCAACTGCACATTTTAGTATTACAAAAAAACAGTTGGAATTGTTATTCATTTTTCACCAAACATAATTCTAAATTCTCAGCTATGATTTCCCTCATTGAAAAGATAAGGCTGGTTTTGTTTTCGAATTAAAAAAATCCTTTCAACTAAAGCTTGGTGCTTGATACATGTACAAGTTTGCCTGGTACGGCACATTATCAAGAAAATGGCTGCGCCCATGAGATGCTAAAAGGCATTACATCATGCCAGTCTGTTGTACACTTTAGAAAGGAATATACATTAAAGGGCATATGAATGGATCTTGTTTTAAAGAAAACTTACACTTATTCTTTAGGGTGAGGATTCCATTAGTATGCCTTGCTTGAATGCAAAATGGGAGGGGCTTGAAGAATCTTGCTAGGCCTTCGAGCCCCCATCTAGAACTGCTACAGACTGCATCAACCTAAGAATCAACATCATCTCGGCATATTTTTGGTAATCAATATTCTTTATTTTTAGTGTACTGTGTAAATATCTTATGCCTTGTTATTAGCATTTGAGATTGTTGATGATTTACAAAAAATTGGATTCTAAAAACATGTTATTTTAATCCAGAACGTTACCCCTGCAATATGCACATCGTGTGCTCTCTCTCTCTCTCTCTCTCTCTCTCACTCTCCTTTCTTCTCCTGCACCTCTCCTCTCTTTTTCTTTACTCTTCAGATATGCAGAAACATTTTCTATCCTTGCATTTTTCTCTTTTCTGTTGTGTTAAACCTATATTGTTGTTTCTTTTAAATAAATAATATTATATATATTTATGTCTTATCTGTCAGTCGCCATTGTTTCTTATGACCTTTTAAGTGTTCATTATACTATATACGTGTCGTAACAGTTTTCAAAAAATAATGTTTGTCATTATTTTGAGGGATCCACATTTTACAATCTCTGCTTTTCAGTGGATCCCTCCATTTCCACAGGTTTATCTTTAAAAGAAAACTATTATACTATATATTTATGTATATTTTCTATTGTATAACTTGAAACCATGTCAAATGTATTATATTATTGAATGTTGATTTGTATATCCGATTTCTTGTAAAAATCACTGTTCTTTTGGAAATAAAAAATAAAACTGAGACTGAAACTGAAACTGGACCTTGTCTTCTCATTCTATTCCATAATTCTTTCCCAGCTTGTGAACCAAGTCATGTGCAATTCTGCAATTCAGTGGTTCCTGCTATTACTTCTCTTCGGGAAAATCCGACTTCTACTCGGCCGAATTGTAGTGCGAGGACCTCGGCATGCATGTGACAAACATCGAGTCGCAGGAAGAACAAGAATTCATGGACAAGAACCTCCCCGACAACGGCGAGGATTATTGGTTAGGGCTATCTGCAGTGACCAACTTGCTCGACGGGTTACGCCTGGTCTACGACAATTTTGGTGAGGTTCGATCTTGCTTTCAAGGACGGTGTACGTTGTTTCAGGACGTATCCATGGTCCAGGTTCAAGTGCTACGACGAGAGCTTTTTCGAGACCATACATTTCATTTGTGAAGCAGAAGGCGGTGAGTGCAAACCCTACAGAGAAGCGCAGGCAGTTTCACGAAAGCGACATAATTATCTCGTTAAACTCTATGACATCTATACCGATGGTCCAAAAAAACCGATGGATACAGCACATGGGACCTACAATGTCGGTCTCGTGGGCCTTTGGACAATTTTTGAAAGGGTTCGCTGGATTGACGGCATATATTAAATCAAAACCCCATTAGTACTATAGAGCGAAATGTGTCTATCTTTCGTTGCTTATTACGTATTTTCCGGGGGGGGGGGGGTCTCTTTTCTATATCCGACGGATTTCTTTCAGTCAGCTGTCGGTCTACTGAGATGACCTTGACGAGACAGGTACACTTCTGACAACGGCTCTAGCTGAGTCTGGCCCTAGATATTAGGTCCCGTCAAATTCCCTTAAGACTCTAAGGATTCACACGGAGAGAATGTTCACCGGCAACACGAGGGCACTCGTTTTCCGCAGGTTCATAATAAGCGAGTTCGTAATTAGCCACTGGAGTCGAGTGACGTCAAAGTGTCATAGGTTAAATGAACATACCTCCAAAGCTTACTTTTCCGTTCACTCCCACGCTCTGCGTAATATACATAGGGATGTGTGCGTGCGTTCGTCCTTAACTGTTAAGTGCATGTTTTACCGGCTGTTCACCGTGCTTTTTATCTTTTTATTCATCGAAAATTCCTACAAGAGTGGTTGAAATTGATTAGGAAGGCTTCTTTGATAGATGATATACGTTTGTGGACCGTCAATTCATCAAGTTTATCATAGAGGGGGACTCGGATCACGAGTAGTATATTCCTCTTGGCGTATAAGTCCCCTCCTATTAAAGGGAAATTTGATGATCTTAACACGCAAGGGGGACTTGCACCACGAGGAAAATAAAGACACTTTCTATAGTGTTTTTTAATCACATTCTTTTTATTATATTTTCTAAAATTATTTATTATTATTTACTATTGTTTTATTTCAACAGGTTGGTCTAACTTTCTGGACCTGCTCTCCTAGAGAGCTCTGCATTTACATAAGAACATGTACAATATAAACATGAATTCAAAAACATATATACATAGGTAAAAAATGTACATGGCATATACAATAATTCAACTCAAATTTATATCAATAACAAAAAGGGGAAAAAAAGATTAAGTATAGGTAACATAAAAATACACATTAACAATTATTAGAAAACAATACAACCATCATGAACAAAATGAAATGTGAATAATAAAGGTCAAATTAACGTCTAAATATATTTACAAGAAAAACTGAAAAGTTTGAACATACTTTTTAAAACTTTGCAAAGACCTACAGTTTTGAATATCACAGGTTATTTGCTGTATAATTTAGCCCCTGAAATCGCTAACGTTTTAATGTTAGAATTTATTTTACATTATGGAATCAATAATGGACTGTTTAGAGCATAACGAGTAAAATATAATACCGGTCATTTACTAATAATAATAATAATAATAATAATAATAATAACAACATTTATAATGCGCACATATCCACCCCAAAAGAGGCTCAAGGATACATGGATTTAGATATGGTGGTGATAGGTCGTTGATGATTTTAAAAATCAAGATGCATTTCTGATATTTTATTCTTTCCTCTACTGACTGCCATTTCAATTTACTCATTAAAAAGTAGTTCTTTCAAACTGAAACGTGTTCTGTGTTAAAATACCTAATTTGTTTAGTGGTAAATATCTGATTTATGTATTGTGAATATGTTTTGATTTTTATTGTAGTTGTAATGTGCTTATGTATTTACCACTTCCATACAGGGCTCCTTTAAAAAAAGCAGGCCTTGCGGCTCTGAAGGGACTACCCTGTATTTTAAAGAAGACTGAATAAATCAATCAATCAATACATCAATGCGTCTAATATCTATTATGGGTCAAGGAAGAGAATCGTGAATAGGAATTGTCTAACGTTTTTGAGAAATGATGATTCCGTAGTACTTAATAATAATTGTGTATTGACAGGTTTTGGAATCATCAAAACGATGGTAAACTGACTCAGTTTCGCTAAAAATCCCATACAGTGAAAGGCACTGCACACACACAAATATGTCAATATTTGTTGTATTATATATTATTGTATTACTGTATGGTTTATATATGTCATTTAATTTGTGGATATTTGAGTGGAAAATAAATAAAATAAAATAAAATCGAATCAAATCAAATCAAATATTGATTACATACACATGCAGAAGGAATTTATCGGTAGTCACGTTTGGCTATGTAGAGAATGAGAAAGCTCACAATTGTTCTTTTATTCACTTTTAAAAGACATAACCTTCCCTTTAAGATACATGCAACCGCACGACAAAAACTGAAAAGAATAAATTGATGGAAACGTGAAAATCCATCTACTTCGTTTAAATGTTTCATTATTCTGATATTATAAAACAGACAAACGGCAAATCCATAATGATAACTACCGTTACGACAACGACTATGCTTTGAGCTTGGACAGATCGCAAAACCATAATCATAGAGGTCGAATAGAAACTGTCTCGAACGTCGTGTATGGGTTTGACGAATTAGGTCTTCTAGAATTTGGTCTTCATCGCTTGGGATAATAAGAGCAATGCGACGAAGAGGACGAACATGACACCAACGACGATTGAGATAATGACGATGAAGGTCATGGAACCTTCTTTAACTTGTTCTGTATTAAAGAAACATAAACAAAATAATAAGTTACAGAAATATACAAGAAAACGTGAGAGAAAAAGCACAAAGATACACAAGATATGTCGACGTTTACTTCCAGTGGCTTCCCTTGATGTCGGTAAATACCCCCCCCCCCTTTCCCTCTCCCTCTCCTTCACATGGTTGAAGAGGGCTTGCTTTGGGCATCATGTGACTCCATGTTCACAACCACTACACCCATCACTTCACCCACACCCCAGGCTGGTCCATTTAATACATTCAAGAAAGAAAGAAACTCACTTCAAATATATTAAACGGTGTAAAGCCCACCCCACCATTCAAAGGCTTATGCATACACACAAGCGCGCACATCTTTGGCGCACACGCACACATGTACGCGCGCGCACACACACACACACACACGCGCGCGCGCGCGCGCGCGCCCATTACTCAACAACGATTTGTAGTGAGTCTATGGCACTCTGGCTTCCTTGGGCAAGCCATGTGTATAAACACCCCGCCCTCGGATGACTCTGCCCCCCCCCCCCCCCCATTAAAAAAAAATATATTAGTGCATAACCCACTGCCTCTTTACTTAAAATAGAAGACGCTCCTGTATATTTTACCATTCTCACACACCCTTCCCGGGCCCGCACCAGTAGGTGAGATATCTGTGTAGCCCGGAGGACAAGCGCAGGAGAAAGTTCCCGGCTCGTCGGTGCAAGCCGCCACTGGGGAGCAGTCATTCAGCTCGGCGGAAATGCATTCATTCTGGTCTGAGAGGGAGAGAGAGGGTGGTGATAGAGAGAATGGGAGGGTGTGAGAACGACAAAGGAAGAGAGTGGAAGATAGAGAATGTGAGAAACAGACAGAGAGGAGCAAATATTTTAATTAATCACCAAACAATTAAAATATAGTCTCAAGTTGCTTAATGTTGACTAAGAGCACGTGTTAACCCTGTATTATTTCTTTGTAGAATTAATATGTGTTTGAAACTCATATTTTCAATAATATTTATCAGCATGGAACCCCTGATATACAGCGCGCATTGGAGGTGATTGGTATAGAGATATGGACTGCTTTGAGAGGCCTGGCTGTTTTATATGCCCAAGGGAACGCACGCGTCTCCTGCAATGACCCTGGGGCGCGCCTGGGTGGCGGATCAATCGCAACTCTTTGTAAGACAGTGCAGGCGCGGATCCAGGGGGGGGGGGCGAGCGGGCCTTGCCCCCCCCCCGCCAAAAAAAAAGGAGAGAGAGAGAAGGAAAAGAAGGGAAAGGGAAAGAGGAGAGAAAGGGAAAAAAGAAGAGGGAAGAAGAAAAGAAAAGAGGGAAGAAGGAGATCGGGGGGGGGGAGGACTTGCCTCCCAGGCTGTTGCCTCCCCCCCCCCCCAAATCAAAAAATAAAAGAGAAGGAAGGAAAGGGAAAGAAAAAAGGAAAAGAGGAGATAAAGGGAAGGAAAAAAGAGGAAGATTCTTTTCTTTACTTCTGAAGTAAAGAAAAGAATGGGGATATCAGTTGCAATTTTCCCCAAGTTGTGGATCGGGGGGGGGGGGGGGGGGAGGGGGCACAAGGCCCTTGCTCCCCCCCCGTCCCTGCTAAAAAAAAAAGAGAAGGAATGAAAAGGAAAAGAGGAGAGCTAAAAGGGAACAAAAAAGAGGAAGAAGAAAAGAAAAGGGAGAAAAGAAGGGGAGATCAGTTGCGGTTAATCCCGCCAACAATGTGTGGAGCGGGGTGGGGGTCAAAATGACCTTGCCCCCCCCCCCAGCAAACCTAAAAGAGAGAGAGAGAAGGAAGGGAAAAGAAAGGGAAAGAAGAAAAAAAGAGAATGAAGAAAGGTAAGGGATATCAGTTGCAATTTTCCCGCCAACAAGGTGTAGATGGGGGGGGGGGGCTTTGGAGAAATAAAATACAAATAATGCTGAAATGACATAATTTTCCGAGATTTTTCCTCACTTTTAAGTTAATTATACTTTTTTATGCGTTTGTTGGAAAATGACAAATTCCTAAATTTACAGCCAGGCAAGAAAATGCTTCTTGAGATGCCTACATGTCAGGGCCCGCGGAACGGCGGGGATCGGGATCCTCAAGGCCCCCCCCCCCACTTTTTTTGAAAAATATATTAAAGAGAAATAGAAAGAAAGAGAGCAAGAAAGAAAAAAAAGTTAACTGCCAGTGCCACATTATAATGAGGTATCAAAAAATGCTCATCTGACCGTAATTAAACGCCTAAAACCCCTAAGCTACCAGGGGTGGACAAGGTATCAAATGGACTCTGGACCCAACCAAGAGCCCTAAGGCGGACCCCTTGATACTCATCTGACCGTAATTGAGTGCCTAAAACCCTTGAGCTTCCGGGGGCTCTGCCCCTGAACCCCACGCCAATTAGTGACCTGCCAGTGTCACAATTAGGTATAAAAATAATGGTCATCTGACCGTTATTAAATGCCTAAAACCCCTGAACTTCCGGGGCTCTGCCCCCTGGACCCCACCTAGGGCCCTAAGGCGGACACCTGAGTGCTAATCTGACCGTAAATTATTGCCTTAAACCCCTGAGCTTCCGGGGGCGGACAAGGTATCAACATATGTTCATCTGACCGCAGGCGCGTAGCCAGGGGGGGGGGGGGGGGGGGGTGAGGTGGTCCCCCCCAAAAAAGAGAGGAGTGAAAAGGAAGAGGACGTAGGAAGAATAGGGAGTAGACAAAGAACATTTTTGAAATTCAGACAGAATTAAGAGTCGAGAACGGTACAACGAATCGTCTTCTTTCTCTAATAATTTAATAAAACGTCAAAGCTTCCGCGCTTCGCGCAGGAAGGTGTGTGTGTGTGTGTGCGTGTGTGTGTGTGTGTGGGGGGGGGGGGGGGGTGGTGGAACTTAATTCAGACAAGGATTAAAGGTAAAGACCAGTATTGGCAACGCCCCAATTTAAAAAAATGAAATGGAAGCTCTCATTACCAATCATGTGAAAGAATATGTTTTGACTAATACATGATGATACAAAATTTGCCGGGAAACCGCCTACTAATTCATATATTTGGTATATTTATTTCTCTCATGGTCTGGTGAGAGAGATAGGGTAGTCCCATATACATCTTTCTGTGTATAGTGCTTGTAACTTTACGAAGAATGAGCCAAATTTCTTATCATTTTGATGATTCCAGAACCTTGCAGATGCTAGATGCTAGATGATCGACCTTTTCTGATCGATTCCACAACGTTTCTTTCACAATGCAATCGCATGACCATTACTGGTCTTTACCTTCAAGAGTCGAGAACGGTACAACGAATCGTCTTCTTTCTCTAATGATTTAATGAAACGTAAAAGCTTCCGCGCTTCGCGTGGGAGGGGGAAAATAAATTCAGACGAGGATTATTTTCGAGAGCGGTACAACGTATCGTCTTCTTTCTCTAATAATTTAATGAAACGTCGAAGCTTCCGCGCTTCGCGCGGGAGGGGAGTGAACTGAATTTAGACAAGGATTAAGAGTCGAGAACGGTACAACGAATCGTCTTCTTTCTCTGATGATTTAATGAAACGTAAAAGTACCCTCGCTTCGCGCGGAAGGGGGAAAACTAAATTCAGACGAGGATTATTTTCGAGAGCGGTACAACGAATCGTCTTCTTTCTCTAATGATTTAATGAAACGTAAAAGCTTCGCGCGGGAGGGGGAAACTGAATTTAGCCAAGTTTAAAACTCATAACGGTACAACGAATCGTCTTCTTTTGCTAATGTTTTAATAAAACGTAAAAGCTTCCGCGCTTTGCGCGGGAGGGGGAAAATAAATTCAGACGAGGATTATTTTCGTGAGCGGTACAACGAATCGTCTTCTTTCTCTAATAATTTAATGAAACGTCGAAGCTTCCGCGCTTCGCGTGGGAGGGGAGGGAACTGAATTTAGACAAGGATTAAGAGTCGAGAACGGTACAACGAATCGTCTTCTTTTTCTAATGATTTAATGAAACGTAAAAGCTTCCGCGCTTCGCGCGGGAGGGGAAAAACTGAAGTTAGACGAAGATTAAGAGTCGATAACGACACAACGAATCGTCTTCTTTCTCTAATGATTTAATGAAACGTAAAAGCTTCCGCACTTCGCGCGGGAGGGGGGGGGGGAACATAATTCAGACGAGGATTATTTTTGGAAACGGTACAACGAATCGCCTTCTTTCTTTAATAATTTATTGAAATGTCGAAGCTTCCGCGCTTCGCGGAGGAGGTAGAGTAAAAACTCGCCCCTCCCTGCACCCCCCCCCCCATTACGTCACTGCTGGTCACCATTACGTACCAATATTTGGCTCGCATAATTTCAAATTTGGGCCTCCCCCCTAAGAAATCCTGGATCCGCGCCTGACACAGTGCCAATGTCTTTCTCTTTGATTGGTAGGGGTAATTATAATGCATGTTACGCCCACCGCACACCACACAACCGTCCTCCAATCAAATAAATGCACTTCAATTGTATTTGTATTAGATTGGAAATCTAGGCAAAAATTATAATGATTTAACTTCTAAATATTAATAAGAATACTTACAACCGGAAAGCAGTATATTGAGAATCGTTTACAAATCGTAGACAATCGCACTACTGATCTAACGTCACAACGATTTTGAGCCAATTGAGCATTTTTCAAGCATTCATGAAAACCCATTAAATTTAGATTTTCCCAATCATATGAGTATTTAGATCCTATATTTCATATGTTAGAATGTTCGTATAAAATACTATTGCAAATTCTCAAAAAAATCGGATCGTACTCAGATCGTTTAGTTTAAGACCCACTCTAATTTACGCTTCACTTGCTTCGCTCGCTTTGCTGTACCTGATCGTAAATACTTTAGTCCCCCCCCCCCCCCACCCTCACTTTGAAAAACGTTCCGCGGGGTTCGCATGTAACATGTAAGAGTGGGGGTGATGCGGATTTTGTTCTGCCTCCCGTTTTTGCTCATTACGCCACTGCTCCATTGTTCCTCACATTTCGCCCCCCCCCCCGGACATGAACAGAAATCGCCGCCCCTGTCCTATATAGGCACCTCTCTTGCAGTAGCATATAAGCGTTAGTTCTGGCGATAGTGGGAAATTATTATTGGTTATCACTGCCTACCTGCACATAATCTTCCAGAGCTCCCAGTAGAGTCTACATACCCCGAGAGACAAACACAGTTATATCCACCGACTTTGTTCGTGCATCGGGCGAACGGAGAGCATTTATTTAAGGATGAATTACTGCATTCGTCGATATCTAAATGTATAAAGAACGTGATCATAAAGACTGTCAAAACTCAACTAAAGTTGTTTCAATAGGTTGTGCATTACCTTCTTAGAATAATAATATGTCTATTTATATAGCGCAACTACTATCTGAATAAACTCTGCTGTCATTGATACAAAGTATCATAGTATTACCCCGGCTGTAGCTGAGTCGCCATGAAAGCATTCGAGGAAACTCATCCTACCGGGTACCTATTTACTTCACCTGGGTGGAGAGTTACAAATGTGGATTTTTTCTTCTTTTCCAAAGGACATTAGCGCTGAGATTGGGCTCGCAAACCATGTGATCTACAGTCCGGTGCTGTATCCACTAGACCAGGACACCTCTACTACGAGGAATAAAAACTACGGTACATAATATAAATGATAAAACAATCTTAAAATAAGCAGGGCATATGTTGGGAGAAATGGCAAACGGGTAAGGCCTATCCAATGCCAATCCCAGCGAGAATGGAGTAGAAAATATAAATCTAGTATCAAGCAAAAACAAAAACGACAAAACAAAACAATGTAGATAGTCAGTAGAGATATATCTTATAAGTTAGCTTCTGAATCTTTAAATCGGCATCATTATCTTACCAATACAGACCGTTCCTTGCCCATCCGTCGGATCCCCTTGATCTCCAAAGCCAGGCAGACAGGAGCACTGGTAGGAACCAATCGTGTTGTTGCAAGTAGAATAGACAGAGCAAGCGGAGCATTCCATTTCATCGCATTCATCCAAATCTGAGACAGGAAGATGGGTTTTCTATATGTCATTGGACCATTTATTAAATAACTCTTTAAAAACACAATCACAAAGACATACGAAATATCAACCTCAGGCAATTTCATTACAATGACGTATTGCCTAGTCCGGACATAACTTCTAAAGGCCAAACAATATGGTATATTAAAAAAGTTACCCTTGAATTGATTTGTACAACAATCATGGGAAAGAGGTCTACGTAGTAAAAAAAAGTAGGACAAATATTAGGACCTTTATCAATGAACCAGTTTTCATTCTACAGGTCTCATTTTTTTCAATTCTGCTTTAGTTCCTAACTAATAATATACGTAACTATTATTAAAGAAATAATGCCCAAAAAGGCAGAATATCGATCGTGAATTCGAACCCGGAACCTTCGATTTCCCAAACTCGCAATCCACAGAGCCATGGCCCATCACAAACCTTGAACAACGATAGAGTTAACATTCACGGTGTAAGATGTGTATCCAGACGACAGATCTTCGGCGGCAAACAAATAAGAATCCGTCATAAGATCATAAATCATGACGTCATCCGGTGTACTGCTTGCATCGAGAACGATGTCCATCTCTACTCCGAGACTCCCATTGAAGGACTTGATTTCGACACTGAATACGGAGTCAACGAAGATCTCCCATCTTGATAAACGGTGAAAAATCTGAAGGAAGTAAGCGGGCAAATAATGAGCATTCCATTAATGGCATTTGTAATAGTAAACATTAGGTTTGATTTTTTCCCTCGTCTTTATAATTATGACCAATTCGAGAAAAATAGGAAAATAATCAGCATTTGTAACATTTTTCATAGTACCATCATAAATTAGTTTGTCTTTCTCCATGATTATTCTTAGAGTAGTATCCCGAGCAGAATTAGAACTCGGCTGTGTTACGGCGGATCCAGTCCGGCATGCGGTTCACGTCCACATCGGACCGCTCTACGTTGTTCAAACATTCCTCAGCCCACATAATAAACTTAGTGAAAGGCCCAACTTAGTACCAATATTACCTGTGACTAGTCTACACTTGTATATGACACCCGTTTCCGAATAAAACATGAAATTAATTGCCTGCAGAACTCCTGTTCAGATTATGAAACATACTATTGTCATTTTCGCATATTTCAAAATGTGTGGCTCACGTCTTTGCGATCGTGTGCTATGCTTTCTTTGTACAGTCATCACACTTTAAAATAGTATGTCTAAATTTTCAACCGGGAAGTAAAATTAGTATCGACATTTATTTGTATTCAATCTCTATCCGCATTTAAAGGTATCGTCTAATTCTGAGATACATGGTCCTATGTGTTATCAGTGTCTGTGATATCGTATAATATTGAAGCCCTAAAAGAGTTGCGCTTCAAAATGATCAAGAAGTGTCTCAAAAAGTAAAATCTTTGAGTAACCGGTTTTACCATACTCATTTTCCCCCAATAGACTGTAGTGTTATAAAAACCGTTAGGAAAACGAAAAATTAATTTTCGATTTTCAGTCATAAATATCTTGATAACCAGACAGGCGATCGGCTTGTAAAAGCCATGGGATTCCTGACTGACCTAAAGTTATAATTATGATTGCAGCATGAGCTAAATCCAGGATTTCATTTCAGAATCTGAGGCAATGTTACCGAGTAACTTTGAATGCCGACTAAGCGAATATTCAAACTGGAAATTAAATGTTAATGGTAAAAAGCATCTACATGCCTGGTAAGCAGTAGATGAAACTGCATATATCTTTGAACACTTTAATTCTGCCTTTCCAAAAAATAATGCACAATACTATAAATGCAATAATTCCCTGTTTGAGCTATGTTATGTAATTTAACTGTGTGTATCTGTAGTGGTGGTTATTTTACCTGACTGCTAAAAAAACATAATGCTTGTTAGTCAGCAAACAGAGGACCAACGGCTTTAGGTCCACTCCGAGAGACTTGGTAAATAGGATTAATGCCTCACCAAAGGTCACAAGCGCATCGCCTTGGCTTCGAATCCGGGTCACCGGATTACGAAACCACTGCTCTACCAACTGAGCTATATGTTACTCTTTTGATTGATTGAATGATTTTTTTAATTATATTTTTGAAGTAAATTGTCGTAAGATGGACGTTTTCGTACCGCATACTCTAACTCTCCTCTGATTATTTCATCACTAGATTTGAAAGTGTCAGGATATATTGCAAGTGACCCGTTGATCTCCGTAATTTGAAACCACAAGTCGAATCGTCTGGGAACTGAAGAAAACATGTTTTTATTAATTGCAATATATCAAAAGTAACAACAAGAACATGAACAGCGACAAAAACAACAACAACAATAATAATAATAATAATAATCACAAAAATCATAATAATCATAATCGTATAATAATGATAATAATACTAATGTAAAGTTTACCCATGACGCCTGTCAGGGCAAACCTTCGACTAAGAACTGAGGACATGCAAAAGGTCTATTGAATGACCCTTCCTTTGTTTCAACGACACCTTGTCCGACTTCATGAGAATTCTAAATTTCAACGATATCATTTGTATATTTATATGCGTTGGTGTGGGTATTTTCACACCTATGTAGTGATTATTGTGTTCTAACAGCAAAACCGAGTAGCTATATAATTCCAACAGGCATTATATAATTGTCTAACTTTTTAAATGAAGTTGTTAGTTCGTGTGATAATACTAACTTTCACAACCTTCTTCTGTTCTGATCCGACCGCGTCCGCAGCTACACAGCCCATCTTTGCAAACCTCGTTCTTTGCACATTGGTCTAATCTGGAACAAATGGTTTTACCTGCGAGAAGAAAAGAAAATCAGTTCCAGTGTCTTTTCTTCGAGTCAATGGACTATTAATATTTTGGACTAATAAGGTCTATTATAATTCGTTTAAGACATTGGTATAACTACTACCTGATAGCTCTGTATTAATCTTAATAATTTCTTACGCATTCGAGGAATTAACATGGCTGGTATCCGTTCACTTTACCTCGGCGAAGAGTGACAAATATAGATTAATGTATTGCCAGAGAATATAAGTGCCTTTGCAGGGATTCGAACCCCGTATTGTAAGCCACATTGTCCGGTAATTTATCCTCTAGACCACGACACTCCCATCGCTAGTCTTCACATGCATCGATGAATCAAACCTTGGTTTTTCTGCTCTCTTTAACCTACTGTAATCGCAGTGGCGCCCTGCATATTCTGCGGTGCATGTACAGAAATAGCCCGTTATTATGTCCGAGCAAGTCGCTCCATTGTTGCAAGGGTCACTGTCACATTCGTTGATATCTGTGGGGTAATAGGACAGTTCATCATGTCACAAATGTTTATCAAATATCTACTTGTTTTTATGCAATTATACCTTTTAATTTATGAAGATGAATGTATACATTTTAATTTGACATGTTATCTGTTAACAAATTAGGCGATAAATATATCACATAAAGTGAAAAAAGTTTGTTTTTAATTAGAGATATGGTTCATTCCATTAGGCCTAAAATAAAAACTTGTTGTATTGCCCTTTGGGTGCCAAAACATGGGTCGGTCGGTCGGAAAAGTTTTGTTTTTAAACTTTTTTTTTGTCACCCTCTTTGTGCCGATATTTTTCAGTTTTTAATGTGTTTTTTCCCCGCCCTCTTTTGCTGATATTTCTCAATTATTAATGCTTTAATACATGTGTTTCAGCCTTATCATTCCATTCATATCTTTTTCACCTCATAATAATCCATGGTTTGCAATGTTGTGCTGATCGAGATGTTTACGCTAGTAGGATTTTGAAACTAGGGCAGAAGACGAGTGAGAATTTGGGAATGATTTGATTTTATGCATTTATATCCCATTTATCCCAACAAATAAAATGCATATTTTTCTTATTCATTAATAATAAACAAATCTAAAAAACGGTTAAAAAATTCCGACCGTAGATTTTCAGATCTCTGGGTCGGTCGCAAAGGGCAATACAACAAGTTTTTATTTTAGGCCTTACCCTGTGAAGAAGAAATTACTGTCTGTAAGCGAGAGAAAAAAAGGTTTGATGATGTAGCCCTAATAATTGATGTATACAGTGAAGTTCTGGAATTATCAAAATAACATTAGAAATTGACTCAATCTTGTTGTTATTATCATGCATAAATATATAAATGGGATTACACAAATATGTGGCTGAAAGTTTTGACCAAGCACTTGCGCTTTTCCTTGCAATATTTTGAATATGAGGGGATTAGAAGAGCACTCTTTTTGAAACATTTTTCAATGATATTCTTTCACTCAACTGTAAAAAGAATGATAAAGCTCGCAAATTCTTTTTCACCTTTCCCAATATCAACCTTCTCTTTAATCATCCAAGTTGAAAATGTAATTTACATCAGTAAGGCTCTTTCGATTTCGATGGATCATCTTTAACTCTTTCTCACGATATAACAATTGCCATTTAAAAAACTTTGTTGTCATAGGTGAACTTAAGGTTTTTTAATGTAATTCGTCGAATAGTCTCAAACGAAATATTTTTTCTTCGCTGCCTAATATTTATTGCAAATGATGCCCGGCTGTATTTAGACGTGAAACGTTTTAAAATAAAATCTCCCCTTTTCCTTATCTTTTTGACAAATAAACTCAAGTGAAATTAAATCAGATCGAATCAAATCAAATCTTGAGGGTGCAATGCCTGCAAGATAAACAAACTCTTACTCGAGCAAAAATCTTGATAATTTATTTTTTATATTTTCCACTAACCTCTGTCACATATTTGTCGCCGATAATCTCTGGTTTGTAGTCGATACGCAGGCTATAAACAAAAGAGAGTCACAGATGAAAAAAAGCAAATAATATGTTTCGAACACCCGATTATCTATAACAAGCGTGTACAAAAAAAGAATGCGAAAACCAGGAAAAATTCCAACACGATTTCATAGACTTTCAAACTTGAATGTAAGGCACTTTCAATAGCCTTATATATCACGTATTGAAATGTGGGGGAAATGACGATGACATATTACGTAATTCGATGAAAATTTATATTGTCATTACAATAGTGTATAGAGATTGCCCTTAAGTTGGCCTCTCGATATTTAAGATATGAAATATATTACCAATACTTAAGCTAAACCTCATATCAAATACACGGTGTTATGTTCCCAAATACACACTTTTCTATATTTTTGTGACAGCATCTTTCAACAATTTACATATTTCATCCAAAATATCTTTCTTACAAATATTCGAGACTTTGAAAACCTTTGTCAATGGTTTACTTTATTGTAAGTGGAATAAACACTTGTATTTTATGTTACACTGTAACGTGACTGCGTCATGACCTGGGTTTGAAATGTTTACATCTTTTTTTCTTGTTGTTAATTCTATTATTTTGAATCAAGAGGAGTCATATACTTGTACATTAGCATAACCAATGAATTCTCGACTCTCCCGCTTAGAAAGTACATTAGTACATTATATTCATGGTTTGTAAGTTGGTACAAAAGAAAATTGGTTCAACTTACGAAAATAACAGGGCAATGATCAATGAACATAAACACACCGCCAACACTAGCTAACTCCGTTTCGTTTAAGCCGGGAAGAGAATCAAAATACTGAAGTAGAATCAAATAATTTAGAAAAAAAGAAACGTTAAGATTAATCCTTTTCGCAATTTCAAATGTATTCTTTTTCGCATGATTGATGGATCACTCGTAAGTCTTAAACTGGTACAATATATAATATTACGATCTAATATTCAAAATCATAAAACGATATGAGAGAAATCAAATCGTTATCCTCTGTTACTTGCCTCGATCACCAATAAACATTTGATTTCATTTATTGGAATAATTCATTACCATCTTCTTTATCTGTTTTCATTTTACGCCAATAACTGGACAACTAACAGATATAGTGTAATCAGGGACGTGTTAGAGAAGGACTGGAATCAAGCCGCTCTCCATTGACCCCATGCTCCACGCCGCCGAAAAGTTATGCGCTAATCTGCAACTGTTCACCAGGTGGTAGAATAAAAGAGCGCATGAAATTTTAGGATTTAGAATTCCTACATCAGAAAATGGTATCACATCAACTGTTCGCTGTCCCTTCCAATGATTTCCCATCCATTGTTGAATGTGTAAAGAGTAGAACAAGCGAACACAAACTTGTGTAATTTCATCCTTTTTTAAACTTGAAAAATACAAAAAACACGCGAAAACACGCATTAGCAAACTTAATGTTATTGAAGATTGTAAATCATGGATCAAATAACGGGACATTAAAGCATGCACAAATTAGCGCATCATCCTAAAATATTGAGTTTTTGTCAGGATGTAATTTTTCTTTTACCAACTCTGGCACACACATTATAGGAAGGACGGAGTTCTAAATTTGAAATTTGAAATTTCCAATACAATCCCCGTATAAAGTTTTTGATTTACACTGAAATTTTGCCGGTAATTAAATATTTTGTAATTAATGTAAAACTGGTGCCTGGCTTCCGAAAGTCCCCGCAGTGGAAGCGCGGTTCGGAGCATGGAACCTCAAAGCCAAGTGGAATGTTACACATCCCATTGTTACGCTTTAGAACCCACGAATGCGTTGAATAAATTACAAGAGTTTTGCCGGCTTGATTCCAGTCCTTCTCTATCAAGTCCCTGGTGTAATCATGTACAAATATTAAAACAATATTAATAATAGCAGTGATAATAACAATATTAATACAAAAAATAGTATCAATGATAATACTGCTACTACTACTAAACAAATAATCGGATCTTATTTTTCCTCGGTAGCCACATCAATATTAATACTGTTCTTTCTCAACGTTTTCCAGGTACCCATTTTCACCTGTGTGGATAGTTGAAATATAGAATAACGTCTTGCCAAATGACGTTAGTGCCTGGCTGGGTTCCGAACACTCAACACATCATAACATTAAAATTGTCTTCGACATTGAACTGTCGATCTTTGTCGGCACCTGATATTGATCCGGCAGTGGTTCATCGAGTTTTTTGTTAGTACAGACGGCAGCATTGCCTTCCATACAGAGTAGTTCACCGGGGTTCTCACAGTACGGGCTTAGGGACAACCCTCTTCATGACAGACCGCGAAAAGGAATGTAAAAAGAAATCAAATGACTAGCAATACAAAATATTTAAAAAAAAAAAAAAAAAATGTTTAATAGATTATAATGGTCTAGAATCATATTTTGAAGTCATTTTAGTCATTTTATCAGTTTTGTCACAAGAAAATAATACTAATTAAAATGTATTTTGGATTGAGTACACATGATAATTAAATTGCTTTGGTTTGCTCGTAGTAACTATATGAAGAAGCCCGACCGAAAAAAGCAAAGCTGATTGGTTGGCATAGTTATACCTCTTTATTTGAATTGAATTGAATTGAATTTATGTATCAAATTTTATAATTAGTATGAAATTATACGCCATATTGTTGTGTATCGATATGTTTTTCAATATTACAAACAAAAGACCACATTACGTTTAAAAATTAATATTTATCAGTCGCTTCTCGTTCTTTTCTTTGTTTCCTACTCGAGTTTATTCACCCGTTTTTTCACCTGTTTCTCTGAGTATCTATCCACCATTTACAACTCTTGTTGACGAAGCCACACCCGAGGTCACGACCCCAAGTAAATGGGTCAGCGAGGTCATAGTTCGCCTTATACCATCCGGTATCTTCGAAGAATGCCAAAGTGAAACGAGAGAATTTTCGCCCCTTAGTGAAAGCCGGCCCCATTGACTCGGTCTAACAAACAAAAGGTTAAACATTGAGTGCTATATTACTGTAGCCTTTACCCTTTATCATTAAGCTGATGAGGTTGGGTATAAGTTACCTAAACGACCCAGATACACCAGAACAAAGGTGCCCATACAGGTGTTGACACATGAAGGTGGCAGAACATAGGGATGTTTTAACCTAGTGGTATCGGAAACATACGGGTGTCAGCAAATAAGGGTGTTGGCGTTGGAACATAGGATTGTCGAACATGAGGGTATTGAAACACAGGAGGGAAAGACCACAGAGATGATGGAACATAGAGATATCGGATTGGTGGAATACAGGGGTGTTGGAACATTGGGATGTCAATTTCAGAAAAAGGGTGTCGGGACATTGTGACATATGCAACAGAAACCCAGGCTGTAACATTTTCAATATTTTGATCTGAATTTAGATTATCATCATTCAATTACATAATTGTGTAGGTGAATAACAAAAATGAAAGGTACACCATTAAAAGACACATCTGAAGAATCCTACCGGCATCAATCGGGCCTCAAAATGGCTGAGAGCACTTCCAGATGGAAACCTTCCATAATCGTCCTCCAGTTCGACTCCCTCAATGGTGTCACATCCGTAGTATTCACGAGCTTCTCTCTACAATGATGAAAACATATCTATATCTATATCTTTGATCTGAGCAGTATGTGTGCGTGTTTTTATGTGTATATGTCAATGTGTATTAAACCGTTTATATAAACATGTATATATATATATATATATATTCATGCGCGTGTGTGTGTGTATACTGCGCAGATCAAAGATAATACTCTTCACACAATCATTATGAACGAAATTATAAGGGTTTTTTTAATTGGATGATTATGTAGTAAATAGGAACGAAAATGAGTAATGTGGTATTTGAAGTAAATTAATCGTAACAAATTGACGACATCGTGATAAAGAAAAATATATATTTCATAGAGAAGGGCGTCTACTTAATCGTCTATAAACTTACACCCAATCATGATATCTAAGGTACAATAATTATAGGTGCAATTTTTTGGGATGAAATGGAAATAAAGGATGATGGTTATCATCTCCCACCCCCCCCCCCCCCAACAAAAAAAATTCTGGGGTCGGAGGACCACATTCGTGTTCCTTTCTCTCTCTCACTGGACTCCTAAAAATGTTTAAAAGGGGGTTATAAAATACCTTTATATCATAGATAAGGGTTGCATTGAGCAGTGTTCCGGATTTAGGGGGGTCTCCACAGAAGAAAAAGCCCGCGAAAAGCCCGCAAAAGGGGGTTCGATGCTGGCAGTCCTGAGATAGGGGGTGCTTTCACGGGGAGGGAACAAGCATACGCGTACCTGAAATAACACTGAGTGGGGGGGGGGGGGGGGGAGGGGTGTTGTCTTTTTGATCAGCAGCACCATCATCATGTTCATATTCATAATGATAAATACTTACTATAAGGTTAGGTGTTACCATGATCGTCACATTTCGTTCTATTTGACCCCCACGGATATCCCAATCTAGGGTTTGGGTTCGAGCTACACGGTCACTCCATTGAAGGTATCCCCCACTGTAAAATGAAGGAAACAGTTCAAACGAGGTATATCAAAGGTGTTATTTTCAAATGAAGAAATTATTTAAACGCGATAATAGATGTGTATTTGTTACTCAAAAGCATTACAAACATATCCCTGATGTCTTCTCACGTGACACCTGATAATTTGTTAATTTTTCATACAGTAAATGAAGATGATGTTTTAAAGGTAATACTGAAGTTAAAAAACAAGAAATCTGTTGGTGTTGATGGTATATCCACATTTATCTTGAAAACTTGTGTAAACGAATTGATCGAATCCATAACATATTTAATTAATAAGTCGATTTTAGATGGTAAAGTACCAACATCATGGAAGATAGCTAAGGTAATCCCTCTACATAAAAAAGGGGACAAATCAAATCCTGATAACTATAGACCAATTTCTCTTCTTCCTTGTATTTCTAAAATCCTCGAAAAAATCGTCCTAATTCAGCTACTTAAGTTCATTCAAGTAAACAAAATGTTAGTACCTGAGCAATCAGGATTTAGAGCTAAGCACTCAACCACAACGGCATTGTTGAAAGTGACTGACGACTGGCTCCAAGCCATGGATAACGGACATTATACCGGGGCGGTATTCATCGATTTACATAAAGCCTTTGACATGGTCAATCACGAGCTACTTTTATCTAAGCTAGCTCGGCTTGGTATAGTTGGTAAATCTTTGGACTGGTTTTCAAGTTATTTGTCGCAAAGAAAAATCACTACTTTTTTAAATAATACATTTTCGGATGAATATTCTATTAACAACGGGGTGCCCCAGGGGAGTTTGATTGGGCCAATTCTCTTTGTATTATTTATTAATGACTTAGCTTCTGTATTTGACAAATGTGCTTTTCACTTTTATGCTGATGATACTGTTTTATATTTCTCTGATAAAGATCCAAAAGTTGCTGAGACAACTTTGAATTCCGAACTTACCAAAGTGAGTAAATGGATGAATAGCAATAAGTTGAAAATAAATTGTACTAAAACTGTATGCATGTCTTTAGGAACAAGACAAATGCTAGCAAGGCACGATGTTTTAAATTTAAGAATTCAAAATACGTATATCAAAAATGTTGAAACTGTAAAATACCTTGGAATTATTATTGATAAAGAGCTTAAGTGGAATTTTCATATTGAACAAATGTGCTCTAAAATTGGTAAAATGATAGGTTTTCTTGGTAGACTGAGACATTCTGTAAATGAATCTATTTTAAAAATTGTTTATTCCTCAATTATTCTTCCCCATTTTGATTACACCGATATAATCTGGCAGTCTGCCCCAAAAAAATATCTAGATATTTATTTATTATTATTATTATTTATTCGGCAAAGGAAAACATTACATATCAGTGTACACAATACAAAATAAGACATAGTTATCAACCATTGGAACGCCAGGGACAGAAAAAGTTAACTAAAACTTCAGAACAGGGCAGGAAGAGTCATATTGAAAATCAATCCATACTCTCATATTTCCACTTCTCATATCCATGAAGTTTTAAATTGGAAATTACTAAGTGTCCGCCAAAAAGAACATATATATATTATGATGTACAAAATTTTAAATAATCTTATTCCTGAATATATCAAACGTCCCATACCAATCAAAACAGACAGGTATTTTTTCCGTTCTATAGGTAATCTAATTCTCCCTAGACCGAAAACCAATAATTGTAAAAGAACATTTTATTACAGAGGAACTTCATTGTACAACAAATTACCAGCTAATACCCGTAGTGCTTGTACGATTCAAAAATTCAAATCCAATCTGACAATTTTGTTCACAATATCTTAGAAATGTGCTCAATAATCTATTTACCTCTCTTTCCTTTTACTTTATTTGTTCAGGGTTCGTGCGGTTCTGTATCCCTTATAAAATCCACTGAATTTGAATTATTAATGTAAATTGAATTTATTAGACTCGAAAATATATTATACATGTTCAGTTATATCGTTTATGTTTTGTTTAATGTAATGTTTACATTGAATTTATATAAATCTAATTTCCCCATCATTGTATAAAATATCTGATTTTTATGTAACAGCTTTTTTATCCGGACCCCATGGAAGAACAGGCGTATTTTGTTAATACGCCTGAAATGGGCTATCCGCCGTATATCTCATTTATGTATGTATTTGTATGTTGTGATGATTTTATACGGAAATAAAAACAAACAAACAAACAAACAAACACCAACGGTGATCATCATAATCATCATCATTTAAGACCATTTCAGCTTTGGATAGGTCTTTTGAATATGTGACATTTCATGCCCAAATGAAAATCATGTATGTATCTCTGACTGGGATTCATAATTATGAAAGAATGAATGTATTAATTTCTACTCTCTTTTAGTGTTTCTTTTCAAAATCCAAAATAAGGTAAAAAAAAACGAGAAGTGAGCGGGGTGGCGCAATCATAAAAACCAAGAGCTTGTTGGGGATGACAAATATTTGATTAATGTGATGGTGGAAAATCGACCTGTGCCTGTATATAATATCTCATATGGCTGCATGTCACGAGACTAACAGAGAGAAGAGACCGAACGGGTCATTCTTGCGGGCCTTTCTGAAAAAAGTTACGCGAGGGTTCACGAGTCGGTCTCGATCCCAGGCCTTATGAAAGAACGTATCTGAGGACTCATAAGACTGACACTGACCTTAAAGGGTGTCAGTTTTCGAAAATCAGGTAAATGTGCATTCAACAATAACATAATTATGAAGACAAAAACAACAACACCAACAACAACAAAAAAGACTGCAACTGCGTATCCTTATTATGCCTCTGCCATAATTTCAGTAAAGGAAATAGATGAAATTATTCGTGACATATCACAATTAAAACAAAAAGCCTATATTTATATAAAATATATCGGCTCATGACTATGATCTTGACCTACTAGCCCCACAATTTAATTGGCTCATCTTCCTAAAGTAGAAACCCTCCCCCCCCCCCGTGTTCAGATTCTGCGATAACAATGCTAAAAACCTTTAATTTCAGAAATTAATCTTTGACCAACTTACCTTAGATCTACTGAGAATGTCTCCCTACGGTTATAAATACTATAATCAAGTTTGAAGGCAGTATACCTCTAATTGCAACAAGGATAAAACCTGTATTTTCATAAATTGACATTTGTGACCTTTCATCGTAAACCTGCATGTACTTACCAACAATCTAATTAAATCCTCTTCCAATGACGATAGATACTATCCCTACTAAAACAAGTAATTTCAAAAATTGATTTCTGTGCCCTTTGGCCTCTGACCTAATAACACAAAATCCGATCTTCCTATGATATTTACATATTATCACCAAGTTTTGGCCTTTTATCTCTAATCGTTTTTAAGAGATTTTGCAGGGAAAAAAGAGGCTACTAGCTGATATTTGAGAAGTTGACCTCTGTGACCCTGAACCTTCGACCTACTAACACAAAATCTAATTAGATCGTCTTTCTATGATAATACATAATAGCACCAAGCTAAAATCTCATATCTCTAGTGGTTCTAGAGATTTTGCGATAACGAGGCTAAAACCTGCAATTTCAGAAATTGACCTCTTTGGTCTTTGACCTTTGAACTCAAAATATAATCCGATCAATTAACTATGTTGATACATGCTATCACCAAGTTTGAGCTTCTTATCTTAAGTGGTTCTTGAGATATCGCGAGAACAAGGCGATATCTAGAATATCAGAAATTGACCTGTGACCTTTGACCTATTAGCCGAAAGTCTAATAAGATCGTCTTTCTGTGGTGATACAAATAATCACCAAAGTTGAGTCTCATATCTCGTTTGGTTCTTTAGATATCGCGATAACGAGGCCAATACCTGTAATTTCATAGTGAGCTTTGACCTTTGACATAGTTACTCCAAAATCTAATCAGATTGTCTTACTATGTTGAAACATGCTGTCATTAAACTTCAAGTTCATATCTCAAGTGATTCTTGAGATATCGTGTCAACGAGAATGCGGGACGGACGGACGGACAACCCCAAAAACATAACATAACAACAACAACACACGTTGCATGCAGTACACCCGGAGCTTTCCCATCCGAACAATTTACTACGTGGATAAAGTTTTCAACCTTATCCTTTTATTGAGTAAAGATTTGTTAAAACATCACAGAAAATCTTAGAAACTGTCTGTTTATCTTCGCTTGAAAAATGACAGAAAGTTTCAATCGTTTAGGAATCGCAGATAAAAAGCTCCTCGCTCGCACAATTTTTGTTCAAACACGTAAACCAATGGGGATCTGAGCACAATCAATTTATGCGGCCAGTTACCCCGGGGGGCCGTTTCTCGAAACCAACTCCATGACAGTCATATCTTTGTCGCCGACCTACGGAGATGTCATGAAGTGGATAAACCGTTTCACGATGCCATGACAGACATGATATCGATATATCGCGATACTAGCAGCTCAAGAACATAGTCTTTGTCACGATCCATTTGATTTATCACGAATAACCCAAAACAAGTTTTGGGGCTAAAATTGTTCAAAAAGAAACATATACATATTAATTCTTCTAAAATAAATAAAAAATAGTGTCATTATCAAATGTAGATCATCTAACGATTTGCATATTTCTGTAAAGATTCTTAAATTGAAGAAAAACCGGTGAGTTTTTTTTTCTCGACAATCCACTCAAAAGATAGTTGAAGGATACCGTAATGTGATAGTTTATCAATACGTACTTTTTTTTGTTTTTTGTAACGTGGAATTTTAGGCAAAATACCTTTTCTCAGCCAGTTTTTATTCTAGAGTCTCATAATATTCGTTATATAATTGATTTGATATTGAAAATATAATTTGAAAGAAGTAATTAGAGAGGGAATAATAATGCACATAGGCTCCAAAGGTATAATGGTATTCTAAGAAAGACTATGGATTAACTATGGACAACGGTGTGTAACATTCTTATCTCTTTTATTTATATGTTATAGTTTAATGATTTGTGATTTAATGTTTATATTTAGCTTTTTAAAATTTCTGTATAATTTGTGTTATCACTTCTTGACATTTGCATTTCGCATCCCAGAGAATTACGTACCGAACTCGTCTATATTTTTCTCAAAATGATAGTGAAACTAATCGTACATTTCGCGGCCCATGGAAAAGCAACAAACTGACTTGTGATGGCGCTTTACAGCAATTAAAAAGATATGACGGGTTCGGAGCAGTGACAACTCGCTTGTCGCGGAAGTTGTCGCTCATCTTGGCAAAGACGGCTTCGTGAAACACTTAGCTGACAAGTTGCGTGACAGTGGCGAGTTGTCGTTGATCTTGTAGTTATGACGGTTTCGAGAAACGGCCCCCGGGTCGACGGATATCACTCATGAACTATTGACCATTTGTTTGTCTCTTTCAGGGAATAGCCAAAACCACGACTGCAATTTCGACCAATCAGATGTCTAGATTTCTAAAGAGAGGTATATAATGTTTGATATTCTTTCCCCCATTCGACGGGAGGGAATACGTGCCCGCTAGTATCACTTCATATTTAAAGGTGTAGAACATGATCAATAGGGCAGTTCAAAATGGCCCCCTCTTTGGCATACTTTCAAGAACATCTTCAACAAAATATGACCTTATGCGTAAGAAAAAGGTACAAATTTGGCTTAAAATATGATCTGATATGGGGCTTTTCAGTACATATTTATAAAGGGACGCTATTTGTCTGCATAAATAAATAGTTGCGCACTCATCGATAGGACCTTTATTGTGAATTTTCTTGCTCTTTCAACAGAATCCACGAACAGCCTCACCCCCCCCCCTTTTAACGGAATTCCTATCATGTAAACACTTACACAAAGTCAACATTATAATGCCTCTTACTTTAGCTAAGCCAGAGACAGAGAAGCTGGCAGACATAATTTGTTTTAATAATAAATTTTGAACATTTTTAAAGAACACAGATCTGCTGGTTGACCTTACCTGTTCAATTCAGTGGGGAAGCCATTGTCCCCAAGGGGGGTCAAGGGGTCCCCATTTTCATCCCGGTATAAAGCATACAAGACTGGTGAGATACCCTGCAAAATAATAAGAATAAGAAACAATGTTTTAAAGGCCAAGTCCAATGTATTTGTTCATTTGGCTTACTTTGCATTGGGTCTTCGTGTTAAAGATGAAGTTGAGTTCTGGTTATGCGATTGCAATGTGAAAGAAAACGTGTGGAATGGGTCAGAAAAGGTTGTTCATCTAGGATACAAGTATTGGTGTGTACTGCTAGGTTCTGGAATCATCAAAATGATAAGCAATTTTGGTACAGTAACAAGCACTGTACACAAAAAGATGTATATGGGACTACACGAACATGTGGCGTAAAACTCCGTCCCGATTTTTATGCTATTACATGCCATGTTTAGAATATGAAGGCAATTGAAGAGCCATGCTTTTCAGGGAATATTTTTAATCTGAATTTTCTTCTACATTTGCATAATAACAATGGTAACGTTTACAAGAACTCAACCTTCTCTTTCATTATCGCGTTTTACTAACTTTCGTGAATAACATAACCCCTTATTATCGAAACCATCGGGTGAAACTTTTCACAAGGAAACCAATGGGGATCTGAGCACAATTGATTTATGCAGCCTGTTACCCGGGGCAACAGATATCACTCATGAACTATTGACCATTTGTTCGTCTTTTTCAGGGAATATTCAAAATCACGACTGTAATTTCGACCAATCAGATGGCTAGATTTCTAAAGAGAGGTATATAATGATATTCAAAGATCTGCGTGCGGACTGATAAACGTTAGCTGAACAACTACCAGCTGCCATCTAGTTTGTTTATTTGTTTCTACACAGATGGCAGGGGGTGTCACACAACTTTCTTTGGACCGTCGAAGGGATATGTATTTTCCAAAGTGGTTATATTTTCCATGAAGCGCGTATCGCTGAGGGAAAATATATGATCACGAGGGAAAATATCACTCTCTATCTAATTTTACTTACTATTGCATGGTAGATTTCATGTTGTATTATCACTTGAATATCTTCAGGTTCGAGTATTGTTGTGGCATGTGGACAGATATTGATGTACCCTCCAATAGGCCTTGGAGTCAGAAAGCAATAAAATAGTAACACATAAATCCTATATTAGTATGATGAAAATAAAATACCACTGTCGTATCGTCTTCATGCGCTTAGGAAGAAATAAATAACAGGTAAAATTGGTGCTGTAAATAATAATAATAATATTGGGTTCTTGTATAGCGCTCATGTCAGTCAGATTTGACCCTCCTGACGCTCCCGATTATTACCCTGGCTTTAGCACGGCTGCCATACGGCGCTCTAGCATTTCAAGGAATAAATTCCTACCAGGTACCCATTTACTTCACCTGGGTGGAGTGTGGCAAATGTAGATCAATGTCTTGCCAAAGGACATTAGTGCGGCGGCGGGACTCGAACCGCGGACCTTGTGATCGACAGTTCGGCGACGTATCCACTCGACCACAACACCTCTACTGTTACTCAGTCAAAATCGAAATTGGAGAAGTATGTTTAAAAGAGATTTTTAATCTTCCTTCACATGGCATTGTGCAGGGGTAGCATAAGCAAATAACTGCTCCCGGTAAAACTTGGTATGAGCAACTAGACATTTAAATATCACCTAATTATTTGCCTCGTAAAAGTTTCATCAACAAATATTATGTAGAGGCCTAAAACATCAGAGAGAGCAATAGTAATAGTAATAGTAAACAACTATCTACTTTATACCCCCTTCACATACACGGATTTTTATTACGAGTCCTTACCGATCGCCCAACTCGTATTCAGTCTCTAGCATCCGTAAATAACTCGCTGGTATCCGTAAATAACTCGTTATAACTCGCAATAACTCACAGAAGGCGCATTTATACTGTCAAATACCAGGGGCGGATCCAGTCGGCGTCGAGGGGGGGGGGGGGGCAAATTTGTGAGAAAATATTGAGCGGCGCGTCAGCGCCGCGTTCCGCGCTTGAGCGGACAGGGGGAGTCTGAGGGGGGATGTGTCCCCCTGAAAAGCTGAAGAAAAATCGAATTTGTAAACTCAAATTGTGCGATTTGGTGTATACTTTTTGCCAGGATATCATTTAAAATCTGTGACTTTTTCCAGCATAAATTTATGATAGGAGGAAAAGACTGTAAACACAAGAAGTGGGACTATGTGTGCAGTCCGCATGGTACCCCGTTGTGACAAAAAGTCTTTAGGACACTGGTACCTCTAGGCAGGCGCGTACGCAGGGGGGGGGGGGGGGGGGGTTAACCCCCCCTTTTTTATTTTTGTTTGTGTGTATTTTAGAACAACCCCCCCCCCCCCCCCCTTCGGCGATTTTTTTTTTTTTTTTTTTTTTTTTTTTAAATGTCATCTTACCACCCCCCCCCCCTCTTATTCAGCGGATGGCTGAGTCGTTGCGAAATTTTTGGCCCGATTTCAAAATGTTAAACCCCCCCCCCCTCCCTTGAAAAAATCCTGCGTACGCCACTGCCTCTAGGTGTAAGTGTTTAATATTGATATATGTATAACCAAACACAGCAACAATTCCCTTATCAAGATCAAGAGTCCATAAAGTATATCTTTTATCCTTTTTATTTCATTTCTAAACAAGATCTTCAATTGCAACAATTTTGACAACCACAATTGACACGGTACAGATTCCTAATACCTCGGGCATCACTTGATTGTCAAAATCAGTCAGTAAAAGACTAGTGCAGCGGTTGTGATGGGCAGACAGCAATAACTTGATTCGGGCTGCAGCTTTAAACACCTTACATCAGGCCCCGGTAAACGTTTTTCAAAGTAGGGGGGGGGGGGGGGCTAAAGTATTTATGAACAGGTAGAGCGTAGCGTAAATTGGCGTAGGGTCCAGGGGGCGGCGCCCCTGGAAGCTCGGAGGTTTGAGCAGGCCAGGGGCAAATGAGGTCATTCAAAGGGTGTGGGGGGCATCGACAATAAAGGGCAATTTTCCGGGAGAAAGGGGCACCTACTAAGGGAAACCTCAAAGCGAAAATTACACTTTTTTTTAGACATTGGTATATACCCCTACAATGTTATTACAGGGATGATTTCAATGTCTGTTTCTCTCGTAACATTTACTTTGTAGTTGGTTTGTGATGGTAAGAATAATATTTGCGAGCGAGCGAGCGAAGCGAGCGAGCCAAAAAATTGGATTTGTGAGGTCGCAGTGAAAAAAATTACATCTTATAAAGAAGAAAAAAATCCTGATGGGGTTTTAAGCACAATCTAATCTTGAAAGACTGAAAAGATCTTTAATATGAACCATAATTATATCAACTTTAAATATGAGCGAGCGTAGCGAGCCACACTTGGTTGAAATTAAAGAAAAGTTCCTCTTAATCCCTTTAAATTAGGAGCACTTTTTATGGGGAAAGGAAAAGTGGGCACATATCCAAAGGGGAAAATGACACTTATTTGAAATGAAAAAGAGCACATGTCAAAGTAAATAGGGGAATTACCAGAGGTGAAAATGGGGCACTCCTCGCACTTAATAAGGGGCACTCACCAGAAATGAAAAGGGGCACTTATTACAGAGTTAAAGGGGGCACCTCTCAAATTTTAATAAGGGTATGCACTCATCGGAGATGAAAAGGGGCACGTATTAAGAACGAACCAAATCTCACGCACACATTATGCAAAAGAGGTGAGAAATTACGTCCTGCAGGACACAACACAAATCCCAGGTTGGTTTCCGGAAGCTGGAGAAGAATCCTTTTCGCATCGTATACTGATTTTAATTTTTAATGATTTACGCATCTATCCAATCTGTCCATATAGTGTGACAGTAACAACCCATCTGTGACATTAATTAACGATGTGCATGAGACTAATTTTATTCGGTATAATTTACATATAATAAATATTATGGGCAGATTGAAAAAGAAAGATTTAGACTGACAGGTCGTCTTCTGTGCACCTGTCCAACTGAATGCAGTGTTTTTACCCAGATTCTGACGATAAAAATGGGTAATTTTCTGAATAAATCAGGCTTTTACGCCCACTTTTACGGAACTAATTTTATGAATCCGCGAACTGCCGAATTTGGAAGCTTTGCCGACATGCTTCACGATGCCTCCGTGTTTTTACTTTTCGCATTTGCTATTTTTTCGTGCTTTTGTTCCTTAATTACGTTTGCTAAGTCGCGCTTTTATGTAGATAAATATGTGGTCTCGCATTTTGCAGGAAAAAAAAGTTTTTTTCCGGGGCCTTGCCCTTGGTTGGTTTCTTTCTATTTCTCTTTAAAATACTTTTTCAAATAAGAGGGGGGGGGGGGGCTCGAGCCCCGCCATACCGCGGACCCTGTACACTGTGTAACAGCATGATGATTTGACAGATGGACCTGAAGTTAACCGAGTCCTGAAATACTTTTGAACGTTGTAACTTGTCCGCCCTAGTGTAGAGAGATCATCGGCATTTTGTTTCTATCATAATATATAGGCCTAAAACACGAATTAGGGCTAGTTTTGACCTGAAAACAACCCAAAGCTCGGCGCATGTCCAGCTGAACCGCGGGAGCTTGGCCTATATATGGATAGGTGAGGGCCCTGGGTCCACTCCTAACTCGTGTTTTAGCCCTTCTTTCTTCCCTTTTCCTTTCCTTTCCTCTTTCCTTTTCTTTCCTTTCCTTTCCTTTTTTTTCGGGGGGGGGGGGGGGGGGGCCCGGGCCCGTTGTCCCCCCCCCCCCGTGGATCCGCGCCTGTCAAATACCTCATTTTGAAAAGTCGCGATGTTTCGCGCACCCGTTTAAACTTGTGCGGAAACATCACCGACTGAAAAGCTCAGTGATGTTTTGGCGTGTTTCAGTTGGTATTGCGCATGCGCGGCACTCCGATGCAAACACTTTCCTCTTTCTATCTTTCCTTGTTATTCTTTGTTTTTCCTTCTATCACCTTCACTTATGTTATTCTTTATCACTTCCTTCTATCACTTTCTCTATCTGTGTTTCCTTATGTTATTCTTTGTTTCTTCCTTCTATCACCTTCTCTTATGTTATTCTTGGTTTTTTATCATTCTATCACTCCCTCTTTCTGTGTTTCCTTATGTTATTCTTTATTTCTTCCTTTTATCACCTTCTCTTATGTTATTCTTTTTTTGTATCATTCTATCACTCCCTCTTTCTGTGTTTCCTTATGTTATTCTTTGTTTTTATCATTCTACCACTTTCTCTTTATGTCTTTCCTTATGTTATTCCTTATGTTATTCTTTGTTTCTTCCTTCTATCACTTTCTCTTTCTGTCTTTCCTTATGTTATTCATTATGTTATTATTTGTTTCTTCCTTCTATCACCTTCTCTTATGTTATTCTTTGTTTTTTATCATTATATCACTCCCTCTTTTTGTGTTTCCTTATGTTATTCTTTATTTCTCCCTTTTATCACCTTCTCTTATGTTATTCTTTTTTTGTATCATTCTATCACTCCCTCTTTCTGTTTTTCCTTATGTTATTCTTTTTTTCTTACTTCTATCACCTTCTTTTGTGTTATTCTTTGTTTTTATCATTCTAACACTTTCTCTTTCTGTCTTTCCTTATGTTATTCCTCATGTTATTCTTTGTTTCTTCCTTCTATCACTTTCTCTTTCTGTCTTTCCTTATGTTATTCATTATGTTATTATTTGTTTCTTCCTTCTATCACCTTCTCTTATGTTGTTCTTTGTATATATCGTTCTATCATTTTCTTTAAGTTACGTTACCTAACATCGCGATGTTACAACTGCGTGCGTTTATACTTGCCAAACACACCAAAACACGCCAAAAGATCACACTTCGATTTGGAATGTTTTGGAATTGGCATTTCTGCCGGTAATGCGTAGTTGCCCTTGGTAACATCGCGGTCAGGCTCCGGTTTGGCATTTTTTGGCGTGTTTGGATGACAGTGTAAATGCCCCTAGACACTCTGAAAGGTCCGTGAAAGGATTGTCCACGGATTGATTTTTCCGTAAATAACTCGTAAATAGCTCGTAACAATCCGTAGGTATCGCAAACCACCCGCAACAACAAATAACTGTCCGTAAACTGCTTGCAGGAATCTGTAAATGACTCGTAATATTTTTGTAATGATTTTGTTACGGTTAGTTTACGATTTGTTTACGGATTATTTACGGATTATCACGAGTGCTTACCTGTTTTTTACAATATCATTCAGGGTTGTGTTACGATTGATTAACGGATTGTTACGAGCTATTTCGAGCACTTTACGTGTAGTTACGAGTACTTTACAAATAGATCTTATACTTTACGTATTCTGACGTATTGTTTTAGATTTTAGGAAAAGTATAACAGCTGCAAATCGTAATGAAAATCGTAAGGACTCGTAAACACTCATAACTAACGCGTAACTATGCGTAACAACACGTAAACAGGACGTACAATGCCCGTAAGTTGCTCGTAGTTATCCGTGACAGCTCATTACAAATCGCGGAAATTCGCCATAAATACATCGTAATAACTTTTAATAATTCGTAATAAACCGTAAACAGCTCGTAATAACCAAATCTTAAATCGGTCGTAAAAGTGGCCAAATCGTGAGTTTACGCGATCAGTAGGTTCTGTTATACATATTTGAATAGTACTCACGTCATTTTAGAAAAGAAATCTAATCCAGACACGATGTGAGTTTATTTACGCCTTTAACAAATGGCATTTCCAATACAAAATTGAGGTCACTTCCTTTATTTTGTACGAATAGACCTGTTAACTATAATACATTTCAACTCATGCATGTTAATGATGTTCCTCTCCAGAATTCCTAGTTACTAACTATTCGATTCACCTCTGTATTGGGCATTTATAGATGGAGGCCATCTGACAATCCTCTGGCGAGTTTTTTCAGTTGCTAAAAGAAGCTTTTGTTCAAGAAGTATGCATGCACAGAATACGATGAAAAGGGGAGGGGTCTAAAAAAAGTTCAGCCGATCTTGAAAATGTTTGAAGGGGGCACGTGCCCCCCCCCCCCCCCGTATATACGTGCCTGGTGATCACACCAGCCCCAATATATACCCTGACTTTGACCTGCCCGAGCCCGTTGCTTGAATGAATTCGCGATGAAACTCACGCGCATGCTCTGTTAATTAGAACCGCAGTATCCTGGACGACGAATTAACAAGACGTCAGCATTTGGGTACTATATATTATAATATTCCTACCTATTTAGTGTTAGGTCAATATAGCACGTATTTGCGAACCCGGCGACGCCTCCCGAGCACGGACCAACGGAGGTGACATAGAGAACGTAATGAACGTCGCTCACGCCTCTCTCGGCGGGTCCTCCTGGTTCGGGCTCGCAGTCGTACTCTGTCCCGTTCTCATGCCACTTGCATGTGGAGCAAGGCTATAAACATTAAAGGGTTCAATGATAATAATTAAAGTAATTATGATATTAATAATAATAAAATAGTATTAGAACAGTAATAACAATACTACTACTACTACTACTACTTCTTCTTCTTCTGCTACTACTACTACTACTAATAACGATAACCATAACGAAGAAGAAGAAGAATGATAACAATAATAATAATAATAATTGTTTTTACGAAGGAAAGCGTCATTAGCTTTGGTGCTGTCCTTCCCGAGGGCCCTGCAATTATTATTACCCCAGCGATTGCCAGGTACCAATTAACACCTCGGTGAAGAGTGGCATATGTCGATTAATGTCTTTCAAATGATAATGTAGTGCCGGGCTGAGATTCGAACCATCAAACCTTGTATTTAATGTTCAAGTGAATGAACCACCATACCACGACAAGTACTGAACAGTTGAAGTCTTTTCAGCTTACTTTTTTTAAAGCCACAATATCTAATGCAATCGATAATTTACGTCGCAGGGCCATTTATTTTCCGATTTTATTAATGTTTGTAATAGTTGTTGTTGTTGTAAGTTTGAACTTGTGCTTAAAGCCATCTTCTAGCTGGATAGGTCTGCGTTTTTCTTAGATTTGTCATGGCTAATAAATACCATACAATAGACGTTACAGTTCAAAACCTATTCCCACTGCATATCATTAACAATATCACAGATTTCATTTTAAAGTGCCTTTAATAATAATAGTCGTCGAGTCTTATATAGACATCATGCCTGCACATTGCCACTCCTGGCGCTCCATTATTATTATATCATTACCCCCGCTTTAGCACGGCTGCCATTACAGCGCTCGAGCATTGTTAATGGAGTTTAGTTGGAGTTTGGCAAATGTAGAGTACGATAATCAATACGATTAATGTATTGCCAGAGGACTGTAGTGTTGCTAAAGGGATTCAAGTCCCCGACCTTGTGCTTCACAGTCCGGAGACTTATCCACTGGACCACAACACAAACGATTGAGGCGCATGGTCGGAATAGTATTACGATATCATCGGAGTAAGAGCACTACATTTGTCAGCTGTTATTTCTGGTATATACACCGACTTTCCAAGTTCTAAAGGAACTAAAGTAAACCGACGGTTCTAGGTCACCTACCCCGTGGACAACCATCCCCAGATAACCACCCTAGGTTAACCACCGTCTAGGCTAACTACCCCCTAGGAAAACTACCCCCTAGGGCAACCACCCTCTAGGATAACTACCCCTGGACAGCCACCCCCTGGGCGATCACCCTCTAGGACAACTACCCCTAGGACGACTACACCCTGGACAACTACGCCTTAGGGCAACCACCCTCTAGGACGACTACCCCCCCCCAGGGACAACGACCCCTTGAAAACTACCCCCAGACAACTACCCCCGGATAACTATCCGAGAGGTAGTTGCCCGGGGGTAGTTTTCCTAGGGGTATTTGTTTGTATTATAGCTACATACTTTATCCTCGTAAATACACTCTTTCGTATTAAACGAATAAGGATTTATTTGTAACACACATGCTATATTTGTTTTCACCAATTCTAACCGGATTCAAATAACTGCTTTCTTTCCTTAGCATCAGTTATGCTTAGGTCACATTTGCTCTACGGCGGCCGTACGCCCCCGAAATCGAGAGATACTTGCGGCGGTCGCAGAGAATCTGCGGTGGCCTCAGGGTCACACTAGGGCGTATCCCTATTTGTAAAGGCCCTACGGGTTGCCATTGGATTATAACGCGGAATTATAACTGTTCATTTCTATGTTCGCCATAGCGATTAGACACGCCATAGCCATGCCGCAGAGCGGTTCCACTGCGAGCGTACATCGGGCGTACGATAGCCTTGCATTTTATATACTCCAGGGGTGAAGCGGTAGCATCAGTTTGGCCGCACAGTCGCCGTATGGTTCCCCTTCGGCTACCTTGCAGGCACCTTACGGCACCCTTGCGTCTGCCTTAGTACACTGTTAAAAAAAACAGTAGATTTTACAGAGAAAAAAATACAGAACCATTCTTTAAAGTGTTGTAACAGCAAATTTTCTGTAATTTAACAGGACAAATGTCTAGAAAAAATGAAGATTTTGTTTTTTTACAGGCAATTTGCGTGATTTCAGATCCCATATACAGATTTTTTACAATTCTACGGAATGTTCTTTTTTTATTAAGAAAACTTCATTTTTTAACGGATAATAAAAAAGAAATTACAGAAAACAAAAATACAGAACCATTCTGTAAATTGATGTAACTGGAATTTTCTGCAATTTAACAGGACAGATTTCTATAAGAAAGGGAGATGTTTTTTTTTAATAGGAATTCTGTATGCTTTCAGATCCAATATGCAGATTTATTATGATTCTACAGAGCGTTTTTTTTTTCAAAGTAAACCTCATGTTTTAATGAATAAAAAGAAAGAATCTACAGAAATTAAAATACAGATTCATTCTGTAAAAATGTAAACTAGAAACTTTCTGCAATTTAACAGATCTCTAAAAAGAAGATCCCATGTAAATAAATGGAGTGTCTTTTTATTCAAAGTAAACCTCATGTTTTAATGAATAAAAAAAAATACAGGAAACAATAATACAGAACCACTCTGATAATTAATGTTACTTGACATTTTCTGCTGTGAAAAGGACGGATCTCTCTCCCTCTCTAAAAAAAGGATTGTTTTTTTCTTTATGGAAATTCGTAGGCCTATGTTTTTAAGCAGATTTTGCTTTTAATTCTACAAAGTGTCGATTTATTCAAAGCAATCTCATTTAGTTTAATGAATAAAAAAGACAGAATTTATAGAGGAAAATACCGTAAACAATTCTGTAAAATTAATAGCTGAATTTCACTGCAATTTGACAGAAATCTAAAAAAGAAGTTGATGAGGGTTTTTTTTCAAGGACATTCAGATCCCCTATAGATATTTAATGTTCTACAAAATACCCTTTTCAATTTAAAAAAAAAAAGACCTTAACTGCCTTTTAATGCCTTAAACTCAACAACGTAAAATAATTTGCGGTAAAAATACAAAACCTTTCTGTTAATTGACTCAAGCTGCCGAATTCGGGCACATTTAAAAGGGAAAGAAGATTTCGTTTTTACCGGAAATTAGTCTGCTTTTATCAGAGGTTATGCTTTATATAGGCCTAAATTTTAGTAGGCTAGGCATAATTATATATATACTTCAAAGTTCATGTAGACCTCTCAGAAATCTTTTTTTTTTATGCCATAAAAACAACACGAACTCCCACGAACTGAAACTGTAACTATACCGGTACCGTAATTTTTCTGCATCTTCTTAATCTTCTTCTTTTTCTTCTTTTCTATTCTTTTTTTCTTTTTTCTAACAGGAAGTTTTAATAGTGCTTTCATATCTTATTCAGATTTCTGTTTTTTTATTTTATTTTTTCTTTCTTTTCTTTTTTCTTGCCGCCAACTTTTTTGTTACCGTTAGCGATAGCGTGTAACATGCATGCGTGCACTTCGTTCGCGCCCATATATGCATGCATGGCGATCGATCAGATCAGAACGAACCGGCCGGGCGCGCCGGGCCAGCGCCAGCTATAGAGTACCGAAGCCGTGACGTCACTGCCCCCAGACGACCGCTTGACTGGCTCTACACAAAAGGTTGCTATGCGTGGCTGAACCGCCCGACATCGCGCGTGCGACTTTTTGCATTGACTTTGCATTAGCAAATATGGACGCCATTTCGATAACAGCCTTAGCATCTTTTTTTTCAGACGAGCCGAAATCACTGCAACGAGGGGAAAACCACTACAAATCAGACCATGTAGAGAAATTTGATTATTTTCCAGGTGAACTACGTGGAGTTGTTAGAGCCAGCATGAAAGACAAAAGTTACAACGTTGTGGTGAGTTTTGTAGTTCACGAAAAAATGTCATGTCTTCACATGCACAAACACAAATATGCGCGAGTGGGACTACTGTCTGTAGTCCCACTCGCGCATATTTGTGTTTGTGCACAGTAAATTCAACGACTGTCGGGGGTTTGAAATTGAACTAGGCTTTGCAAAGTTTGTGACATGAACTCCGTGATTTATTTCTCGGTTTGAATACTAACTCATTGAACATGATTATCATTTACTCCATCCATATGATCATATCCTTTAAAAAATGAAGGAAAATAGTCAAGGTCGAAAGCCAGTTGCCTTCACTTCAGATTCAGAATCAGAGCTAACGTAACTAAAGACAAATTACAGCCTCATACACGATGGCCAGCTCCAGTGTGCTTTACCCATTTTTGTTTTGTTTTCAGTGAAAACATATATTATGAATATGTTCTGTATTTTATTGTTTAAAAATTCTATATAATAATTACTTACATGGATGGATTACACAATGAATTAACATTATTTTTTAAATAACTTTATGACTTTAATTGGCATTTTCAGTGCTATTTTGTTATTATATTCTAATTGGTTTTCTCTTTTTTTATTTCTCAAATTAATTTGTAGGTACAGCTGGGTGAGAAGAGCATTACCTCGTCAAGGTGCGACTGTCCGCGTGGTCACTACAAGTGCAGCCACGCAGCAACCCTCATCATCTTTGGCATCCACAACATCAGCAGGACAGACGTTGAATGCCAGTGGCGTAAGAAGAAGGGACCAGCAACCGTTAAATCTGTTGATGAGATGTACCCGCCACCAAAGGACTATAACCCTCTTACGAGGAGTATTACCAATGATGACCGCAACTGGCTTCAAAATGAACTAAAGACTTGTGGCCAATTCACCGGGATGTACTGGCTTTTATCCCCAGAGCCTGACGTCCAGCCACTACCAGTCCCTTCAGTAGAAGAACTGATTCTTTCGCCAGCCTTCCTGAAAGCGAACCTGAATGTTGATTTTCTTCAACTATGTATACAGGGTGTCCCATGAACAATGCCTGACACACTTCTGATAGCACACAGATCAACTTATTAATACCATTGGTAAGAGCAACATTTCCTTAAGGCCCTGTCACATTAGGCTTTGGTGACTTGCGAGGAAATTTTTTTTGCTACCCAGGGGTCCCCGCAGATGGTCCCAGTGCGGGCCATCTGTAGGGACCCCTGGGTAGCAAAAAAATACCTTTAGTAACTTTAGTAACTGACATCAAAATCACAACATGTTCATAGTAGTTTTTGCTTTATAACACTTTGGCAAAACTTGGTGAGCTGTAAAAAAGACCAGGCTGAATGAAATCTTAAATGGATGGTCTGTGGGGAATTAGTCTATAGCAACTGATTTAACTGCTTGCAAATAGAAGTGTTTTGAAAGTTATTAATCATATGTTACTCTTTCAACCTGCAAATTGCTTATCTTATGGACCAAAAGTGACTGGCAGATTTTTTTAAATAGGATATGATGCATGAAGAAAAGATGGTAAAAAAGCTTTTGATAAACAAGCCAATAGATTATCAGATCAGTTTGCTATGTTACTTGTATTTTACTTTAATTTGTATAGGCATGAGAGAAGAAAGCCTCACTAGGTCTTATATATGTATTCCTCTATCATTTGATATATATTTGTTCTTTTGAAGGTTGTTTTTAGTATAGTTGGTTTACATAATTTCTTTCCTATGTTCCTTGACCAAAACCAGTACAAACTCTCAATGTGTGTTCCAATATCACACAACTTTGGCTACATTTGGCTCGTTGGTGGGCAGTTTTGAACGTACATTATCAATGCAAGTTTAGATGGCTAGTTTCCCTTTTAATATTTCAGTTGTGTTTTGTGTGAAAACCTATGTCAGAGCTGCCAACCAGTAAGATTTTTTCGTTTTTTGGTGTTTTTTGTTAAATCGTATAGAAAAATCATCTCTATATGTCTCTATTTCATAAAACTTACATAAGTATTGGTAATTGGATGAATGTGTATTTCAGGTAACTTCAACTTTCAAGTAATTTGTTTTCTCCCAATCATAGCAATGTGATCCAATGTCTTTAATCATGTTGTTAAAACCACTGTGTTTATACCTGTGTTTCAATGTTGTTTTTTTTTTTTCATCTGCAAGAGCAGTGCACATCAGTTTTGGGGACCAAAGAATACAATTTTCATTCCCAGAGGTTGGCAGATCTGTAAAAAGTTTGTAGTCCAAGGTACTTATATGGATATAAGAACAACCCATGTCTCTCTCTTAGCTATGTACTTGAAATGAATTGTCATGGACCTGCATTGTTCTTATATTCATACATGTATATTAAATTTAATATAATGTTGACAGAACAAATTTAAAGCAAAAAAGTATTTACTTTGTAAGCAGTTGCTAGCAAATCGCAAGCGACTCGCACTCGCACTGCGATACAACAATATTACATTTTGAAATAGTTGAGAAGAGGATCGGTTGAAAAATACAAATTTTTGAGGTGCTGAGTATGTACTAATTTGTGTTTTCAAAGGTTGGCAGCTATGCTATGTACATCATCTTCATCTTTTATTGGAAACATGTACATATTTTTCATTGAGGCAAGTGGGTATTTTGAGAACAAAAATAGACATTTGTATGCTGTTTAGGAAAATAATGTACATTATGCCATCTTCAATCATGAGAACTGATGGCCATATTAATTTGATATTCTTGGCCCGAACTCACAAAGGAGGCTTAAAGGAGAATAAAAGTTAGACAGTCACATGATTTCAGTGAATGGAGAAGAACAACAAGACTTAACAGTAAAAGTTTGAGCAAATTTGGATAATCCGTTTTCGAGTTATGTATTTTTGAAGTTTTAGAAAATCCTTATTATGGACTTCCTTAAGTTGGCAACTTCGCCAGAATTTGTGATGTCATTGTGCTCAACTCTCCATTGGTTATGTACAGAGAGTTTCACTTTTTTCTAATTTTCATCAAAAATAATATTTCCGCCAGTGTATTTTGTTTTTGTATGACATGGCTACATCAATTCTGCAGTATGTCTGAAAGAATCAATACAATTGCCCTTTTAATATTTTATAAAAATAAAATGTTGTGAAACTCTCTGTACATAACCAATGGAGAGTTGAGCACAATGACATCACAAATTCTAGCGGAATTGCCAACTTAAGGAAGTCCATAATAAGGATTTTTTAAAACTTCAAAAATCCATAACCCAAAAAAGGATTATCCAAATTTGCTCAAACTTTTACTGTTAAGTCTCATTGGTATTCTCCATTCACTGAAATCATGTAAATGTCTGACTTTCATTCTCCTTTAAACTCTGTGGGGGGTTAAATCATGGTCTATGTAGATTTTGTGTATAATTTGCGCTTAATTTAGCGTGTATGCTGAGAAAGGTCCAATATGAAGGCACGCTGTATGGCAAAGGGCGCTCAATTCATGCTTGTTGCTATGATTTTAAACCATAGCTTTAAACCATGGCAAAAATCATGAATTTCTAGTACTTTGCCAAAAGCGTGCATTTATACTGGATCTTTGTCAGCTAATCATACACAAAATCTGCATAAACCATGGTCTAAACTTAAACTTCCTTTGTGAATTCCGACCATTGAGTGTGTGACCCTCAAATCGAGCAGAATTGCATCAAAATATCATCAGGTTAGATTTAGTGTGCATTTTGTTTACATTTTCTATGTTACAATGGACATGTTTGAAATAGACCCCCCCCCCCCCCGGCACAGTTTTAGCATTGTTATAGCACATCTGAAAGAGCACCTCAAAGTGGTCTTAGGGATCCCGTTAGAATTTGGTTTAGATGGTTGATTGGAAGGCTTCTCTTCTACCCAACCAGAAGAGCGACATGTTATGATCCTTGGACTGTGATTTGTATTTTTCTGCACTTCACACTATTTGCAATATGATATCTGATCATGCCAATCATTTATTTTTTTAGAAATGTGTTAAATTATGTTTTGTATGTGTTTAAATATGCCAATCACATACAAGTCATGTGTTGCAGTAGGTTCTATGCCTCCAGATTTTAAAGGTTTTCATTATTGGTTTGAGCCAAAATAATCTTTGTAAAGGAATGAAGAATGCAGGTGCCCTTTTCTTTAGGCATCTATACAGGGTGAGTCAGAAAAAAAAAGTCCACTTTCAAAAATCTATATAATCTCTAATGTATGTTATTCTTCAAAGACTGTGGTATGTCCTAAAAGAGTATCTTCCTCTTTTATTTGGTATACATTTTATCAGGTTTATAGCATGAATGTCATGCTTGTCTATACAGGAGGCCCTTTTTTTTTTGAGAGAGAGAGGAAATAAAATTTCACCTGCGCCAGAAGTGGTGGCATGTCGATCATGAATTAGCAATAAATGATATACCTCGGTTAAACATGACTCTTTACGATTTCATATCATGGGGGGGGGGGGGGCACCCCGTAGGCTATATAGTTTTTTGTTACATTTTATATCTTTGTTACTCACTGAAGTTTGCTTTTATTGTTTTCTTGTTGATTAAGCTCCTTGCAGATCAGTATTTACATGTTTGTAATTGGTAATGATAAATGAACCCTTTTAAAACTACAAAATGTTGCAGTTGTTTGTTAGGCCATATAGTTTTTGTTACATTTGATATATTTGCTACTTACTGAAGTTTGCTTTTATTGTTTTACTGTTGATTAAGCTCCTTGCAGATCAGTATTTACATGTTTGTAATTGGTAATGATAAATAAACCCTTGAAAAACTACAAAATGTTGCAGTTGTTTGTTTGACTGACTTGTGTATCTGTAAAATTAAAGCAGGTGCCTGCAGCAGTCACAAGATTTATTTTTTTAGTGTGTGTTTTGATGGTAACTTGTACATACACACTCTAGCATTAAGGTCTTACAGATTTTTCATGAACATGTTTGTAGGATTTCTATAGGATATAATTTAAATAATTTCATGAGAAATTTCATTTATTACACACAAATGTTATAAAACAGATTGGCTGTAAATTATGAATCATGCTATAAAATTACAGAATTTCTCGAGACTTCTGCAAGCACCCTGCCCTTTTTATTATTTTTTCATTCCGTTATAATTTTTCTATTTTTTATTTTTGTTTATTTTTTATTCATTTTTTTTTTACATGCCGATTTTCTGTTTCAAAACAGATGGACTGTAGATTTTGAAGAGAAATATGTAGTCAAATTAAAGCACTCCTGTAAACCTTGATTCAGGCACTCCTCTGTCTTTATTTTAAAGATAAATTTCATGTATCACAGATGGCTTGTTATTAAAAAGATGAGCTGTAAATTTTGATAGTAGATCTGCTGCAAAATTACAGGAGTTCCTTGTAGTTCGGCAAGTTATCTTTCTGTTTTTTTAAGAATAAATTTCATTTATCATATGCAGATTTGCGGCTAAAAAACAGATGAATTGTAAATTGTGAAAAGAAAAATGTGGCAAAGCTAAAGGATTCCTGTAAACCCTGAATCAGACACTTTTCTGTCTTTTTTTTTTACAAAAATGAAATGTTATAATCACTTACAGATTGTATGTTATTAAACAGATCAGCTTTAAATTATGGTTACAAATATGGTGTAAAAAAAACTGGAGTTCTCTAGAGTTCTGGAAAAATATATATATAAAAAACAGAAAATTTGTATTTATCACCTCCATATTTGCTGTTAAAAAACTGATGACTTGTGAATTGTGATAACAAAGTTCTGTAAAATTACAGGAGTTCTCGAGACTCTGCTGCAGGCACTTTTCTGTATTTTTATGGAGAATTTTTTTAACAGTGTATATGTAAAAACGCTACGCCCGCCGCAGGGACTGCGTCATCACTTTAAAGGCCGAGCGGAAATCACATATTTTCTGTCTCCACAAATTCAAAAGACGCCGTGCGGTTACCATAAAATAATGTGACCGCTACCGTATGTGACCATGGGAATGCTACTGCGGTCCTATAATTGCTATTGGCCGTTGATATTTTAGACCGCACGGCCGCCGCGACAAATGTGACCTAGGTATTACTAATAATTGAACACACCATTTGTGACTGTATTATCTAAATGACCATGAAATTGCCTTTCTATGTCGTTGTATACCATTAATCCAACGTGTAATGCCTAGGTCACATATACGCCGGGCCACGTACGATTTTCACTACCCGGCGGCTTGCCGTGGATTTATAGACCGTACAGGAACCTTCCGATTTTCATTTCTATTGCATTTGTGATCACATATTCTGCGGCGCCCAGGAGGTCCCCGGTGAAAATTGGTCGAGTGAAATGCAAGGCGCCGGTAAGGGTGCCGGCAGGGTGCCGGCCGAGTGCCGGCCGGTAAGCTTATGGGCTTCGTCCGATGAGCAGGTGCACCCATGGCTCCCGGTGCACTGACCTATGTGTCCTCTGGCATCCACATCTCCTGTATTTAAAGCTACATTGTACATTTTGAGATGCCGCCGTGATGGACCCGCACGGGCAATATTTATTTCAAATGGCAGACGCCTTCTGTTGTAAAGTTATCTACCGTAATGTCTCAGATCCTCATTACGGTAGATAACTTCACGCAGGCACGCGCCCGCCCGCAGCTCACTATCGGTATGCACTTGTATTGTGAAGCGGTTTGCCATGAAACCTGTGAAAAGTGTATACTAATATCAACGTTTATCCGAAAAATACTCAAAAAATAACGAGAAAATTGACACCAAACAGGAAATAAACATAACGACTTTTAACCCATGATCTTTATTTGGACATTTAATGAATATTTACTTCATTTTTGGTATGTTTTAGTAGGGTATCTCCACACCGGAGTTACGGGTCAAATTCTGGATTGGGTTCTGAACAAGCGCCAGATCTCCTTCGCCGCTCGCCATGTTCTGTAATCGCTCAAAAATATATTTATGAATATGTATGTTGATAATGAATATTCATAAAGTTTTATTGAATCGTCTACTCTGATTGGTGCGTCGGATTGGAAGAGGCGGTTTGGTCGGCAATCTGGGTAAGCTTCTTTGCATCTAATTATGTACTGATTAGGTAGAGGAAATATAATACAAAACAAAATAAATATACTACAACAACCACTCAGGTTAGTAAAGGCCGAGATGCTGACGCACCACGTCCCATGGATCGCAGTCTTCGCGCGATTAGTCTATGTATTCAGACGCGTTTAGGGAAATAACAGCACGAGTGCCTTGACTAAAGGCTAGCTGCACACCGGCCAAAAATTCCCAAGACTGGGCCAAATTTCTTATCATTTTGATGATTCCAGAACTTTGCAGTACACTCCTTTACTTATATGCTAGATGATCAACCTTTTCTGATCGATTCCACAACGTTTCTTTCACAATGCAATCGCATGTCCAGAACTGGTCTTTACCTTTAATACAATCACTTACTAGTAAATGGTGTTCGGGCAACGTAGCTGTACCGCAATTTGACACATTAGCACATGTACAATTGACCAATGTTCCATTGTTCACATCCCAACCAGTTCGACAAGACCTGTGTTTTGATAGAAATAGTAGAATATCAATGTTAGGAAACTATCTATTAATTAGTGTGTTTGTTTGTTGGGGGGTTATTTCAAGAGAGAGAGGAAGAGATAGAGGGATTACTTGAAAAAATAATTTCCTGTGATTTCTAGTGTTTGCTGTGACACGCGAGGTTACAGTGATTTTTGTCTAAGGGCTCATTCAGATATGACGCGGCAAAACAATAAACAATCAAATAAAAATGCGTGTTAAAGTTACCTGTCGAAAATAAAGTCCTTCAATTCTTCCTTCACTTGGAGTTGTCGGGATATCAAGTCCACTGTCTCTCGGGTTAGATTCTAGATTTCACAAATGGAGAATAGATGTTGGTTGAATACCATGTACATGTACTATCATAATAATAATCTGGTTTTATAGCACTGAATACGAAATACCGTCTCTATTTAGTGCTTAAAAGGGTTCTAGGACACCTACCCCTAGACATTCACCACCAGGATAACCACCCCAGTTATCTATCCCCCGGGACAACTAACTCCCAGGACAACTACCCCATCGAACAACTACCCCCCGGACAACTACCCCCCGGACAACTACCCCCAGACAACTATCCCCCGCTAAAAAAGCATTTATTCACCTCAAAGTACTGTTACAGCATTCTATAAATATACTTGTACTGAACATTTCGAACATTACCCCCCCCCCCCCCTAGACAATTACCCATACGACAACCATCCTCTAGAACAGCTACCCCCGGACAACTATCCTATGGGGGATTGTACGGGGATAGTTGTCCCTGGGGCAGTGGTCCTAGAGGGTGGTTTCCCTAGGGGGTAGTTGTCCTAGGGGGGTAACCCAACACACGCTCCGGCGAAGATTACTCCAGTGTCAAATGCTCCGCGAAAAGCGACATTTGCTCCGCGACATAGACCAGTTTTGGAAACGCCCCCTCTCAAAAAATAAAATGGAAGCTCTTATTACCAATCATGTGAAAAACCGCCTACTAATTTATATATTTGGTAAATTATTACATCTATCCGGACTGGATAGATTTCGCGTAGTCCCATACATCTTTATATGTACAGTGCTTGTAACTTTACCAAGACTGAACCAAATTTCTTGTCATTTTGAGGAGTCCAGAACCTTCCAGTACACACCAATACGTATACGCTAGATGATCAACCTTTTTTGATCGATTCCACAATATTTCTTTCACAATGCAATTGCATGAACAGAACTGGTCTATTCCTTTAAAGATACTATGTCCCTTTTGCAGTCAACATCAAATTCTGTAGAACTTTGCAGGAATTATGAAAATGTCATGCATGTCCTATCTGTAAATCTTAAACGTTATGAGTGTCCTAATATTCAAATTATGCAAGGAAACCCGTTTTGCTTGCTAGACTTCACTGTCAGACACTAATGAGTGACTGACTGGCTTTGTTCTTCTTTGGTAATAACATACATAAAATGAGCTGTAAAAGGTACATGATCATTTTTCTACATCAATAAACCACTTCTTGTAATGGCCAAAATGAAACTGATTGAATATTTGCGCAACACAAAACGTACGACCATTCGGTACAATGGTCTGAAGATCAGACTATTACTTACTGAGTTGGTAGCACTTGCGTCGATTCGACAACTAATATTCTTTATATACCTCACTTAAGAAATCCAGCCATCTGATTGGTCGAAATTGCATTCATAAACTTTAACTATTCCTGTAAAATTCCCGGTAAAATTCCAAACCCATGTAATAGTTAAACAAATTATTCTAAAATCCCAGTTACCATGGTTACCGGGAAAATAATTCAGTCTTGGTGAAATACCCATAGATTTACATGTTAAAAAATGGTTTGAGCGATCGCGGATACCGTACTTGTGCGAAGAATTGGTCGGCATTTTTAGAAGACCCTACGGCAATCTCGATTCAAACAAGGCAAAAATGGCTGAATTAGAAACTCTCCCAAGATTTCAACTTTTGGATGAGGATCAAATGCGAGACATGCTGACAGCAAGAACACCATAAAGGGTACGAGAAATCTTCCATAATTTCAGTTTCAGTAGGCCTAGATCTAGATTCTAGTACGCGACAACCAGATGCTGGTGATTGTACGTCACGGACAGATGCAGATCCTTCCCGTAGATATTACACACATCTCTATGCATTTTCATTGGCCATCGCACACTCATGCTCGATGTTTTAATTACCAGAGATTCAAACTAATATTGCTCGTGATCCTGAAGGTGATACTCAATAAGTGAGGTGTCATATGAAAGCGCAAGTTTTTCTCCATATTCCCCACCGGGCCGGCCCACCCCAAAATTGTAAAAATATCTTGCTTAGACAAGAATCTAGATCTAGTCTACTCTCAAAGAAACACTCATAAAAAACAACTGTGCAGATAAACTAGAGAAAGGCCAAGGTGGTGTCATAATTTTTTCGGCATATAAAAGTATTAATGACTGCTTTAATATTCGAGAAATAGTTGTTTTTATACGCTTTCGGGAAGGTTACAATTGGGCTATTACCCTCGGCATGCCTCGGGCAATAGCACAATTCTAACCTTACCTTGAGCGTATAAAAACAACTATTTCTCTCAAAGCAGTCATGAATACTATATTATTTTCCCACTTAAAGGCATTCTCAAGCCCTTCTATGTTTAGGGAAGTACTAAATTCCTATTGTTTTTCAAATGCCGTTGGAATTTAACCATTTTATATTTTGGCCTGCAAATAGGGCATAGTGCCTTTAGGGCCAAGAAGGCAAAAAGGCGACTTTTTAAAAACTCACCAAAGCGCATTGTTTAAAGCCCCACTGCACTACTTATAGCTACTTGCGCCCTTTATATAGCAAACAAATCCTAATCGGTGACAGCTGGTCCCACTTGGTCCCCCTGTTTCTTATGTTAATTGAGAGCTGATTTAATGAGATAACCACCTATCATTGACCATGCAGGGAGGTCTAATCCGTCCTGGCGAAACTAGTGCAGATGGGACTAAGACATGAAGGCAAAAAGGCGAGTTGCAAAAACTCGCCGAGGCGACTTCCCGCCTTCTAAACCGAAAACAAGGCGCCTTTGTGAGTTCTAAGTCGCCTTCTCGCATTTTGTTTTAAACAAGGCACCTTGGCCTTGGCGAGTTTTAACAAGTCATCTTCTCGCCTTCTGTCTTAAGCAAGGCACCTTGGTGAGTTTAACAAGTCGCCCTCTTGTTTCATGTTTAAGTTACGTAGATGTGGCATAAAATCATTTACCATGATGAGGTCCCTTATCGATGAATTCGTGACTGACTCGTCGTACACTACTTCAAACTTCATTTGTTGGAACGTGCTGCTCTGAGACCGACTGCTCGATGATCGATGAGTGTGTATCCCTGGTTTGAGCTATGCAAAGCAGATACAGATTGTAAAGAAAAGGACAAAATAAATATTAGTAGAAATTCTATGTATGCCATACTAACATAAGCTGCCGCGTACGATTAGCCAAAAAACAAAGCAAAAACAAAACAAACAAACAACAGAAAAAAATAATTAGTCATTACGCCTGTCACTTATTCCTTGTCACACTCTCGCATGGCGCGTCAAGGTTGTTCAGTCACTGACGCAGTCCTATGTCAAGGCCTGGGCGGTATAAGCCGGCGGCAGAGGAGGGACCCAACGATGAGGCCCAATTCGTGAGAAATTATTCAGCGGCGAATCAGCTAGCCAATGAATAAGCGGGGGGGGGGGGGGAGGGGGGGGGGGCTTAATGGCTTTTGTAACATGTATGATTGTGTAAAAAATACGGATGATTTTTTTTTTTGCCCCCGAAATTAGAAAGTTGCATCCCCCCTCCCCCCACTTGAGCACAAGGGGAGAGGCCCCGTCTTCTTTTTTTCAACAAATAAAGGTAACATTAACATGTTTTTACCTGTGTTTTCCCAGAGAAGGGGGCCGGGCCCCCCGCCCTCCCTGGATCAGCCACTGCCTCTGCAGGCCTGGGAGGCCTTGTTGTTTGCAACGCCCGTCAGTGTCCCATTGCATAAAAACATTTTCATTTTTTCAAATAAAGTCTTGATGCAATTGTTCTCAAAGCATCAAACAGTATAAGCAAATGTACAAAATGATGGATACATTTGACAAAGAAAGTTACAATGAAAAAAAAAATGTTAGTATTTAGATTAAAGATGAAGTTGAGTTCTGGTCATGCGATTGGATTGTGAAAGAAACGATGTGGAACCGACCAGAAAAGGTTGATCATCTAGCATATAAGAATTTGTGTGTATTGCAAGGTTCTGGAATCATCAAAATGATAAGAAATATGGCCAAGTCTTGGTAAAGTTATAAACACTTGCACAGAAAGATGTATATGGGACTACACGAACACGTGGCGTAAAAAGCCGGCCCCCCGATGTTTACGATGTTACATGCATATTTAGAATATGAAGGCATTTGAAGAGCCATGCTTTTCAGGGAACATGTCTTAACTGATGTTCTTCCACACTTGCATAATAAGAATGAGTAATGCTCACATATTATTTTTCACCTCTTCCCAAAACTCAACCTTCTCTTTAAGTGCCTCCATCTATCAAGAAATTGAATACACATATCTTTTTGTGCATAAATTGTTTTTTCAACTTCAAAACGATATTTCGATTTTTTTTTTTTTTTTTTTTAAAACATGGAAATGATAAATATTCCTTTAAATATCTAGTTGAAATATATAATATTTTGCACACAGTATAACGAAATTAAAAGAAGAATAGTTTCTACCTGGGATGCCAAAAATTGGATTATTACATGTTAACTAAATTTCATTTTTGAAGGCATACTTTTCAAAATCTTCTAAGAATCGACGAGTTAGGGGGCATTCCCAAAATAATAGATTCAATATCTTTGGAACGAAATGTATTTAAATCAGAATGGATAAAACCAACAGTCTTTGAATACTTATTGACACCAAGAATAATGTGATTTTTTTTTAAACTGGAAAAAAAAATTGTAGACAAAAAACATTTAAAGCCACACTGTCCTACTGGTAGTTACTTGTTTCCTCTTTATAGAAAACTTCCCCAATCGGTACGTGTTGGTCCCCAATGATACTCTTTTTCTTATGTTTAGAAGAACGTTGGGTGCGATAGAGACACGTTCAGCACGCGTTCAGCACGCGTTCAGCACGCATATATTCGCTGTATGTTCGCTGGGCCTGCGTTGAAAACGCGCTTGGTATGCGCAAAGTGTGCCGGAGGCGTTCGCTAAACGTCGGCCGCCGAACTCACAACGAACTCAAAGCGTGTGCTCCGCGTATGTCTGGTGTCTGGCAAGTCTGGTGTCCCTTTTACGTTTACATTCATGCGTCGAACTCCGCGCACATTTTGGGGCATGCTAAATAAATCCCGACGCTCACAGCGAATGACGTCGAATGCATAGCATTGGTCCAGCGCGCTCGATGACGCACACCTAGCGAGCGATGACGCACTGGCAAAGATAGCACATTTTTAATGCGCGGGCCGTGCGTCCCTCGTTCGTCTCTTATGTGTGACCGCCCGATAATCAAAAGCAAGTCTATGGTACGAAGCATACACTGCTAGAATATGGAGAGATAATAGGGTAGGATAGGGCATAGAGTCAAAGAGTGGGTTTATAGCCTTACCGCTTTGAGCTCAACTTTTGGAACAAAGCATCTCGACGCATCGCGGTCCATAAACATTGGCTCATTGAGACCAGGGAACTCCCAACTGAGACCAAAGTCAAAGACGAACGCCAAACACACCAAGGTGATCACACGCCCCTCCATGATTATGTTTAAAAGGATAATGTGTAGAATGATACGTCACCAGAATGATTTCGTGTTGTAAGGCTGCTGCAGTAGCTTGTTTTTAAAATGGCGTCCTATTCTTCTAAATCGGATGGGTACTTCAATCGTGTCCTTATATTGTGGAAGCAGTGTTATCAGGCTTTATTTTTTGCATGCCGTAATGATTTTGATAAAAGGCTTAGTACTGTGTTTAAGGCTCACCGATTCTATTTGTCCTAACAAAAATGCAAAGGTCCTTGAAAAAATGAAAAATTATTGAAATGGTACGTCATAGGTTAACTCGACCGTACATCATTTTTTAAGAGCCTAGAGATATGAAAGGATACACACAAAGGAAACTGGTCATGTGAATAGACTGTAACAGAAACTACGAATAAGTTATTGACTCTAGTAGACTCTCATCTACCGAAAAAAAACTTTTTTACGTGACTGCTCCGAAAACAAGGAATAATATCCCACTTGATACAGAAAACTCTCATTGGTAATCGGGTGTAATTATAACATGTAGTTTAAGCTTCTAGTAGGACAGCTTCGTTCACTCCTTTGGACTTTCACAAGCCAAGTGATTATGCACTGGGGTGAAGATAGATAACAGTGTATAGTAATATGGGCAGGCGTGGATCCAGGGGGCGAGCGCCCCCCCCCCCCCGCAAAGAGAGAGAGAGAGAGAGAGAGAGGTAGGAAAACAAGGGAAAGGAGAAAAAGGAGAGAAAGGGAAAGAAAGAATAGGAAGAAGAGAAAAGAAAAGGGGGAAAAGAAGGAGATCGGGGGGGGGGGGGGGGTCTCCTCCCAGCTGTTGCCTCCCCCCATCAAAAAAATAAGAGAGAAGGATGGAAAGGAAAAGAAAATGGGAAAAGAGGATATAAAGGAAAGGAAATAAAGAGGGAGAAGAAAAAAAAATAAGGGGGATATGAGTTGCAATTTTCCCGCAAACAAGTTATTGACCCCACGCCAATTAGTGACCTACCAGTGTCATAAATAAGGTATCAAAATATGCTCATCTGACCGTAATAAGATGCCTAAAACCCCTGAGCTTCCGGGGGCTCTTGCCCTAGACCCCACGCCAGTCAGTGTCCTGCGAGTGTCATGAATAAGATTTCAAAATATGCTCATATGACCGCAATTAAATGCCCATACCCCCTGAGCTCCGCCCTTCGATCTCCGCGGGGGTTTTGCTTCTAGACCCCACGCCAATTTACACAACGGTCTACCTGATTGTAAATACTTTAGCCTCCCCCACCAACTTTGAAAAACGTTTGGCGGGGCCTGCATGTAAGAGTGGGGTGATGCGGATTTTCTTTTTGTCTGCCGCCCCCCCCCCCTAACCGAACGATTTTGCTCATTACGCCACTGCTAGTTACCATTACGTACCAATATTTGGCTCGCATAATATTAAATTTGGCACTTAAAGAACATAATTTAGTACATAACAAAAGGGAAACAGGCGGTCTGTGTGATGGAAAAGTATACACAAAGAATATTTGAGCATAAATAATTCAGGTGGTGTAGTAATTTTTTTAAATTTTTAAATCAACATATTTTAACATTTCAAAAGACATTGTTTGTATTTGCCTTTGAAAGAGGCAAGCGAAGGGCTGTTTTTTATGTCATCAGATAATAAATTCCATAGTTGAGGATTTTATGGGGAAAAGAAAAGGGGGCACATATCCTAAGGGAAAACGACACTTATCAGAAAAGAAAAATAGTAGATTTCAAAGTAAAAAGGAAAACTACCAGAGGTGAAAATGGGGCAATCCTCATAATTACTTAATAAGGGGCACTCACAAAACATGGAAAAGGAACTGAAGACAACAGAAAAGAATCACTTATTACAAAGAAAAAGGGGCAATTATCAGAAGAAAAATAGCACTAATTAGAAAGGATAAGGAGCACGTGTCAAAATAAAAGGGGAACTTATCAGAAAAAGAAGACATAAGGCACTGATTACAGAGTTAAAGGAGGCACCTCAAAATGTAAAGAAGGGCACTCATCGGAGATAAAAAGGAAACTTATAAGAATGAAAAGAGGGCGTACAGAAGAAAAGAGGCATTTTTCAAAATATAATGAACACCTCTCTGTTTTTTAAAGCGGTTATTACAAGAGGTGAAGGGGCACTTATCAGAGATGAATATGGGCACTTACTATGAAGGAAAATGGGCATTTGTTGAAGGAGAACGGGCATCTATGAGATTTTAACAGAGACAGCTAGCAGAGGTGTGAGAAGAGGAAGTGGCTCTTATTAAAAAAGAAAAAGGGCATTTATCTGAAGGCAAAGGGGCATTTATTAGAAGGAAAAGGAGCATTTATCAGAAGGAAAAGGGGCATTTATTAGAAGGAAAAGGAGCATTTATCAGAAGGAAAAAGGGCACTTATTAGAAAGAATAGGGGGCACTTGTCCTAGAAAGGGTCACTTATCAGAGGTGAGAGATGGTACTTATTACAATAGAAAAGGGCGCTTGTTAAAATAAAATGAGCACTTCTGCGATTTGAAATGGGGCACTTATCTGAAGTAAAAGAGGCACCTTTGCCATGTCAAAAGGGGCAATTTAGGGGGTACCTGAAAAAATTGTGGGGGGGGGGCACTGCGCGAAAATGATTCTTATCCAGCTTTCGGAATCGAACCTGGACATTTTTTTTCCGTCCTACGAGACGAAATCACTCACTGCTTTTGCAAAATTTGTGCGTGAGATTTGTTTTTTAGTGAGTCTGGGACGCAAAAGCGCTACTTAGCGTGTCCCTTGCCTATTTGTAATGTTGTTGTTTTTAATCTGCCAAAAATTGTAGAAATATTTGACACTAATAACGATGTGCATGAGACTAATTTTGCAGATTGAAGAAAAAAAACCCTGATTTTATGAGTTCACAAACTGCCGAATTCGGAACCTTTGCCGACATGACGATGCCTCCTTGTTTTGCTTTTTTTGGTTGGGGGGGGGGGGGGGGGTGGGCTCTGAATTCTTGCCGGGGCCCTAGTTAGTTTCTTTCTATTTCCCTTTAACATTCTTTTCCAAAAAAGTGGGGGGGGGGGGGGGGGTGGCTCAAGCCCCGCCGTAGCGCCGGCTTTGATGGATACATACTGACTGATAATCATTAATTAGATAAATGCATATGGATGTCAAATCGCCGGCCAGCCGGCTCTAACTGTTCTTTATATGATATTCTACCTATTTGTTGGTGCTCCCATCACGATTTTACCTATTCTCATCATTCTAATCACATGAACAAGTGGGGGGGGGGGGGGGGTGGCTCGAGCCCCGCCGTAGCGCCGGCTTTGATGGATACATACTGACTGATAATCATTAATTAGATAAATGTATATGGATGTCAAATCGCCGGCCAGCCGGCTCTAACTGTTCTTTATATGATATTCTACCTATTTGTTGGTGCTCCCATCACGATTTTACCTATTCTCATCATTCTAATCACATGAACAAGTGGGGGGGGGGGGTGGGGGTGGCTCGAGCCCCGCCGTAGCGCCGGCTTTGATGGATACATACTGACTGATAATCATTAATTAGATAAATGTATATGGATGTCAAATCGCCGGCCAGCCGGCTCTAACTGTTCTTTATATGATATTCTACCTATTTGTTGGTGCTCCCATCACGATTTTACCTATTCTCATCATTCTAATCACATGAACAAATATAATAAATTCAATCAATATCCCCTTTTTCTTCTCCACCGTGCATGTACGCGCATGCAGAGCCACACACAGACAACCAAAAATTTACACAAGCATCCATGAACAGCTCTAGTCTTATACAAACCGCACACATTATGGGAGCAGAAAATGACAGTTCGTAACATTTATTTTTCTAAATTGCGTCTAGGTGCCTCTAAAAGTCAAAGAATAACATTGAATAGAACCAAAACAACTCCAAGCAAGGAATATATCATCAAATACTGAGTAACTGTTTCGACAAGGCTAAAAAGTTGTTAAGAGTTTAACAGTGAAAACGAACACTATAATATGTGTAACTTTTTTCTGTAGATGCAAATTGTATGAAGGATTCGTATGAAATTAATTAATAATACATGAGTAGGTACATCAGGAAAATCCTAAGTTTCGTTTTATGTTTCTTTTTCTGCCAACAAAAATACCATTGCATCTAGGGCCGTGTGTATGTTATGGAGAAAAGAAAAGGAGCACTCACCATGCAGAGACGAAAACAGGCACTTTTTCAGATTTTAATAGAAGCACCTGTCAACATGAAAAGGAGCACTTTTCAAAAGGGGAAGGGGCAATATTTACACAGGATAAGGGGCACTTGTCAAAGTAATACGGGCACCTCTCATATTTTAAAAGGGGCAATTATTAGAAGTAAAAAGGGGGCACTTCTCAAACCTGATAGAGGCACTTATATAAGAATGGAAAAGTGGCACACTTCCAGACGTTAATAGGGGAATTTATAAGAAGTTAAAATGGAAACTTATTACAGGGGAAGGGGCATTCCTGGAAAGGAAAAGGGACGATTTTCAAAGAAAAAGGGGGCACTTTTCTTTTGTAAGAAGGGGCAATGTCTCCACTTCCTACACCCGCCTCCATGACTCTTTAGGCACGCTATGGGCTCAGGGGTTTATATAAACCAGGTTTCTGGGGAAACAAATGATGCTATGAAAGAACTTCGACTCCTTTTTCAGATAATATTAAATTTTGAAATTAAGATCTGTACATGCTTATTATACCAAAGCCATATTTTGCATTAGCATTCACCCACAGACAATGCATGGAGTCATTATTTGAATATTCTAATGCATTGGTTAGGCTCAATAGGTAGCACTTACGGATGATATTTTGATATGTACCGATCATTAAGTACGCTTTTTTGTTTTTGAAAGTAGACACATACCGGCCTATTAACATAACTTACAAACAATTTCAAAAATTGTAACAGTTTACTTTTAATTTATTTCATTTCTAAGAATTCATACAAAATTGTTCATTTACACCGTTGGGGAGTAATCCAAGTCATGATATATTTACAAAAACAATATACATTCTTTGCTGCACAGATGGCGAAAATATCTCCTATTCTTTAAATTCTAATCTGTACATATTCTCAGCCAATATAAATATGCGTGATAATTGTCAATACATATGTTTGTCGGTAATTAGTTATTCACATCGTATCTTATAGATTATATAGACGAAGACTTATAAACAAACATGTATAAGCTGTTTTATCTTATTTTATAAAAACAGCTTTAGTATTGTACATGCTCTACATTAATTTTCTGCCCACGAGTTTTTTGTACATACATTTGTAAAAACAGATAATCAACTTTTTAATTCCAGAGAAAAATCTAAGACTCTCTAATATCCTCTAAACTTGAAGTTGCATAAAGAAGATTACAGAACTGACAAATAGTAACAGTAGTACAAAATATATACACGATTCTTTACAATATGTAATGCGCTCACTTTGTTTTCTTTTCTATTCATCCTTCTACAGGGTTCCAGTATTAATTATTAACATAATCATTTTCACAAAAGATCGAAACATGTACTATTCCATGACTTGTCATATAAACAATCAAACATTTAAATATTACAAAATAACCTCGGACGCACAGCGACATATAAAATATTAAACTTGACAAAATATAATGTATACACCAATTTTTTAACATAAATTCTAACATTCTAAAACAAACGAGTAAACTAAACATAGACACTCAGAAACTTTTGATAAAATTAAACCATTTTTTTCACGAAATTATTTTCTTTAAGATTTTTTTCTTCTCTATATCTTTCCATATCATAATAAGTTTAACATCTGACATAGCATTTTCAAACAGTGGTATCTGATTTTTGCATTTTGCTGAATAGATTTAATTTCTTACAATAATTAAGATACAATAAAAAGCGTTGTTATGACCTCTTTTCAAGCCAAACAATTTAATTTGGTTTGTGAGTTCGGCCTTTATATTGGTATCACTGAAAAACCATTGCTCAAGTTGTGACCATATTATATTCGAATATGGGTAGTAAAACAAAATATGCAAAATTGTCTCTTCACTGCTGTTACAAAATGTACAATGTTTATCAGCAACTATTAGAAATTTCAGCAATGAATCTTTTATGTAAAGTATTCTGTTTGAAATATTTAACTGGAACCACCTCATATTTATATCGACAGTTGTTTGATAGGAAATCAGATAATACGAACACCATGCTTATCTTCTAGATATAAACCTTGTTTCCATTTGGTGAGGCTGTTACATTATGTTTTCTGAACAACTGGTAATATGAGAACATCTTTTTTTATTTTTCAATATTATAAATAATGCTTCAGGTATAATACATAGGCCTACAGGTTCCCTCAACTTTGGTATAACACTATTTTTAAAACCGGCCCGAATAGCATGTCATAACCAACTATATTGAAGGAAGTTTATTTGTATGTTAACTTTATTTTGAAATTCTAAATACGAGAGAAACGTACCATCCGTTTTCAAAATGTCATTAATAAAGAAAAGTCCCTTCATACACCAACATTAATATATATTATCATTATTCACATTTATCGTGGGATTATTCCAAAGAGGTTGACATGCAATATTATATACAGTGATTTCAACAAAATCTTTAAAAAAGCAAAAAGCACCTCTTTCCAAAATGAATTACGCATGCCAATGGCTAAATGTTTGTAATGTTCGGATTTCATATATAATTGGAGAGAATGTGACGGAGGCAAAAACGAAAGAAACATGTGATAAGTAAAGTTTTCATTTAAAGAGTCATTGCTAAATCTTCTGATCCAAAAACATTTCAAATGTATGAAAGTATCTGTCATTTTTAGCTCTACCATCCTTATACAAATAACATATTTATGTTCTTCTTATTTTTTCAGGGTTATTACCCCATATAAACGAGTAAAATCATCGATTTACCTCTCCAATAATATGTGAGTGTGGTTCTTGAAGTGATTTCAACAGGTATTTTAATTTGGGTATAAATAACGATTGAGCAATGGTTACTCGTCCTAATGGGTCACTGACCTTTTCAACCAAGGGTTAATTTGACTTTCTTTCTTTTCACAATAATTTTGTATTCGTACTGCACCTATAGTAAGTTTAAGCTTACTACGATGTAACGTGATTCGTTCAGCTCTTCGGATCGTAGAGAGTGTTTTTACAGTCTTGGGCTACGATGCAATGTGATTGGTTCAGCTCTTACGATCGTAGATAAGATTTCTAAAAGCTTGAGCTATGATGCAATGTGATTTGTTCAGCTCTTAGGATCGTAGAGAAGATTTCTAGAGTCTTGGGCTATGATGCAATGTGATTGGTTCAGCTCTTACGGTCGTAGAGAAGATTTCTAAAGTCTTGAGCTATGATGCAATGTGATTGGTTCAACTGTTAGGATCGTAGAGAGGGTTGCTCGAGTCTTGAGCTATGATGCAATGTGATTGGTTCAGCTCTTAGGAGCGTAGAGAGGGTTGCTAGAGTCTAGGGCTATGATACAATGTGATTGGTTCAGCTCTTAGGATCGTGGAGAAGGTTTTTAAAAGCTTGGGCTATGGTGCAATGTGATTGCTTCAGCTCTTACGATCGTAGATAAGATTTCTAAAAGCTTGAGCTATGATGCAATGTGATTGGTTCAGCTCTTAGGATCGTAGAGAAGATTTCTAGAGTCTTGGGCTATGATGCAATGTGATTGGTTCAGCTCTTACGGTCGTAGAGAAGATTTCTAAAGTCTTGAGCTATGATGCAATGTGATTGGTTCAACTCTTAGGATCGTAGAGAGGGTTGCTCGAGTCTTGAGCTATGATGCAATGTGATTGGTTCAACTCTTAGGATCGTAAAGAGGGTGGCTAGAGTCTTTGGCTATGATGCAATGTGATTGGTTCAGCTGGAAGTCGGAGAAGAAACTCCACTGCTCATTATCTCGTCAATCTTCTACACTTCCTCCACACCAATGCTGATCGGCTCCAAACTGTTTCCACCATTGTTGTAACTGATTTCTCAAAAGCTTTCGACTTAGTCAATCACAATATCGCAATAAATAAACTCTTCGCAATGGGTGCTCGACCATCCCTGCTGCCATGGATCAGTAGCTTTCTTCATGGACGAGAACAGATGACAAGATACAACGGAGTACTTTCATCTTCCCTTACTCCAGTTGGAGGTGTACCCCAGGGTACTCGCCTTGGGCCAGCAATTTTCCTAGCGTTGATTAATGACGCATTGACAGACGCAGCAGGTATATCCAGATGGAAATACGTCGATGACATAACCTTCGCAGAAAGCCGCAGACGAGGGTCATGCAACATGATGCCCTCCACCTTAACGCTGTTCCATCAATGGTGTTTGGATAACGGTCTTCGCATCAACTCGTCAAAGTGCAAATCGATGAGAGTGTCCTTCTCACGGACCGAACTTCCACCTTTGCATCTTGAGCTAGATGATGAAACTCTGCAGGAAGTGAAAGAGCTCAAGCTTCTGGGTGTCATACTGCAGCATAACCTACGTTGGGACAGCCACGTTCGTGATATCACAGGAAGGGCATCGCGAAAATTCTACATTATTCGGGCCCTAAAGCGTTATCGCGCCCCTGTGGAAGATCTCCTCACAATTTACACGTGCTACATTCGACCTGTGCTTGAGTACTGTGTTCCAGTTTGGAATTCATCCATTACATCTGAACAGGCCAATGATATCGAGAGAGTCCAGAGGAGAGCCCTCCGTATCATTTTTCATGATCGATACCACAGCTATGAACATGCCCTCCAGATTTCAGGTCTGCAATCCCTCTCTGACAGAAGGGAACATCTGTGCCTAAGTTTCGCAGAATCGCTCTACAAGCACTTTCGCGACTGGCTTCCAGAGATGCAGAGCACGAATCGACGATTGAGACACAGTGATAGATTGAGAGACTTTAAATGCCGAACAGAAAGACTGAGACACAGCACTCTTCCTTACTTGGTAAGGATTCTGAACGAACATTTGTTCTGATGCCAATAATTTTGTATGCCTGATATTCACTTTGCTGTAATATAAAATGTAATACACTCCTTGTGGGGAGTATTTGCCAGTAATTGTGCAATAGTTATTTAATCATTGAATTTTTATATCAATATTTTCAATTATTTCATATCTAATTGTGATTTAAAATGTATATTAATAGCATTGAATTTTAAAGAACGAGTAATACTTGAATATTAATGAATTAACACCGAACACCTAGTACTTAGCCAATAGGTATTGAATCATTGAATTTTTAAATCAATTTTTTTAATTATTTCATATTTAATTGTGATTTAAAATGTATAGTTATAGCATTGAATTTTAAAGAACGAGTAGTACTTGAATATTAATGAATTCACACCGAACACCTAGTATTAAGCCAGTGCAATATGTTTATTTTATTTTTTTTATTATCAACAAATTTCAATATTCTTCGCGAATTTGCAATGTAATTCACTTTATTTCTTAATCCATCATGAAATCCAATTCCAAGATTTCCAATATGTTTTACCAATGACAAAAAAATCAACCCTTCGGCTTGCCATATTCGTAATAGTAATGGTTTTAATGATTAATTTCAATAGTATATTTTTAGAATGTTTCATTTAAGAATTTCATGCTTATTAATTGAAATTAATGATAGTTGCCATTATAATTGTCATTTGATCACTTATATTTGTATTTCAATGTTGATTGCCTAGACTGTTTTAATATATTATTGTATAATTGCTTTTATCATGTATATACATTGTAAACTTTTGTAACCATTGCAATTCAGTCTTTGGACTGCGAGAATGGATAATTATCAATAAAATCCTTAAATAAAAAAAAAATCAATCAAAGCTGTTACGATCGTAGAGAGAGTTTCTAGAGTCTTGGGCTACGATGCAATGTGATTGGTTCAGCTCTTAGGATCGAAGAGAGGGTTTCTAGTAGTAGACCACGTGTTGGCTGCTCGCTTCCTAATGGTAGAAAAATCACGAATCATTATTAGAAATAATAATGATATAATGTCTCAAGAATACTAAGCACAAAATTAATAACAAAGCAAACAGACGATGACACAGCTATGTAACATGCACTATTTCGCAACTAGATTGTCTTTGCTCATAATACCATTGCTACAAGTTTTTTCATTATGCTGCAATATAACTGTTATAATAACACTTAAAAACAAAGTTGTGTGTTGAGTCTGATAGATTGCACTGCTTTACATGATTTCAATTGGTAAATGATTACATTTGAGTTACATATAATTTAACACATTTAAGGGTATTGTTCAACTTTCCCTTATATTTGAGTAACTGTATATCGCTTTCTTGTGAGAAGGAAGATAAGTAGGGAGAAGAAGAGGTTAGAGAAAGAGGAATGTAGGAGGGAAACAGGAAAAAAGTGAACGAAGAGAGGGAAGATCGGACAGGCAGAAAGATAAAAATGAGTGAAGGATAAGTAAAGCTATCGAGATTAAATTCATTATGTGATAATAAAGGAAGACATTTCTTACTTGAGTTCTCGTTTTCTTTGTAGATGTCGTTGCCTAGTAACAAGACAAGCGATGATGAGACAAAGAAAAAGAAGAAAGACAGCCGTTCCTCCTCCTATTACTGCTGCATGCACTGTACTTAGTGTCATATTCATACCTTTACATGATAAAAACGAGAAGCAATCACTATAATTGAATTAAATTTCGTGCAAGAAAATAAAACTGCTAATATCAGCACTCAATTATTGCTAGCACTATTAATACGACTACTATAAAGACGACTACTGCTTCTACTTTTACAAATTTTGCTGCTGCTACTACTACTGCTGTTATACTGCTACCACTACTACTACTACTACTAATTCCACAACTACTACCCATACTACCACTATTACTACCACACTGACTACTGCTTTTACTACTACTTCTTCTGTACATATTTCATGGGATCCTCGCCACTAGCCGGAATTGTTTGGTCCGTCTTCAAATGCAATTCACCATAACAGAAAAAATATATGACATTCCTTTTTTGATCATATTTATTAACATCATAAATGACATTGCCTAAATAGTGTTGATGATATACCTTTACTCATCTGCTTGCATACGGGGAATGAGTCTGACCAGTGACCATCTGCCATGCATTCCATCATTGATGTTCCAATGAGATCATAACCTCCCGAACATGTGAATGTAGCGTATATGATTGGACAACCACCAATCATCATGTGACCATTGGGCGGGGCTAGGGGCCTGTCACAGTCAAGTTCTATTAAATAATAATTAAAAAAACATGTTTAATGTCTCACGGAATCCAGTGCCATTAATCGATATAGCCAGATATGGCTAGGTTTGCCTACTCTTGTTAGGTGATGAAAATATTCGAAGCAACAGGGTTTGACATTTAGGTATATGATCTGATTGTAATCTATGTTTGAGATTAAACCATGTTTATATTTTGTCTTAGAATAAAACAAATCAAGAATGAAAAGATAAAATGACAACAACTTTTCTGTTTTACTTACGTCCCTTTCTTACATTTTAACACATTAATAGCAATATGGGGCTCCACAAATAGTCGTAAAGACAACAACCGATAAACTTACCTATCTGTGTACATGAAGGAATGGGATATAACCAAGTGCCATTAGAAGCACACGTAGTATTGTTAGGCTCCCGTAATTCATAGCAAGGATCACACCTAAACGTAGCCAGAGATCCAGGCGAAGATTCGGTTGATATCATGCGACCGTTCGCCAATGATAGTGATGGACAAGTCACTAAATGAATAAGAAACAAAATTGCAGAGAATTAGAACTCTGCGAATGGTTTTTCTTCCTTTCTACCCATTTACTATAGATTATAATAAAATCCATATCTTCTATGTGACCTTTTTCAAAGGTATAATGTGGTATTATTAGTATTAATATTAAGGTGATGATAATGGCGATGATGGCTTCTTGTACAGCACTGGTGCCATTAGGTCGTGGCGCTCTACAATGTCTCACAAATTTAACGTTCTTGGTCAGTGTTTCAAATCGTTTTTCAATAGCCTTTTGAGGGGATTATTATTCTTGAGATGATGTCGTTGCTTGGAACAGGAAATAAATATGATTATGTTATTCATTTGCACTGTTACCAGTTGAAACACACAACAGAAATCATATAATGTTGCATAACCTTTGATCATGTTCGTGTTAATATAAGCTACATTTGTTTAGAATTTACACCAAAAAAACAGGCATTCGGGTAATGCTTTTATATCACTGACAAGTTGGTAATTAGCATTTTTCCAAACGAGGTAGGTTAACTGATAACGTTAAAAAACAAGGGGATATCTGTACATGTTTATAATTTGCACATTTAGGAAAAAATGTATGCGCTGAACGCATGTGTTATTTTGTAAACATGACACGTAAAGATGCGTTTACAAAGTGGGGGAAAAACCTGCTGTGTTTCGGGGTGGTGGATTTAAACCGAAGACTTACTCTGAGCCCTGCTTGAATTGTTTGTGTGGTCTTATACTAGTAAAACGAAATATTAAACTGAGCAAACTAGGAAGCTCGGTAGTGAAAGGGAACTTTATAAATAGCATACCTGGTATAAGATCATTACTTGTAGACCTGTACAGACTGATGGCGTTCAACGTCTGTGAAGCAAACCCTTCGCTTCCACTCACCAACAAATCAAAGGCACATAATTGGTCAGTGCCGCACACGTGACTTATCCGATTATCCAATAAGAATTTTGGATCTATCAGAGAAGGTGTGTAGGTATAGTTCGTATACAATGATTGGTTGAATCCCGGCATGTAGTAAAACAAAGACTGGTTCTCCTCGACACGCCCTATCATATATATAAAAAGAAAGCGTGTTATTTTTTCTCTTCTAGAGTTAAAGCGTTGGCTTTTACAAAAAAAAAAATTTTGGCGACGCATCGACTAGCAAAAACAAATAAAGAATAATAATAAAAGGAAAGAATGGGAAATAACGAAAGAGAGGAAAATAAAGATGTGCGTGTCTATGCACGTTTGAAAAAACACATGTGATTAGAATGACGAGAGTAGGTATATATCGTAATGGTAACAAAAAAGCTAGTTGGTACATCATAATACAAAAATTATATGTCGATGCTCTAGTGCCCTTTGGTAAGGCATTAATCCTCATTACCAGGTCCCTCGGAGAGGACCTAAAGCCGTCGGCCGTCTGGTTGCTTACTTACAAGCATTTATGCTTTCTTAGCAGTCAGGTAAAAAAAAACAAAAAACATATTGATCCCCCGGTCCATGGTAATTGTGAAAATGGGAAGTCATCTGTCCTGGGAAGGGGGGGGGGGGGGTGGGATGGGGGTTATCTCGAGGACGTATTATTGCCCCGAGAGTATTTGTCTGGATACATGTCTGAGGGCAAATATGCTAGGTGATAATTATCCTCAGGGTGTAATTGTCCTATAGGGAATATTCACGGGGGTAATTGTTCTCAGAGTTCTTGTCCCAAAGAAGTAGTTGTCCGGGGGGGGGGGGGCGTGATTGTCCTATGATGTTATTCTCCCTAGGGTGTAATTGTCCATGGGGATATATTTTTTTTTTTTTGGGGGGGGGGTTATTTTCCTCGGGGGTGGATGTCACCGGGGCTGGATTTCCTTGGGAGAAATTGTCCAAGTAACCATGATAAAAAGATCATAGAACCTCCTTCTGCAACATCTTCCTTTTTATTCGCATTTTATCCATCTGAAAAGTCGACTGTCTTTGATGATGATTGTGCCTCCATAGAGTACCGAAGTGCCCACGTCACATTCGTCCGTTGTTGTTGTTGTTGTTGGTGGGTTTGTTGGCCTTATATCCATCGATTCTGATGATTTTCGCCAGGCTTGGCGTATCAGGACAATTACCCCCTGGGCAATCACCCCCCGGAAAATTACCCCCCGGAAAACTACCCCCGTAGGACGATTACCCCCCGGAAAATTACCCCCCGGAGAATTACCCCCCAAGGACAATTACCCCCCAAGGACAATTACCCCCCGGAAAATTACCCCCCGGAGAATTACCCCCCGAGGACAACTACCCCCCGGGGACAATTACCCCCCGAGGACAACTACCCCCCGGGGACAATTACCCCCCGAGGACAACTACCCCCCGAGGACAACTACCCCCGAGGACAACTACCCCCGAGGACAATTACCCCCCGAGGACAACTACCCCCGAGGACAATTACCCCCCGAGGACAACTACCCCCGACGACAATTACCCCCCGAGGACAACTACCCCCGAGGACAATTACCCCCATGGACACTACTGGGCCTGGTGGCTCAGTGGTTAGAGCGCCCGTCTCATGTACGGAAGGTCGTGGGTTCGAACCCCGGCCGAGTCATACCAAAGACTTATAACAATGGGACCTTTTGCCTTCTAGCTAGGCGCTCAGCATATTAGATTGGAGAAGGGTAGTAATAATTATGTTATGTTATGCAGGGCCCGCTGGAAGAGCAGTTTCATAACTGAAGTGGCTACCCTGGGTAAATAAAACGTTATTATTATTATTATTATTGTTATTATACCCTCGAGGACAACAACCCCCGAGGACAAGTATAATATGTTTTCGTGTACGTTAAATTATTTTGAAATAGAAATTGCCTTCAAGTTATATGTACAGTGCCCTGTCAAAAGAAAATAAATATCCGCTCTCTGGTAATTCATCTCATTTGATTTTGTTACTCTAGCGCAGCGTTTTTCAACCGGGGTGCCGCAAGAGAATGATTTGGAAAACGTTGATTTTGTAAAAAAAAAATCAAATACCAGAAACGGTTAAAATATGTAATTACAAGAGAAAATAAAATTTGGAAGATACTAAAGTGTCTTCCTTCCTCGCTCGCTGACAATTTGTTGACAGCAAGGCAAATGAGGGCAACGAGAGGCCCGAATATCCTCATATTAGTGTATCAAGGTCATGACCGAATATATCACTTTTTGTATGTACATTCGGCGGCAGTGGCGTAATGAGCAAAAACGTTTGGGGGGGCTGACCAAAAAAATCCGCAGCACCCCACTCTAACATGCAGGCCCCGCTGAACGTTTCGCAAAGTGGGGTCTAGGGGCAAAGCCCCGGCGGGGGGTCAAGGGGCGGAGCCCCCGAAGCTCAAGGGGTATGGGCATCAGTGGCGGATCCAGGAATTTCTTACCGGGGGGGGGGGGGGGACCAAATGGCATGGGGTTAAATATATGTAAAACGATGAAGCGACAGAACGAGGCTTTAGCGGCGAGGGAGCGGAGCGACCAAGCGGGGGTTGGTTTAGGAGTGGGTTCTGGCCCCCTCCCAGAGTAAGAAGCATTTGAAATTTTAGAACCAAATTAGATGCATTTTTAGGCACTTCCTGGAGTAATATGACGTAAAATTGCTTTCTCCTACCCCTTCCAAGAGTAGGGATCTTTTGCAATTTGACAACCACATTTGGCGCATTAATGTCCACCGGCACTTCCTGGAAAAAAACGAGGCCTTCTTATTGGTTAGAAGTTAGAGAAAAGTGATCTGTCACGTCTTGAGACGTTGTATATGCTTTGATGCCGCACAATGCACAAAGACGGTGGTCCGGTACTTCATCAGTAGTACTTGCAAAAAAATTCTCGAGTGTATAAACTGTGTCGTTATCAGGGGCGTCGCTAGATCTTTGTCAGTGGGGGAGTGGGGACAAATTACCGACAAATATATTGATGCCAATGTCCAAATGTCTACAAATTTAACCCTCTAAACCTGTGGCCAGGAACTAAGTTATTTTTCAGTCTCCCCCCTCCCGCGCGAAACGCGGAAACTTTGACACTTCATTCAATTATTAGAGAAAGAAGACGATCCATTGTACCGTTCTCGACTCTTATTTCTTGTTTGGATCCAGTCCCCCCCCCCTCCCGCGCGAAGCAGTTTTGACGTTTCAATAAATTATTACTCTTAATCCTTGTCTGAATTCATTCTCCCCCATCCCGCGCGAAGCGCGGAAGCTTTCACGTTTCATTAAATTATTAGAGAAAGAAGACGATTCATTGTACCGGTTCCGACTCTTAATCCTTGTCTGAATTCATTTTCGCCCATCCCGCGCGAAGCGCGGAAGCTTTCACGTTTCATTAAATTATTAGAGAAAGATGACGATTTGTTGTATCGTGTTCTTGTCTGAATTCAGTTCCCCCCCCCTCCCGCGCGAAGCACGGAAGCTTTGACACTTCATTAACTTATTAGAGAAAGAAGACGATTCATTACAGTACCGGTTCCGACTCTTAATCCTTGTCTCAATTCATTTTCGCCCATCTCGCGCAAAGCGCGGGAGCTTTGATACTTCATTAAATTATTAAAGAAGGAAAACGATTCGTTGTACCGTTCACTACTCTTAATCTTGTCTGAATTCAATTATCCAACTGGGCCCCCTTAACGGTACATATGTGCAGTGTTACATGATGTAAGTATGGAACGCCCGGCAGTGCTTGTCACAGTTGCTTCTGGAAAGGATTTTTTTACTAGTGTTACTGTTAGTGGCCACGGCCCCTTAGTGACTATAAAAAAACACATATGCTCTTCCTGGCCATTTGGGAATGTGTCAGTTTGCAACAGAAATGGAGAAACGCACATTTGGTTGAAAATCATGTGATATCACGAACATTTATACATCACTTGTATATGGAATTGAAAATAAGTCATGGTTCTATTTTATTTGGGGGGGGGGGGCTGGCGCCCCCAAGCCCCCCCCCCCCCACCAGTACGCCAGTGCGGCAAGGTGCCCGCATGCAGTACTTTAAATAGTTTCTAGTGTGTGGATTACAAACTATTTTTTTACCAGTTTTATTCCTAAATGTGCCCATACGTGTGTGCATAGTACTTGACGAGAGCCAGAGTCATGCAAAATTAATAGTCTGTAAAGACTTTGGGATTTGGGAGAAACTTTTCATTTCTTAAGAGGGTACCGTGACTAACACAAAGCTAAAATAACGCTGCTCCAGAGAAATGTAATTCTATGCATTTAGAAAAGTGCTGGACAATTACCTAAAACTTACATCCTTCGTGGAAATTAGCAACCGCGCTGGCGTTGCATAAATTATAATAAAAGGGAAATGTGTGGTAATGAGAAAGACAACGTGCTAGAGTATTTGAATGTGTCAGATCGTTTTTTGCTATTGAATCCTGATTGTCCACGGGAGTAGTTGTCATCGGGGGGTAATTGTCCTCGGGGGGTAATTATCATCGGGGGGTAGTTAACCTCGGGGGGTAATTGTCCACGGGGGGTAATTGTCCTAGGGGGTAATTGTCCTCGGGGGGTAGTTGTCCTCGGGGGGTAATTGTCCTCGGGGGGTAATTGTCCTAGGGGGTAATTGTCCTCGGGGGGTAGTTGTCCTCGGGGGGTAATTGTCCTCGGGGGGTAATTCTCCGGGGGGTAATTTTCCGGGGGGTAATTGTCCTTGGGGGGTAGTTGTCCTCGGGGGGTGATTCTCCGGGGGGTAATATTCCAGGGGGTAATTGTCCTTTGGGGGTAGTTTTCCGGGGGGTAATTTTCCGGGGGGTGATTGCCCAGGGGGTAGTTGTCCTAGAACCGGCGTGAGAGGCTCTACGTTTCTGTGATTCTGATACGTGCCCAGTGTGTGAGATAAAGACTTACCTCCGGCGTTGTGGTTACTTGTTTTATACAACAGAGCATGCGCATGAGGTTAACCGCAAAATAACTAAAGCAACGGACTGGAGCAGGTCAGATGCAGTTTTGGGGCTGGTGTAATCCCCACATCGACCATTGTTTAGCACAAAATTGTTTGGAACCAGCAACCTTGACAACTTGGTCAATATGACTATTCACTCCGGTACTCAATACAATTACTGGATCTCGCTACGTCAATGAATATGAAACAGGGGCCTTTGACATATTTCAAATGTAAAGCTTATGCAATAACAGGAATGAGGAGTATCAGGCAAGATCTGGAACAGCTTGCAAACTTTCAGTTACTTAAAACATTTATGTAATATTCCTAGATCAATAAACACAGATACTAACGAACAAACAGGGAAAGGTATACTTACAAAGATTTCCAAACCCATGGAATATTGTTTCCATGGACGAGGTTGCCGGTATAATGACGTCATCAGGTCTTTGTAGATCATCACTCTGATCATCATTCCAAGTTCCCAGCATGCCTTGCGTGTTGTATTTGAACCTGTTTGGAATGGTGACGAGTATGGTGAGTGCATGATCGTGTGTGGTCATCTTGAGGGCGATACCGTTATCAAAGACGACTGATAAACCGTCTGCTCTCAAATCATCTTCTGCTCTTACAGTCACACCTGGTTTGATGCAAATTTAATTCATGATAAGTAATATTTTCCTTAGCACTTGTTTGTCTTACTTCATTTGCTTTATCATGAAATAGTTATTCCATCTTTAACAGTATCTTGTGAGTGGTATTATTTATATACCTGTTATACAATAAGATTTTAACATCTACTTAATAAATCAAATCACTTTTTAAAATAATTTGTTAATAATTTAAATTTGGAGTAAGGATTAAGGCTCCTTAGCCTCTCTCTTTCCATTTTGTGTAGGTCTGATAGTCGTATCGTCTGTGCGGCCCGGGTATACAGAAGTATCATGCTATGTTTTTTAATGATACACTGAAATGTGAAACCACAAGATTGTCATTGTTGAAACAATATGTTTATTCATTATTTTTCTGCAAAACAATGTAACGCATAAGTTGTAAATCATTGTGTTCCTGACCAATAAAACTTATCAAGATAAAAAAAAAAAAAAAAATCAATATGATGCTAGAAAAAAACAATTTCGGATCCAGATCACAAACAATTTTTATAAATAGATTATATTTGATAGAAATTCAAATTAATATTAACAAGCCTGCCAAGGAGTCTGTAAAGCATATCGATTACATTCACCATTTGACGGTCAACGGAAATGTTGGTTTAATGTGACTCACCGCGAAGATACCAAGTTTTCTTCTGATCGAGGTTCATTTCCTCGAAGTGTCCTCCGTCCCTCCGGAAAAGTACAGTCATTCCTCGTCTCTCATTGGCTTCGACGTGTATGACGTCACTGATGTTAGTCTTCGCGGCCACTGCAGTGAATATTGTAGCGTTCGGTGTTTCTGGAAAAAAGTGCCATGAATATAGCGCCGTGAATTTATGTTCAAGGAAACATATTCATTATGCTAAGCCCGACTGAATCTATCAAATGAAATACGTCTTTATCTTTCCCACCCCAATTATGTTAGCGCTTAGAGACTTCGGTGGTAAGCGCTTTATAAGTAACGTTTTTATTATTATTATTATTATTATCCATTCTTCAATATTTTGGTTACTTCATCCTACTGATACCTATCATAAATACGAAATACACGGAAAGCTTATAATTTTATCCCCATGTTCGAACTTATGGAGTTAATATTTCTCCTCCTCTCCCATCTATCAGTTTAATATATGTATCATTACTGAAAGAAACATAATACATACACGTGTGTATTTTCGTAGATATTATATATAAAACAAATAGTGTATATTGAACCAAACAACAACGCTGACATATTTGTTTACAGACGCAAAAGCATTAAATATTCATACCTTTCATAGGTATGCTCCTTGCTTGTAGTGTGAACTCGTCTTCATTCAAGTTCGCCAGAGTGAACTCGCCATGTCCGTTGAAAGTGTAATTGAGGCCGTCGAATGTTATGAAATGTGGGTCTCCAAAAGCAGACGCTATAAAGTAAAGAGTGATAGTGAATAGAGTTTGCTCTACTTAATTGCTTGGTTTTAACTTTCTGGACATAAAATATGAACATGAGAGCATAAGTGTGTATCACTAACATGAATGTATCCGATCAGATGTGCGGTGGACTTTTTAAGTACCTCCATGGATATAAAAGTTCCTCTATGGTTTGTCATATATACTTCTAAGAGATGTTAACTGCATTGATAGAAGTCAAATGAAAACAAAATAGGGAACAAAATGAGGCAAACGCTTGAATAAAAATTGAACGACAAAAGAATATAGAGAATAGAAGAAATTATGATCACACAGATAAGAAGAGAAAATAATGTGAGAAAAAAAATACACATGTAGTAGCAAAACTGGGAAAGAAAGCAAAAATTATTCAAAGAGGGAAAACGAAAGAAAATGGACTAGAATTAAACCCTACAGTACAGGAGCCCGTTGCATAAAACTTACCATTGATGGAAACTTTGCTATCAATGGTAACTACCATGGTAACAGGGCTAAACAGCAAATAAAAATCAAGGTTTCCATGGTAGTTAACATTGGTGACATAGTTACTATCAATGGTAAGTTTTGTGCAACTGGGCCCAGGCGTATAATTATTACCTGGTTGAGGCGAGCGGTAGCCGTAGCAATTGTTCGGAGGTCTGACGGTGCGGTAAAGATCACAAAATTGCTCGTTCTCGCTCTGATCGGCTACACAGCATTGCAAGTATGGCATCGTGTCAGCCAGATAGTGGGACAGAACTGGTACTGGGCCAAGTCCGGCAGACAGATAGGGCGAGGTGACGCGCTCGTGTTGACGGTGTGAACACCCGGCTCCTATAGCATCCAATTCAATCAGGTGACCGTCACTACTGTAGCAGCATTCCTGACCTGCACCTGAATGACTATTAATTGAAGTGAAAACCATTTAAACCTCTTTCACCTCAGTCACACTAACGAGACCGACACCAGACCGACACCGGACCGACACCAGACCGACACCAGACCGACACCAGACCGACATCAGACCGACACCAGACCGACACCGGACTGACATCAGACTGACATCAGACCGACACCGGACCGACACCAGACCGACACCAGACCGACACCGGACCGACACCAGACCGACACCGGACCAACACCAGACCGACACCAGACAGACACCAGACCGACACCGGACCGACACCAGACAGACACCAGACCGACACCAGACCGACACCAGACCGACACCAGACTGACACCGGACAAACAATTACATTACCCTCAATGGTCAAACATCAGTGTCTTTGAGTCTGTCTTGAGAAACCGGTGCGACTGAAGTATTATTTACCAGTGTTCACTGTTTATTGATATACATTTAAAAACGCAGCGAGACAATGTATGTAATTGTGGCAAATAAGAAATATGGAGATAAGAAGGAAAAAAACATAGGGCGAGGTCAGTTCCACCTCTCCAATCTATTTATGTACAAATCCGTGTAGACGAATGCCAGTAGGACTCTGAGGCACATTGTTTTGACTGTTTTCAGAATTACAATTCACTTTTCGTTTTCATTCTTTTACATTATGTGAACTGTACGTGTAGGCCTAGCAATCTTTCAAAAGATCTTCTCATATTTTACCCTTTTGCATATTTCTTCTATTTTTAATATAAATATTAGTTAATTAGGTGATGTTTGTCTCCACTTTCTATAACTTTGATTTAGATAATTATTGATAAGTAAATATCACGGTTTCGTATGCACGCCTCAAGCCGTTGGCTTATATTGCACCACCTCTGTTCTGTTATTCTATTATCCATTATGTTACACATAGTGGCCCGAATTCACAAAGCAAGGTTTGAGCTCAGACCAAGGTTTATGTGCGTCATATGACGCGTTTCAGGTTTGAGTTCAGACCTTGGTCTGAAATGCATTTCACAAAGCCGGTTTGTCCTCAGACCAAGGTTTATGTACGTCATATGACGCGTTTCAGGTTTGAGTTCAGACCTTGGTCTGAAATTACATTTCACAAAGCAAGGTTTGTCCTCAGACCAGGTTTATGTACGTCATCAGACCCAAAATTTACAGACTGCTCAGATAGGAGGTTTGTAATTTCTCAAACCTGGTTTGAGAGCTATCAACCAATCAGGATGCAGCACTGGGTGGAGATAATTTATGCTCGATTGATTTTATCCAAATAATTCACCGCCAAAACAATCTGCGATAGTATCTGGACAGCCCGATTTTAGTGCAATTGAAATCTCTCAATCTCTCGATCCTTTCCTTAAAATCGTAAGTATAAAACCTGTACATGTAGTCGAATTCATACTCTTCACGTTACTGACATTTCACTATTTGATATGCTTTATAACTTTCCATTTTCCATGAAATGTTCGATGTTTTCATATCCGACGGCCTCTCAATTCCAGAGTTTAGGGACCGAGTCTGAGGGAGCTCGAGTCCAACGCCCAAGGCGGCGGCGGAGCTCGCAGCCTCTGACCCTGGGCTGGAGTTGGGCCTAGCCGGGCCGGGCCTACAGTAGATATCTGAGTATGACTGTCATGTTTAATTTTGTCTTGTTGTCAGCAATGCCATGACACTAGGCCTAGACCTACACTAGTTATTACAAATTCATGATAATGAAAATAATACCAGGCTCTAGCCTAGGCCTGGTAATGATGTCCATCACTTGACTTGGACACTGACTACCCGGCCTGTACTAGTGGTAGGCCTACCTAAATAAATAGAAATTCAAGTGGCATCAGCAATACCAATGTTCCCCAAAATGAATCACACTGACAAGCATAGACCAAAAGCTTCAGTCTCTCTATATTGCTGGTTGTTCACTGAGACTACGTCTGGCTCCACTAGACCTCCGATTATAGAATGTCAACAAATGTCAGTTTTATTATTTTTAAAGAAATGACCCATATCAGACGGTTATTTCTGTTTATGGGTCATGACAAGCAAAGCTTTTATAAAATTTAGATCTGGTTGTAATCGTCTTAATTAACTGGTTTAGTCTCCAGAGCCAGGATCACCCACAAAGTCACAAGCACAAATAACATTTCTTTATTTAAAAAAACATTGTTTGAACATTTGTTTCATTTTATCTTCACTCCAGTAAAGATGGTAGAAATGCAGCTGATCAGAGCTGATTCAGCATAATGAGCTGGTGTACCTGGAGGAGGAGCTGGAGCAATATATAGCAGCACAACCGGGCAGAGGCCTCTGAGATTGGGAAAACCCGCTGGATGATGAGCCTTTTGTTTTAGATTGAGGTACTTTGAATTCAAATTCTGTATTGGGAAAGTTGGCGAAAACATGGCCAAACTACTTGATGAATATTGTTAACATAGCTATAAAAAAGGGCTTCTGTTGTAAAATCCTACCCTAGTGTCGTTATTAAAATCCAGAAATATTTCAATTCATGTTGACCGCCTAAATTCACTGTTCGTCTGCCCCGCTCTGCTGGTCTGCCTACGACCGTGCAAGCCCCTAATGCCATGCACATCTGCGTTTACATAAATTTATTCAATTTCTAAGCATTTTCTGTCATATTCCATACATTGAAAGATTAGTTATGATATTTATTCTTTTACATGGTAGGTGATGAAAGCATTAATTTTCATAATTTGTGTGTGGGGCATTTCCCAATACTGTTATTTGGCTTTAATACATGAGGAAATTATTCAGATTATGTGTTGGAAACAATTAAGTTTGTGATTTGTTGCTTAAATTTCTCAAAAGGTGAAGCCGTGAAGGAGATTTGAAAAGGCATAGACAATTTTGTCTTTTACGTTAAATTGATTCACACCACATCTAGAAATCAGGATTTTTTTTTTTTAAAGTGACAGTGACAGTTGGGGATGCAAAAATATAATAGCATAAACCAGCAAAAAAATGATTTATTTGAATGCTTGTTTTTTTATTTTTTTTAAAAAGGTAATTCGATCTAAAGGATGCACCGTGAGGAGGCGGCATGCCGTGTCACATTCATCTGTTTGCCGAATGGAGAGTAGTGAGGGATGGTTCCGAAGCTGTTGTCAGAAGAAAGGGACAAGTCATGAAGTTTCCTACAAGTTACAACAAGGCAAAAAGTGACTACTATTCAGAAGCAGTTTTTCCAGTACTGCAGATTTCCAGGAGTTGCTGTTGATGGGACACATGTTTGCATCAGGAGCCCTGTTGGGGCAAGAGCCAGGTACTACTTCAATAGGAAGAACAGGTACTCCATCGATGTTCAGGTGAGAATAAATGAATACATCATGACTGGATCCAGCACGGCTTTCCCTTTAGACCTTTTTTTTGTACCTTGCAAAATTTTCACATTAGATATATACACTCTCCAGTCTTGTGTGTTGTACATCCATGCTATTTCATTGGTGACCAATGCAAGATTTGTAGTGGCCAAAGATATTAAAGTAATATTCGCGTACAGGTACTCATTTCACTGCCTTTGTACACAGTTAAGAATATCCAACGGATAGTTAAACTTAAAAATCCTAACACTCGTTAATATCTTTTTAACGAAAGGGAAATTTGAAAAATCAAAACTTGTTCCATCCTTCTATTGGCAATGCAGATATGACCTCTAGATTTCTGATATTTTTTTGATGGCCATGGCAATTGGGCCACTGTTTTTGCCATTGATCAATGAAAGAAAAAACAACAAAGAGAAGCATGTAAATTGATCAATGGCAATTACCACTATATATTTTAAACTATAGAAAAACAAACAGGTTCATTTACCATAAAAAGATGAGAGAGTGGGTACCCCCTCCCCCCCCCCCCCCCCCCCCCCACACACAAAGCATTTGTTTTAGGCTCGAAATGTTTTGTTAAAAGTGAGATTATTTTTGTTTACATTGTTACAAGATAAACAATGAAAACATGAGTTAAAAATGAAGAAATACTTCATCATTCAGTCAATAAATATAGGGTAATTAGCATTTTCTTCCAATTTGTGTTGTATAAATAGATATTGAAAAGCAATTATCACATATTCAACTGCATTTGCATTAATTACCATAAATAACAAGTGAAATTTATACATTTCATGGCCTATATGAAGTGTGAAATGAGTGAGTTTCAATAACTAATGAATGCCAACATGTTATTTCATATTGACAGGTTGTCTGTGATTATGCTGGGAAAATAACTAGTATCGTTGCAAGGTGGCCTGGACTGGTAGCAGCCACGATGCCAGGATCTTTTCTGAGTGTGCACTGAATTGACAGCTTGATGCTAGGGCATATGAATAACAGTTGATTCTTGGAGATAGACTATAGGGTAGGTAGATTTTTTCTTTATATAAAAACATTTGTTTATTCTTTTTCTTAATCAATCTTGTTTCCTTTTTTGTATTTGGCCAACATGTGACATGTTAGGAATGTTCATTTGGTAATATAGTAACAACTCGCATTAAGTAATTAATTCAAACAAGCTCATGTGCTTTTACATTTCAGTTCACAAATCATAATTAATGTTTTTGATATCTGGATGCAACTTGATTAGTTTGTTGTCAAGAGGAACCTCATAGTTTTTGTATTAGTGACACAGGATTGAATTATTCCTGATTATGTGTACAATACATTGTATCCTTTTCTATAGTATTACCCCCCCACCCCACCCCCCTCCAAGAAAAAAAATGAACAAGTTGAAATTAAGAATATTGTTTATTTTGTCCATTCGATTTTGCAGGTATCCATGCCTTCTCTGCCTCATCAGAAGCCATTTCTTCATTCAGAGGGTCGACCACAGATGTGCTTTAAAGGCCATCTGTACTAGTTCAGCCAAAGAGGATTAGGCAACCCAGCGAGGTCACTGACGGGAGGCTATCTCATCAATTCAGTTCTCAATTAACATAAGAAAAAGAGGATCATGGGGGATTAACAGGCACAGATTGGGGAAGTTTTCTATATAGAGGAAGCAAGTAGCTACAAGTAGTACAGTGGGGCTTTAACACTTCACACACAAAAAAGGGAGATGTGTGATTGAGCACATATTTATTAAATGCAAGGGTGAGGACGTTCCATGCCTCATCAATCTAAGAGAGAAGGTCGACACTTCTTAATTATTTTTATGCTTTCCTGTTACCCATATTGGGGAAATTCATGTTGTTCAAATATAGCATTGGTTTGGCCAAGTATAGCCTAAAACAGCTAACACTGGAGCTTACTAACAAGCATTTATTGCTTTCTTAGCTGTCAAGTAAAATAACTACCACTATCTATCTATTTAGTGAGCTATACATTATTTAATGAAGGATTCCACAAAAATTTTCAATGTATACGGTAATAAGTTATAAAATACAGATTTAACTCAATTGCAACTGGAATTACCTCGAAATGTATTTCTCCCTGCTCCCTGGTGTTCCCACAATACTTTGTAGTTATGCAGCATTACATCAAGAACCTGGGTGTTGAACTGTTGATTATTTATGAATATTTTTGATGTTATGTTTAGTTGATAAGTATTTGTTGTCACTCTGACGGTATTTGTAATTAAGTGTTCTCTGTAGATTAAATGCACCCGATTTAACTATAATAAGCATTGTATACACTGCTGAGTTGAGGGGTGGGTCAATATAAACTATTTGGTTGTCAGCTAGGGGAGAGTATTCCAACAAATATTATTTACTGTACTAAGCGAAGTCAGAATTAAAAAACTTTTATGTGCAAATTTGAATTTCGTCACCCATTTTGTTGTATTTCTGATTTTCTTTCTGCTAATAAGTAATAACGCTACAGTGAGACTTTTAATTGGCCTTCCAGAGCCTCTCTTAACCTCTAGTGGGCTATATTTCATATAAGCATGCTACAAAATTTACAAATGTGAACTGCATTGTTTGAACAAACGGTAGATTACTATTGTGTTGTATGCTCAATTATTTATGTAAAACATGAAAATACAAATACAATATTCTTGCTTTCATATATTTACAAAGATAACTGAAATAGATATGTGTCAGATTATCTCTCTCTCTTTCTCCCTTTTTTTTTGGGGGGGGTGCAGATGTGTGTGTTTGCAGTTTGCATGGTTTTGCATTATGTGTTTCATTGCAAAAAAGAAGAAGAGAGAGAGAGAGGGGACAAAGAAAAAAATTAATAGAGAGAGAGAGAGAGAGGGGAGAAAGAAAAAGAATTAATAGAGAGAGAGAACAAAAATGGGTAGAAAGAGAGAGGGGGGACGGGGACAGAGAAAGAGACAGGGAGGGAGAGAGAGGGGAGAAAGAAAAAAGAATTAATAGAGAGAGAAAGGGAGGGAGAGAGAACAAAAATGGGTAGAAAGAGAGAGGAGGGACGGGGACAGAGAAAGAGACAGGGAGGGAGAGAGAGAAAGATGAATAGAGAGAGAGAGGGGAGAAAGAATTAATAGAGAGAGAAAGGGAGGGAGAGAGAACAAAAATGGGTAGAAAGAGAGAGGGGGGACAGAGAAAGAGACAGGGAGGGAGAGAGAAAGAAAAGATGGCCAGCATAGAGGAATTTTTAAAAAATTAATATTATATGGAAACAAATCATTTACCAGTTACAATTTTGATGTGAAAAAATAGCCAGTTGGGGAAACAAACGGGGAACTAGTTAAACTAATAATTGATTGACCATTAATTCTAACAAAATAACTATATAGATCTATAGTAATTAACAATTGCAATCAAATGAATTAATATATTAATCACAATCCCGATCACAATAAAAACTTAATTCATATTAAATCATTATTATTATTATTATTATTATTATTGTTAGGTGATTTTATTGATAAGAATGTGTAGCCCCCAAAACAATAAGGCTCTTACAGTTAATTTAAAAGAGCCCTTGACAACCTTAGATGTATTAATCTAACGAAGGTTTTCAGGTGCCGATGTCAATTTGTTCTGGGTCAGATCGAGTGCTTCACCAGCACCACACAAATGTGAGTACGTGGGGCACTTTCTGCATCGGCGCGCCAGTTTGGTTCGATTAATTCATGAAAATGCAATTCAAAAGTTTATTTCAGAGATGTTCTAACCATCATCTTTTCAAGATTGCTCATTAAGATGTCCGGATCGTACTAAGAATGCTTAGTTTAACAGTTTTGTCAATTCTTATCATTTAAACCCTAGCCCATAAAAATTATGTTAGAAACCCTATGGCTGAGACTAGTTTTACAAACCTTGGTCCGAGGTTTGGGAATTACAGACCAAAGTTTATACAAACCTTCCTTTGTGGAATGGGTTTGAAAATAAACCAGGTTTGAGCTCAGACCAAGGTCTGTATAAACCTTGGTCTGATCAAACCGGCTCTGTCCTCAGACCTCCGTTGTGAATTCGGGCCAGTGTGTTTAGAGTAGCATTTTAAAACTGTCATTTCCTACATATAATTTGTTTCTTTATTATGATAAACTAAGTAATGGGATGAAACATGTAGAAAGTAAGAACTATATAAATACCCACCGTAGCAACTTTAAAATGGCAAACGGAGGCTTGATGGTATGTGTATTTAAACGTTAGGAGATTTTGTTTTATCTCTAACCACAGTGGTATATACATTCTCATTAAATATTCGCATGACGTGGGAAAAGAAAGGAAAGGTAGCCAAAACAAATTAGTAAGAATTATGTTGATTAAGGAAGCATCACTGTGGATCACCTTGGGACGTTTGAGTTTACACAGAGCATCGCACCCGGTCTGTCTGTTTCTAAGGAAACAGTGAATGATCCTATATCTCTCCTTGCTTGTCTCTCTGTACATGGGCAGACTGGTCGTTGAGGGAGCCATTGATTAAGCTCACTGAGTTCTCGATTTATCCATGAGTTACACCATGACGTCATGTTGATAGGATACAGCCAGTTGAGAGGATGGAGCTCGCTCCAAATGGCTCTCATTTCGAGTCTGAATAAGGAGGTTATTATAAGAAGATAATAAGATAAGGGTTCTAAGACTATACACATGACATTACAATAAACCGTATAGTAATTCCGAGATTCAGATGTTTCTCACGAAAACAAATCTATTGACAATTTTATATCTTTAATGTCTTATGTTCATATGAAATATCATCTATGAACTGACTCGAAAAACATGTTTTTATGTGTGAAATAGATGAGTTTATAATTACATGTGCCAAGCTTTTTCGACATATTTCTTGACTTGTTGTTCATGTTATTTTTTGTAATAGTTATTTATTATTTGTTCACTTATACACTGTTGGTCATAATGGTGGAATAATATTTGTTTACCCCAATTTATTGAATGATTTTGACAATGATTTATTCCTAATAGATCTAGATAATAGTATACATTTTCAAATTGTATTGAATGACACTTGGGGAATGTTCGTTTTGCGTGACTGCTAAAGCATGTGTGTGCTTCTATGCTAATCAACTAGGGGACCTACGTCCTTAAGTCATAACTGATAGCGATGGAAATTAATGCCTCATAAAAGGGCACTAATATAGCACATCGACACGGTTTTGATCCTGGGAGCTCACAGTAACGGGGCCATTGCTAAGCCAATGAACCATGACTGTACGCAGCGGGCGCTAGGGTAACTCGACGCCCCCACAAAAACAAAACAAACCAAGAAAATGCAATAAATTTTCAATAATTAATTGCATTTTCCCCCAGTCCCCAACAGAAAAATTCCTCTGTGGGGCCATACATTATGGCTCAAGGCATGCCCACATAGAAGATTTTGTTTATGTAGGGGGTCGGGGCAAAATGCAATGAATTATTGCAAATTTATTGCATTTTCTTAGTTTTTTTGTTTGTGTGGGGGCGTCGACGTACCCTAGCGCCCGCTGCGTACAGTCATGATTTACTGGCTAAGCAATGGCCTCGTTCTGTGAGCCCCCGTGATCAAAATCGTGCCGATGTGCTACATTAGTGCCCTTTTATGAGGCATTATTCCCCATTACTGTCAGTTATGACTTAAGGACGTAAGTCCCCTAGTTGATTAGCATTGTAGCACACACATGCTTTAGCAGTCACGCAAAACAAACATCCCCCAATTTTCATTCAATACAATCTGAGAATGTAAACTGTTATCTAGATCTATTAGGAATAAATCATTGTCAAAATCATTAAATAAATTGGGCTAAAAATAATTATTCCACCATTATGACCAACAGTGTACATTGTTATTATTGTAATTGTTATTATTATCACTTTTTTTCGGGACGGGGGTCAGAGCTCCATCGGTAATTCGGAATGTTAATGAAGACCAAACTGTGGATTCTGCTGATTAATTGATGAGCTATATCATAAATATTTGTATCGAACATAACGACTCAATCCTAATCAAATAATTGGTACCCTTTAGATCCAGGTATTTAAATGAAATCCCGTAGTATATGTGTAGGAAGTAAGAACAGAAGTGGGAAATACTGACAGATAATGGACATAGGATAAAGAAGTACAAAACACAAAGCCTATGAACTCACGACTGATTTGCTGTATCTAGTGCAAAAATGCCAAGAGCTCCAACTTTAAGAGATGAATCATCCGTCTCGCTTTGTGGACTTACAGTGACCTCGAGACGCCCGGCTTCGTTTGAAGTTATCCTTGTAATATTGTAAACAGGTTCCCAACTGATGAAGTTGTTTGGGTCACTGGAAAATTCATAAACAACTACCTCAACTGCGTCAATACCATCGAGTTCGGTAGGGTTCCATGTTATAGTCACATTACCATTTGGTGCTGCCGAGAAGGTTACAGGGGATGGTTCGCCTTCATCTACAGGTACACAAAGAAAAGACTCGGATTACTCGTGAAATGATGCAGGTAGTCATTCAATCATTATTCCACACAGTTACATAGGGATTATGTTATACATAATATCAATTCTTCAATCGATCAGTCAACCAAGCAGCCGACTGACAAAGCATGACAATTGATAAGGCGTCACGTCAAAAATGTCTTAGCATGCTGCATGCCGGCGGCACGCCCGGGCATGCCTCTATTGTTCTCGGCATGTTGTCTCCAGCCGGCATGCCTACATCCTGTTCGCTATAAGCTACAATGCCCGTCGCGTCTGGCATGGCGTGACGCCATACCAGCTGCCTACAGCATGGCCTCGTTGTTTATTCTAATACACCATGCTGCTCGCGTGTTGCATGCACGCCGCTTGTACATAATGTCTATACCACCTACCTACAGTGATGGTTCCAACGTAAGGGAACGTCGACCCTCCGTCAAGTGAGAGATGGACATCAATGACCCCGGAAGCGAACATGGCAGGGGTCACGCAAGTAGCAATTGATGTCGACATCACTCTTCCGTTTACGGTGGCGCCACCGAAGTCGCATTGTATGACGTCACTCGACGGGTTCAAACATGGGACTGATATGAAAACCTGAGAACCCCCTAGCATAGGAACTACCTTGGGATATACAGTCAGCTGTTCATCTGTTGAAATAAACGAAAGAAGGAAAAACGATGATATTTTGATACAATAGCTTAAATGGAAGGGAGAGAAAAAGACAGGAAAAACGTTTATCTCCAGGTGTTGATTGGGCACCAGTAGCAAGGAATTCCTTGAATACTGTAAGAACCGAATTATTAGCTTATCTAGAGCGGGGCTAATATTGAGCACCATGATCAACTTGCATGGTGGACATATGGCCGTTATAAAAAATACCCACTGTTAATTGAATAAATATCTGAAATAATTGAGTTTAGTGTAAACATTTTAATTGTTCTCCAAATTATATCATACCTGATTTCTCGCAAGCCGCGTCTACTATGTCAACACCGTCGACTCTAAACACCCATGTCCCGGGTTGATCAATGTTCGACCTCGTTTCGATGTCGATGATACCGACTGGTCCAGAAATTTCGATCATGTAATAGTTTATGTTGTCACCAGCATTGAACCCAGCCTGACAAAGCAAATGAATACATAACACAGTTCCAATGAAATATAATTTTCATTTGATTTTAAATTCAATAATATTAACGTGATCTTACAAAAAACGAATGTAATAGAAAAAACACAATACAAATACAACACGATTGCAAAAGACTTTCAGGACATAGCGCTGTATTACAATTATGTCTTGTGCTTTTGATTTTATTGAATATTTGTATCAGCTTTTTCGGAACAACTTGCAACTTATATAAAATGTGACATATTAAAAAGAGCACTAATAAAAATGTACTTAAATCACATTTGCAATGATAAGAATCAATTAGTGTTTGACAGTCGATGAACATGTTGAAAAAAGGACTTATCGGGTAATGAACTCGGTATGCAGTGGTATATGTTAGGAAAGAAAATGGGACTAGAAATGAAAAGGGACAGGGAGAGACATGGGCCCTGAGAGACAACGAGATAGAAGGGAAGAGATGGAGATAGAGATATATAGACATAGAGAGAGAAGAAAAAAAAGAGAGAGAAAGAGAGAGAGATAGAGAGAGAGAGCGAAAGAGAGAGAGAAAGAGAGAGAGAGATGGAGATAGAGATAGATAGACAGAGAGAGATAGAAAGGGAGAGGGAGAGAGAGATAGAGAGAGAGAGAGAGAGAGAGAAGGAGGGAATATGGGGAAGGAGAACAGACAAAGAAAGCTCATAGAGGGTACTTTCAATATCAACATAAACTCCAACTCTTAACATTCAGTATACTTGCCTGTGCAGTCTTATCATCTGTATCACTTGATGGAGCTATAGACTCGTCACCGGAGTCGTCACCATCCCAATTGATGTCATCATAAACCATTATCACACCACAGAAATCACCATCCGTCAATAAAATACACTGAAATGTATTCACCTTTAAATGGGATTAAAATAACATGAAAGATAGACAAATAAAGTCATTGCCTCTTTTATGACAATTGCACAACATTCGTAATTTTTAATTGCGTTATTACTAATATTATTGTCATTATCATTTTATTCGGCAAGCCAAAAAGCGAATACAAAACAATGGTAGATATTGAAGTGAGTCACATGGATGTCGGGGAAAATAAAAAGATTAACTAAATAACTATAAACCAATGATCCTCTTTCCCAATCTGTGTGACTTTACATAAATGACTAGCACAACATATGAACATGAATTGCGGGTAAAAGAGAAGATAACATAATATATGCTATTAAATCATACATGTGAAGGCTACTCGGGTTAGCACCTTCAATTTAAAGCAATGCTTGAACTGTTGAATTTGATTTACTTTTTTGTACGATATCACTCTTGCACAGAGCATCAAAGACCGTGCGTGACGTCAGCCACGACGCCTTGTGTGCAACGTGCGTAATGATAATAATACTTTGTTCTTTCATAGCGCATTTTAAGTCTATTGACATTTCAATGCGCTTTACAGTATACATATTCATAAAATATAACAAGATCGTATAAGGAAAATGAGTAAACAGAATCATATATAGAAAACAATGAAGATCTTACAAAGAGAAAAAATACTTTTCCTTTATGTAAAGATAAGTGTAGAGAATGTAGAGATTGATTGGTAGGCAGCGTAACATTTTCGAAATATCAATATTTACGGAAGCCCTCTTCCTGAATGCCTACTGGCTTCTTATCACATTTTATGAGTGACTGTATTACTGTAACAATCAGAATGCAGATTTAAAACACTTTGAATAGCCTGCTTGACTGTATACTTACAAGTGCAGCGGGATCCAATGCATCGAAATAAGCCACACTACCCCACGTTACGATGAACATCCAGCTCGCTGAGAATGTATTCTGATCCGCGTACGCATTTCGTATAATCCTATTGGCTCGATCGAACAATGGTAACGTCTGATTGGTTAGAAGTAGTTGTCTGTACATGACGTCACCATGACCTAGACCCGCAGATGTATCGATATCAGTCCAGAATGGTGCGATAATCACACGATCGTCACCAAGAGGAAAGCGTTCGGGAGTGTAGGATTCAATTCCTTTGGAGAACGAAACAGCGCCATTGATATTAACCTATTCATACAAAGATAACAACAAAATCATATTACAGTCAAGGACGTCATGGCAGCGGGTGGGAGTCCGGGAGAAATAAGAGCATAATATATTGTTGGCAAAATTGAATGTGTAATACGACTTGTTGTCACTTGTTGGAAAATCCCCAAGAACCGATGTAACAAAATTGGAATCTTATAATTCAGTTTTTTCTATTTTTTCTGGGAGGGGGGGGGGGGGGGGGGGGGGGGGGGGGCTGGGGAGGGGGGGGGGGGGAGTTCTTGTTCGAAAAAAAAAATTCTGATCCCATGTAAGAAAATCAGAAAACTAACCCTTGTCGATTACCTCGAAAAAGAAAACAAAACTCCATGTTAAAAATCAGAGACATTTTTTTTCTCTCCAGAATTTGGAAGGGTTAACGCCCCAAAGGACAGACACAAAGTGGGACGGACAGGAGCACCCCTCCCCCCTCGCAGTTGACGCCCCTGTCATGCAATGCCCATATACCTAGATGTGCGATATTGTCAAGTGGATTAAAGAGGAAATAAGATCGAATGAAATATATTCTGCATGCAGGTCTACACTGGGGCTTCATAACAAATATAAGGTCATGACGGTATACAGTAATAGGAACCAAAGTTTACTCACAAATAAGTTTTCGTATGGTACGCCAAAGAAAGTGAAAATGTTGGAGATGGGGATTTCACCAGAGTTTCCATCGTCGCCTTTTGGAAGAAGCGTATCGCCTTCTGATGATCCGTAAGGGAATGATTGAGCTGTATGATTGGAAGAAAAACATAACAGAGAAAATATAATTGTGAACGTTAAAAAAAAGGTGCATTCTCCATGAAAGTACGAAAGGAGGGGGAGAAATATCCCTCTTTCCTCTCCCCTTCTCTCTCTTTTCTCTCTCTCTCTCTCTGTCTCTCTCTCTCGTGTCTAGACTGTTTATGTACATGTCTCCTCTCTTCCCTCCCCTCTCCCATTCTCTCTCTCTTTTCTCTCTCTCTCTCTCTCTGTCTCTCTCTCTCGTGTCTAGACTGTTTATGTACATGTCTCCTCTCTTCCCTCCCCTCTCCCATTCTGTCTCCTCTTATCCCCTTACAATCCTCAATTGGACCGAACATGACGTAATCCAAACGAAGATTTCTATGTCCGAAGGTCAAACTATTTTCAAGAATTTATATCTCGTTTTGTTCAAAATGTTCGAATTGTGGTTTGGGGGAGAAATGATCAGACGGTTTCTGTTTTTTTTTAACAATGAAACTATGCCATTGCAAGTTGCTTGTTTCCGGTGATATTCATCAACAGTAGGTACAGAGTTCATATATTTTGTATTTACTAAGGATACGTAGTAGGCCTGATATTAAAATGCAAACATTTCCAGATCCTGTTGCTACATTCGGTTTTGCATTCTTGTAGACCAACCGGAACAAAGTTCATCGCTGAATCCCATAATATCTCACTAAATGAATACATTTATTTAGATGTATTTTCTTAAAGCAAATAATCTTTTCCTGTCAATATACTGCAAATTTAGTCCAAAACTGTCTTATGCAATGATTTTACACATAATCATGCAAATTCTTTAAAAAATCCTCGCAATAAGAAACAGCATAGAACTCTATCATGACCATGAAATGTGATCATTAAAGATATAAATCAAAGGGATTATTTTAATAATAATCTGAATTCATCTTTCCTATCACACAGCCAGAAGAAAAAAATGAATAGAATCAAATGACAATGCCCCCCCCCCTCTATAGTGATCACATGTACATATAAACTATATTAGTTATCAAGTACATTGTTGATACAATTTTAAATGAAAAGTGAGACCTTGAAATGTTTTAAAATGCTCTTGAGCTCTTTATCAACATTCATGTTTCAATCCCCAAGTACCATGAAGAAAAACCACGGTAACCATGCAGGGTCATATTATTTGTTATTAAGTACTATAATGTAATAAATCATACTGAATAGTCGTTAACCTATAAAGATATACCTTGTTAAAATGATGATCTAATTCATGGCGGGTATTGAGTTTCATCCTATGCATACATGTGCCAGTGTAGGGTTTCAAACCAGATGTGAATAATACAGAGATATCTGTGACACTTTACTGAAGAATGTAAGTTTTAAAGGTAATACAAAGTTTTGGGAAATTTTGATAATTGGGTGGATAGTGATTCTTACAATTTTGATTTAAGTGGATGCCCCTGTGGATGTATTATAAGAACTTGAAAATTTAGCCCCTAAAACACTTCTGCTTTCGAGAAAAATTGAATATAAAAATTTACCGGTCGTCCCAGTAAATGTTGATAATTTTCAAATAGCGCCTACGGCCGTGCGATGGTAGCTCTGACCATGAAAATCTCAGAATATGTAGTTGTTATATATAATTTCCAAACGGAAAAGGATAATCGGTTGATTTTAGTCCAGAAACATTGTTTTTATAGCTTAATTAATATCTTGACTTTGAGAGGGAGCTATACAACATAAAGAGTTTATTATTTACAATTTCATAACTTTATACTCGATTTCAACCGCGACAACAATCACTGGATATTGTAGGATCGCATATGATCCCAATATGTTCATTTGAACCAAATTCATGATCCCATACCAAAATGTTGTATTACCTTTAATAATTCCTGTTTTTAATGAAGTGTTATTAGCATAGCGGTTTATTTAGATAGGGGGAATGAGGAACATGAATTAATTTTCAACAGTGTGACAGAAACAAATTTACATTCTTATGTAGAAAAGCTGTGATAGAAATTGTAAGCGGCGTGTAGTTCTCCAAAATAAACCCGGATTCCGTCTTTGAGCAGAGTTGCGAGTCATCTAGATTCAAACACAAGTCCTCCAATCAATAGCAAACTTTAAAATCTCTTCAGTATGGAGATGAATTAGTTTTAAGTTACGATCAATTTGAATCAATCGCAACTTTTTCTAAGACGGGATCCTGGGCTATCACAACTCGGTAAAAGATCCCATCTACCATCCCCAAATATTTGTTATTAGTAAATGGTTTCTAGATACACAACCCCTTTTTTTTTACGACTTGCTCATGTACCACAAGCATTATACCTATAATCAGATACCATTTAGTTCTGGGAATTGTCTATTTCGATTTGACACTTGGTTTTGCCAATAATGTGAGGGTAGTATTATGTTGCTGTCATGTGGGTTGATTGAAGCGTTTCCATGTCAGAGCGCAATAACCTTTGGTGCTTTTGCCCTACCCCCCGACAATACTGCACTGCATCCTCAGATTGAAGTTCAAAACTATGCTGAAAACTATTCATGTAAAAACATCAGATCAGAATCATTGCCTTCTGTTCGTTGTATTGACTGTGTACTATCATCGTTATTTATACGGTCAATATGCATGTGCTGTAGATTGATGTACTTATGAAGATAAACATGAGAGAAGCGGAGCTTTGTACAGTGATTGTATATCATTTCCGTGATTCTTATTCAGCTCCCTATGATGAATTCTATCTCTCTCGATAGTAGACACCCCCATATATCTACCCCCTCCCCCCCCCTCTCTCTCTCTCTCTCTCTCTCTTTCTCTGTCTCTCTCTCCTCTCTATCCACCTTAAACTTTCGTCATATTATGTTGATATATTGATAATGGTTATTACTATAAATCTGAATGCATGGTTCACCCTTCCTATGCCCTTCCACCAACTCTTCTCTACCAATATATATATATTTCTATCAAGACTCGCTGTAACATCTTCTATACATTTGTTTGCATACATCAATGGAAATCATTAGTTTCAAATACAAGGCGTTACAACTGGTTTATTATAATTGCTTATTTCGATAAGAGATCTTACTTTCCACTTTTCTCTCACTCTCATTAGTTTGCTGTTCCTACCACCCCATCCCTCCCCTCCTCTCTTCCCTTCTCCCATCCCTTCTCCCCCTCCCCTTCCACTTGTAGCAAGTCGGGACTGGAAATGGCACGTTTAATACAACATAGAATTAGAAAAACATATCGGTTCAGAGCTAGAGTTGGGGGTTCGGTTTAGTATATGCTGGTTGCAAAAAGAAGAAAAAACACACATCAACAACAACAAGAACAACAGCCGCGACAACGACTGCATTTGCAACAACAACAAATATCTGAAAAGAAATATACACTCCTCCCTCCTGCTACCCTGTATCCTGTTTACAGGTGTTGGAGTATGTAAGATTATCGGGTCAAAAGTATACCAGCAGGAACCTAATATGAGGTAAAGAACCTCTGAATTGGACTTTCTTTGAAAACGATCCCTTTATTCAAGAACTTGAACAAGGAAGTCATAAGAGAGCTTCCTTTGGTTTGCGACGTCTGGCACTTCCGGTGTACAGGCTCACTTTCTAGTCTATATTTTACTGTTTTGTCACTAGCTTGTTGAAAGAAATTAAGAGGTATTTCATTTATCAATTTATTTTGGACTATTTAAATAATGTATATGATGTGTCGCTAGAATATCCATGGTCCAACTTAGGAAACACGTGGAAAGACAATAATTTCAAACAATCTATATGTTGCATGACCTAGAAACTTGTTATTCAGTAAATATGGGGGGGGGGTGCGGGGGAGGGGGCTCCCACTAACAACCGACTCGTAGCCCCTTATGTTGTTATTGCGCATGGATTCCTTGTTTACTATTATGACGATAAATCTTGATCAAAACAAGATGTGTTGTTGTCTCATTGTCATAACGTGTCTAAGAACGAGACCATTCATATTGTCGTTTCCCTTAATACAATGATTATGAAACGCATATTAAAAACAAGAACTGCAAAGCATTAACACAAATATTATTTACTTGTCTAAGGTATGATGATGATAAGGTAGTGACTTAATGCGAAATGTACAATTAAAGATAATCTGAAAGTTTGAGTGAAAACAAACTATTATTAATGATAACAATATGAAAAACTGATGTGATCGATTCCTTAATTCTCCCAACTATATTATTACAATTTAATAACATTTAATGTGAATGTAAATCGTCACAATGCAATGAATTGGCTTCATATAATATTTCAGACATTTCAGAGTTGAAAGATATTTTAAAGCCTGTCTTATGTCTTATTTTCATGGAAAAACCGTTGGGAAAATTCAAAAAGTGTTTGGGAGAATTTACTGTTAGAGGGTGTCGCACAGTGACGCCTTCAAAGAAAACCATAAACATTTTGTGGTTTGAGAACTTTTCAGAATGTTTTGCATGTTAGAGGGTTATCACAGTAGAAGGAATATAATAAGTAACATTTCATATACAAATTACGCAGTTTTTTCATCAACCTTCAACAATGTTACCGAGTCACTTTAGACTAACCGATGTAACACGCATATTCATAAACAGGAACTGCAAAGCAATTTAGAAGGAAAAAAATCACACAAGTAAAATCATAAAATGCCTCATCATTATCATCAACATTGCCATTGTTGTTTTTCTCCTCCTCCTCCTCCTCATCATCATCTCTATCACTATCGTCATCATCACTATGATCACCATCCTCATCGTCGTTGTCGTTATCATAACTGTTCTAAACGGTGATATTTATGTATACTTACCTATACATCCCCGGGCAATGACACTCAGGATCAAAGCACTATAAAGCTGTACTATAGTCATCGTTACTCCAAGATTCGTAGTCATTGATCACCTCGAGTCTTTTATTTTTGTCAATGCTCATGTAAGTCCGTGAAAATCTTATTCACTCGTTTCTTGAGAGAGGACCGAAAATTCTGTAATCATACAAGTATAAAATTACATACGAAAATTAAATTTCCTATTTCGATTTCCTTGTGAGCAGAGTGTTACAAGACGTATGCACGTAAAAGCATTGTCTTCAATCTTTAACATAATAAGGGAGTTTACAGATACAATCTGCGCATGGGCAGATGAAGGTCATTTGTACCAAAAAGGTAAAACGATAGAGATGAATACTGGATATGCGCTCATGAAAGTTATGTAACATTATTCATTTATGCACCAACGGCACATTCTATGAAACGCAGGTGGAAGTATTCTTTTCAAGAGGGCTTTGTATGCTCAAATTGGAACTTCTCCATGTGTAAAAGATCTGTGGATATTTGGAGTCATTTGTACCATGTGCTATCTGTAAACTCCCTTATTAGAGGTTTTTGAACGGTACAATGCTCATCCAGAACTGCATGTTTGCAACTCGAAATAGTGTAAGAGTTCTCCAAAGAATAATAATAGAGACTTTTAGATTTGCACGACGGAGAACGTGGACTGCCCGTTTAAGGCAATGCGACGTCACTGCCAGTGCCTTAGAAGGACGTCACATTGCCTTGAAAGGGCAGTCCACGTTCTCCGTTGTGCAAATCTAAAAGTCCCTAGTGTTTTATTCGGAGCTTCCTAATATTTTGATGAAAATAACCAGTTCGTTGTTAGATAACTATTCATGTGGGGAGAATGGGATTAGCAAGAAAACGGAGACAGCAGAGAGAGAGAGAGAGAGAGATAGATTGGGGTGGTAGCGTAGCTAGGTAAATATGTAGCGAAATATTATGAGTAAGTAAATCCAGTCTGTGTTTACAAAGTAGCTTTTTACACATATCGATATGAAGAAGTTGAAGGAAAGAAGAAAAAAAGAAATTCCCCCAAAAGACATTCGATTTCTAATTAGTAGGCCTATATAAAATTCATTTTACTAAATTTTGAAACAACTCAAAATAGAACTGGCCAATCCATCAATCGACAAACACTTTATGACTTTAAATAAATATCAATCACACAATATATGAAGTTGTTAACTTACCTGATAGTGTGATCAGGAAGACGTCTGGTTCATCTACTCTCTATCTAGATTGTGTGAACATGAAGGAAATACACTATACTTTATCCGATCAAGCGTTGATATACTTCCTGGAAGGAGATACTCTCAGGTAACCTGTACCTGACCCTGATTGGACGATGTGTTTCATGATATGCACGTATCACATGGAAACTTACAATAGAAGCATATTCTTATATTTGTAATACTGGGTATAAGTGGTAAGTACGAGAATATAGACACTTTTCTTAATTAAACAGATGATTAGCAAATCTTCAAATTCTGTCCATTGTGAGTTGAAAAAGAGTATCAGTTCATTGTCTCCTGCTATGTAGTAAAAGAGTGCACCAGCCTGATTGTTCTCTCTCTCTCTCTCTCTGCCCCCTCCCTACTCTCTCTCATCCCCTTCTCTCTCCCTCTCTCTACTTCTCACCCGCCCATTTTCTTTCTCGCTCATGTTTTATTTCTTTTTAAAGCTTACAATTGTGACTTGCTGTTGGTATGGACTTCCCATCTTTCCTGCGAAGACATTTTCTCACGATTCTCGAGCGGTGCTCATCGACTAATATTTGCATGGACCTACTACAAATACCGCGGGAAAGGTAGATATGAAGAATAGAACAGCTTACTATGTATTTTCGAATTGAACATAGGTTTGATGCTACCAGACCTGTTTTAGACTATATAATAATAAGAAAAAGGAAACAATAATATTCGAGTATTTCATGCTGGAAAAAAGGAAACTTGACACACCCTTGTTTTTCCCGTGATATTTTAGTTTGATTTCATTCAGTATCAAAACAATACAAATAATTATGCAAAATAAAATTTGTTGTCATCATAATAACATTAATAACAATTAACTTGATACAAGTACACGCATTCACACTCACGCACATTTACACACCAACATACACTCACCACAAATTTGACCCACATTCGGCCAAAAGATCAATGAGGCATTTTGTGTACATCCCACACAGACGACGAACGTTCGAGTGCACTAGAGCGTAACACCAAGGTACCGGACTCGTCGATTTTTATGAAATAGGGGTTTATCGTAGAAAACTGGTGAGAGTGTGAATGTCAACACCGCTGTGCGAGCGTGACTTGTCAACTCTCTCTCTCTGTCTCTCTCTCTCTTCCCTCTTCTTCTCCCGAAAAAAAAGAAAACAAATCAGGAAATTATATATGTTAGTCTAGTAGATGCAGATGCACATCACAATTCATAAGTCCATTGTCATCCCTCCGTCTAAGATAGGCGGGATCACCCTGCAATATGAATACGCGATTCCTTCACTAGCAGATCGACCATGAATATTTAGATCTGCTCATAAAGCGAGTTCAGAGTGCCACTAATTTGCTAAATTTCAGGAAAACTAAAGAATTCAGTGTCTCGTGAGAGATATAATCTAATCCCTACACACCTTTTTTGTAAAAGATCGTCGATAATATCTAAATTCCCTTCAGTAAATTGCTGAAATCAACATAAAATGTGTCTTTTCCATCGCCGCGGAGCTGAGTCAAATTTGGTGGTCGAAATACGCACGGCTGCGAGCACGGTGTGTAAGCCTCATTGTCCGCTGTGTAAAAACTTCGCTTACGCACAATGCATAAATTACGGAGGTCGATGCGTAAATTTCAGAAAGCTTCTTTTCATTGGATTGAAATTGGCCCTAATTTCTCGACAACCAATCAAATTATGTTTTACATCAGACGGCACGGGATTATATACCCTATGTTTTGGCACCCGAGATGGCCCAATAACAAGTCGCAGTTACGAGCATTAGCTCCTTGAAGTACATGCACAACCCCAGTGAAAAAAGCGAATTTTCCTGTGACCTCCATAGAGAAATCACAAATTGAATGATTGTTGTCCATTTTTGAAGACGAAAAGGCCCTATTTTCCAGTATTCAAATCAGTTCGAAATTGGTATCAGTGGAAAGAACAGTATTTGAATATGTGATTTCCACCCGAGATGGTGTGTAATCAAAGTTTGTTTACCTCGTAGGAGCATTTCTTTGCACACTTAGCGCATTTTCAAAGACGATTTCACGTGTTGTAGAGCGCGGAGCGAGACCGCGTGAGCAGATGCCCAAAATTTGTTCATATGACGGCAGAACACCCTCGCCCCATACCCCTACGCATACATACAAACATAAACTCTAAACACACAGCCAGATTACCTGCTCACGTTCATATCAAGGTGATATACATTTGCAGATTGTGAAATGTCCAATCAGTCCAGACCGCAATAGGACAAAGAATTGCTACTGTACAAATGTCACCTATTTTCACTTGGGGAAAAATGATGAAAGGCTCACGAAAGTTGTTTTTCCCTTCCATCACCAGAGCCAAACATACACACACCCACACGCACATCACTGATGAAAGGCACTCCGAATGAGTTCAATCTGAATTGATAACATTGTTTTGCTGCTTTGCTTCATGAACACAGCGTCGAATAGCTTTTCGAAAATAAAAGGTAGGATATTCCATAACTGTGGAATTAGTCATTCGTCGGCTACCACCCGATCAACTAGAAGGACAACTCCCTTTAGCGTATAATTGTATGAAGGCAGTTTTGCTAACCAGCATACAAAGCCACAATTCTCTGTTTACAAAGTTTGACCAACTTGGTTCTAGAATCTAGATGGTCACAGCATGGCGTATATTATTTTGTTTTGTCCTTAGCCACCAAAAAGTATTGTCAAGTTGTGCCCAACTTGATCTGAATTTTGTCTCAGTGTTTGAATGAAGTTCATCGATAAATTTAATGTCCGGTATTAAAAGAAGGCATTCTTGTTTAGGCAATATTTTGATTGATTCCGTTGGTTTGATGACCTCGCTGCATGCCGTAGATTCATGGCTTCAGATAGTGAACTTCATTCATCGTCATGTCACTGCCAAAGTTTTCGAGAAATTTCATTGATAACCCATTCTGTTGTAGGAAGAAATAGCGTTATGCGTCCGGTATATTAGGTGAAAGCAAATGACCTCTCGTATTATTTAACCATGAAAATAATTGTCGATATAAAGAAAATAGATATAATGTCTATAGTGGATAAATCAGAGTACTGTATATGACATTTAATATGGTTCGAACACGTGCCCAGGCAAGCCAATTAACTGTATTATACTCTCAATCCACATTAGGTAGGCATACCCTGGATTTTGAGAGAGAATTTCGTTGAATACTTGAGAGCCTAATAATGTTTAGGTAGCTATGAGGTAGATTGACTATGTCGGGGGTAATAATGTGTTAGTTATTTAAGGTAGGCCTATATAACACGACAACCTATCCCCCCCCCCTTCACCACTTTCACTTTCCGTCAAAGTACACTTCCGGAAATGATTCAAATAAAATACTTTCCTCTACACATTGAATCATGGACAAGCATCATGGAGGAATCAGAAGGAAAAACGTGACGCAGAATACATGGGCTTCATCAAAAACTGGTGAACGACGTGGTATGGGTACGGACCTTCCTGTCTATGTCACCTTCCATAACGAGAATGGTCTTTGTTCGAGTGACTTCGAGCTCAACATTGACATGATGTGGCAATAATATGGCAAATTAGAAAACTTAGATATCATCATCAAGGACGGTGATTTTGGAGATCCAATCTATACTGAGCATTGCGGGATAATCGGCTTTCCAGTAATGCTTGGTACTGTGAGATTATTCGAATGGGAAATATCCAATCCTCTAAAGTGGATATATGATTCCTGTGGATCTTTGGATTCATGCTGGAATTCATATATTCATGAATTCATATATTCATATTCATATTCATATTTATTTCATTTCCAACAGAAAGGTAAACAAAGATATTACCTTTTTTCCATACATAATTCATTTTTTCTGGAAACTATACAAATACACTTTGCACATAATAACATTATTACAAGAAACTCTTACATTCTGAGGAAATGGGGGGGGGGGGGATCCACTGAAAAGCAGTGCTAGTAGTTTGCGGATACCCCAGAAAAAAAAATATGATTGCTACAAATTTTGCCTACGAAGACTTAGAAAACACAAGACAATATTACAAAACAACAAACAACCACGAAACGAACAAGGAGAAGTAAAACAGATAAGAAGGAAAAGGGAAAAGGGGGAAGAAGGAAGAAGGAAGAAGCAGGACAAATCATGACCGAAAAAAGGTAGTTATAATGGTAATTTTTGGAAGGTAAGATCATAAGACCAAATAAATATTAAATCAATCGAGCAGACCTAAATGAAAAATTAAGATGATTACCAACTGTTATCAGATTATTTTTGTATATTACTTTAAGATTTGAGCAATTGTTTGTTACATTTTTCTTGAAAGAAATTAGGGATGGATGGACTATTTTTAATACCTTCACTTATCATACATAAAAGACTTCTTCGCTAAAGCCCATCACACCAAACTAGTTCTGACTACGTTCTCAAAAAATGTTGCCAAACGGGCTCAAACTATGTGCGAACGGTGTTGAACGTAATAGCAACTGTTTACGATCTGTTTAAGGACTTCATGGACTTGCTCGGACTGGACTAATGTCTATAATACGATCCTAGTTCGTTCATTAACAGTCCCCAATACGTCCAACTAGTCTGTTCCCTTCCACAGTCAGTTCATATTAAGTTCAGATCGGGTAAATTTGACATTTCCAAGCAGTCCAAACCATTCTTACTAGTTTGCAACTTGTTCTAACTAGTTTATAACTTAACCAACCCGTTCAGAGACAGTTCAACTCGTCCTCATCTCGTTCTTAGTGCGTTCGAACGCGCTCCTATCGTGCGTGTGCAATCCCGTCCTGGTTCGAGGCTATAAAACCCAGCGCGTTCTAGCTAATTGATGCTCGACCACATCAAGTTGTAACACGTTCCTAGTAGGATCGAAGTACGGCAATTCCGTTCGTAGTACGTCAATTATGTTCGTAGTAGGTCCATCTAGTTTTAAGTACGTTGTCACTCCGTCTAATTGCAGGACGGGAACAATTTTGAACATGCTCAAAGTTCTAGAGCACCCTTCCCGTCCAAGCCAGTCCGAGCCCGTCCATGTAGTTCTTAAAAAGATCATACATAGTTGCTAATACTTCACTCCGTTCGCACACAGTTTGAGCCCGTTTGGCAACATTTTTGAGGACGTAGTGAGAACTAGATTGGTGTGATGGGGGCTTCACTTGAATGTCTTGATCTGCCAGGCTTGAAGCGTTGAAGTTGAACGGGAATGAGGAATGGCGAGAACGCGCTGGGTTTTTATAGCTCCCGAGCTAGGACGGGATTGCACACGCTCTAGGAGCGCGTTCGAACGCACTTAGAACGAGATGAGGACGAGTTCAACTGTCTCTGAACCGGGTGGTCGGGTTAAAAACTAGTGTTGAACTAGTAAAAATGGGTTTGGACGTATTGGGAACGAGGTGACACTAGTTAATAATGGATTTAAACTGACTACGGACTGGCTTGGACTGCATGGAAATGGCAAATTTACCCGATCTGAACTTGATATGAACTGACTGTGGACGGGGTACAGACGAGATAGACGTATTGAGGATTGTTTATGAACGAATTAAGGTCGTATTATAGACATTATTTACACATTCTGCCCCGTTCACAACCCGTTTTACGATTTTCTAGAACGGTTCCAGAACGTAGTGAGAACTGGTTTGGTTTGATGGTGGCTTAATAAAGTTCTAAAGAGTGGTAGGTGAAACACTTTGGACCGTCTAGTTGGGTAATCATGAAATGACCGATTTAGGGGGGGGGGGGGGGCAGAGTGGCAGAGGGCCAACTATAAACCAGTCAAGAATAAATTCAGCGGCTGACCACGGTAAGCATTAAGCAATTACAGCGCCCGATGTTTCAGAGGGTTCTAGGACACCTACCACCTGGACATCCACCCCCGGATAACCACCCTCAGTCAACTACCCCCTAGGACAACTACCTCCTAGGACAACTACCCCTAGGACAATTACCCCCGGAGAAGTACCCCCGGTAAACTACACCATAGGACAACTACCCCCGGACAACTACCTCCTAGGACAAATACCACCCGGACAACCTCACCGGAGAACTACCCCCGGACAACTATCTTAGGGGGTAGTTCTCCTGGGGGTAGTTGTCTGGGGGTATTTGTCCGGGGGTGGTTATCCGGGGATGGATGTCCAGGGGGTAGGTGTCCGGATACGGTTTCAGATGACATCGAGGTTTGCTTTTCTCTCATGTTTTGTAATGTAACCGAATCATACACTGCATGTGATTATTCGAGATGACTTAAAGCCCCACTGTCCTACTTGTAGCTACTTGCTCCCTCTTCCCAATCGGTGCCTGTTGGTCCCCCTTGATCCTCTTTTTCTTATGTTAGTTGAGAGCTGAGTTAATGAGATAGCCACATGTTAGTGACCTCGCTTTGTGGTATAACCCCTTCTGGCCCAGTAGTATTGACGGTCTTTAAACTAAAATAAGCCCTCCCCCTTGGCAAAAGGGAGTGTTTTAGACACCGTTTATCTGAGCCTTATCTGTGCCCCCCCCCCCTTACCAAAAACAAAACTGCAAATGTTTTTTGTTTTTTGTTGTTGCTCGAGGGGGGGGGGGGGGGGTTGATGTTGAGACAAAAAGGAGTGCTCACCCCCCCCCCCCCCCCCCCCCTCCCTTGAACTTAACAAAAATTGTGCCTCGGTGGCTTGAATCAATTGTAGGAAATATAAAGAACCGGCCAGATTATAGACCATTCCATATGTACATAGGGCATTCGTTGATTTTACTGACGCAATTGATCTTAAAGGCATCGTTTGACAATGCTAAATCTGAGATGCACTGCCCTACGTGTTATCAGTGTCTGTGATATGTTGTAATATTGAAGCCCTGAAAAATCGCGCTTCAAAATGATCAAGAAATGCCTCAAAATAGTAAACAATTTTGTGTGACCGGTTTTACCATACTCGTTTCCGCAATAGATTGTAGTGTTATGAAAACCGTTTGGCAAACGGTTTTCAAAATTTGTAATTCCAGTCATAAATATCTTGATAATCAGACAGGCGATCGGCTTGTAAAAGTCATGGGGTTCCTGACTGACCTAAAGGTTTATACTTATCATTGCAGCATGAGCTAAATCCAGGATTTTGTTTCAGAATCTGAGACAAAGTTACCGGATCCCTTTAATGTAGCCATTACCAATGTACGAACTTTCAATACAGGCCCATATATGTAACGATGGGGTTAGAATTTACGATGTTACAATTTTGTTTTTGTTTTTTTGTCGGCACATGTATAACATATAATGTAGTTTTTTGAAATATTGTGGTAAGAATTGTTATATAGGAAGGCTTTAATATCAAGCGTTATTTATTTATTTATTTATTTTTTTTATTTAAACAAAATCTCATTGTAGCCTTATCAAATGATAACGTGATTGATGATAACGTAGGAAAAGGAAAGTGAGGACATTTTATTGAATCCTGGGAATACTGGCATGTTTACCTTTGACAGTAAATATGCTCTGCCGAAATCATAACTTCGGTCGGTAAATTCTGAATTTGTCGGTTCACATATTTTGTTAACACTGGAGCATGCAATATTTGTATAATATACACGAATCGGCTCAACTGTCATGATTGACGTGAATATCAAAATAGTATTTTGATGAACCAATATGCAGGACCAACGCGTTTCAGGATTTTGTCACGATTAGGTGTCAATTGACACTTGAATCTCTCTGCTTGTGTCAACATGAGAAGAAGTAATACTATGCAAATGTCACGTCATGTTCCAACATAAAGTCAGTCTCGAAAATATGGATATTGCAAGGTGGTTTAAATTGACTTTCCGCTGGCTCAATCTGACAAACGATTTACAGAGGCTTTTAAAGGTATTACAAAGTTTTGGTATGGGGTCATGAATTTGGTTCCAATTAACATATTGGAAGCGTAAGTGTTCCTACAATATTCATTGATCGTTGCCGCGGTCGAAATCGAGTCTAAAATTATGAAATTGTAAATAATAAACTTCTTAGGTCGTATAGCTTCATGTCAAGGTCAAGATATTAATCAAGCTATAAAACAATGTTTTTTGACTAAAATCGACCGATTAGCTATTCCCATTTGGAAATTATATATCACAACTACAAATTCTGAGATTTTCATGGTCGCAGCTACCATTGTACGGCCATAGGCGCTATTTGAAATTTATCAAAATTTACCGGGAGCACCGGTAAATTTTTATATTCAATTTTTCTCGAAAACAGAAGTGTTTTAGGGGCTAATTTTTGTAGTGCTTATAATACATCCACAGGGGCATCCAAATTTATCAAAATTGTAAAGATTCACTATCCACCCAATTTTCAAAATTTCCCAAAACTTTGTATTACCTTTAAGTTTAGCCCTTTTCAACCCTCTCGACGCACAAATGCTTTTTTTCGAACTAGGTTTCAAATATGCACATTCTTTAGTGAAGTCCTAGCCAGTGAGAAAACAGGACGGAAAAGTTTCTAGTTAGAAGTGTTTTCGATCAAAGTTAAAAATCATCTCACAGCCTGGTGACCGGACTAAAATGATGCGGGTAGAATATTTTCCATGATAGACTATACGACTATAATAATCTACGACAAAATGGAAGGAAACTCTTCGAATTTTCCGAAGGATATTGATCTTGGTATTACTGCGACGGATATATTTCAACTTGTTTTTCTCTTTATTTTCTTTTTCGTTGGAATTTTTGGTAATGCTTTCATCCTAGCCGTTTACCTCAAGAAGAAGCGTCGTACAAGCACAGACCACTTAATATTGGCTTTAGCGTCTACAGACTTTACGGCAAGTATCCTCAAAGTAATACCAATGTTGCGTGTAGGATTTCCATCTCTAGTAAATGACGGCCTTTGTATAACCATTGAAATAGCGGATGAAGGGGCTGCCTTTGCTACTCTCTTCCTGACCCTAGCTATATGCTGTGACCGTTATATGGTCGCTTGCAGACCTTTCAGATGTCGACTGTCTAAAAAGTGTGCAGGTATTTTGTCAATATCTTGCATTTCAGTCGGATTTTGTTTGATGACCCCGAAAATTCGAGCTGTCAGAGCTACGAAGCTCACACCGCTAAGTAATGCCATTTGTGATGCCAGAAGTAGATTTTGGGTCGTAGCATTATCTCAAGTGCTATACCCTACTGTCTTTATTGTCGTCATGCTCCTAACCCTTTCCCTCTACTGCAAGATCTTTATATTCCTACGCAGCCAGGCAAAGGTTCATGCAGACCTTTTACGTCGCAAACCGCATACCACATCTAACATGACAGAAAAGCAGAAGCAACACGCGACAGTCATCGCATCTAGAGTTGATCCTAACAAAAACGCAGATGATATTACCAATTTGGGTACGAAAACAAATCCGACGAAGCCAACATCAGTTTCTGTAAGTGGATTGGTGAGTTCAGATAAAACGGGAAAGCCACTAGGGACGGCACGTTTGTCAAGTCAAAGTAGGCTATCCAAAGAGTATCAACCTTCATCTGAAGCTACGACGAGTGCGTGGATGTCACCTGCCTGTAGACAGAACTCCTTGCATGATATACTTAGAAACACACTTGTAGACTCCGAAATAAGTAACGGCCATTTAGAACACGACGATACTCAACATACACCATCCAACATGTCTAACGGCATCAATATAGCCTCTACTGCTACGTCTGGACATAGTGCGTCGAGGAAAAGACTGAAGTCAAATAATGCTGTAGGCGTAGGTCTTGCATGGCCGTCAAAAGCCCCGAATCATCCTCCAAATGGACGATCAGAGAGAAAGACGAATGATATGGGCCGAACGACTACCAGAATGGTTCTTATTGTCTCTATATTCTTCTTTATTACCTGGTTGCCCTGGATGGTCATTGGAGTCTGCTATTTCAAACTGTCGCAGCTCCTGAACAAAGATATCTTTAATGTCATGTTTCTTGTCTTTGGTCATGCTCGTAGCGCTAATCATAGCGTCAATATTTTCGTTTATTATTATGTAAACTTGCCTTTTCGAAAAGCAATTCGACATCTCATCTGCGGTAAAGCTACCTAGTATGTTTAAAGGTGAGGTATATGTAGGTGTTGTTTCTGTTCAAGCAAATGTAACGTGGACTTCAGAAGGTAAACAAAATTTCCTACCGACCAAATAATCAACGAGATTTTTCTGGCTCTTTTAGAGCTCCGTTCTCCGGAAACCAAAGACTGTTAATGATCACATGCTACACCGCGAATTATTGCTCATTTCAAACAGCGTTTTTCATCCGGGTTGCCGCGGCACTCTTGGGTGTCGCGAGAAGATTTAAGTAAATATTTTAAAATGTAATTATTTCGAGCAAGGAGGTGCACTAATAGTCTCATCTTTGACAGCGAGGTGTCCGAATTGATATTATATCTTTTCTATCCAAATTACATTTTACCAAGCTCGTTTTGCTTCACTCACTTGCAACATGTAGATAAATGACATTTCTGGGCAATGCGATGCCCGGATATCCTCATATTTGTGCATTGAGGTGACCGAACATAATGAACATATAACTCGAGAATGCCGAGTTGACAGCTTTGTTTGCTTAAGAATGATGCGAATACTATAATTTAGGAAAATTGATACACTGGTGATAATTTACCCTGGTAAATTTGTATTTATGATATGTATACATTAACCACTGCGTGTAATAAAGATAAGGAATGCGCTTAACCCTAACTGCACTGGGCTATTTTGAACACCTCATGATCTCGGCCGTCGAAAGTCCGATGAAACGAAAATTTGCATGTTTGTAGATATTTACGTAAGGAACAAGATGATATAATTAGTTTTTTCCTAATATGCAAATTGTTGTCGTTATAGCCTAATTAATTATGCAAAAAGCTAATTTGATGCATTTTACAGTAAATTCTACATATTTGTCTGTAGACTTGTGAAAATTATTGAAAATGTATTGCATAAATGTTTCCTTCATCTCAAATTCATTAGGTTACATTATTTTTATAATATTTGAAAATGCATAGGTTAATTTGCATAAATTATGAATACGCAAATTACGCATTCATGAATATCAAATCTGGAAATATACAGGGAACTAGAATCATTAGAAAAATTGTCAGACTCCACTTTTTGAATGTTGATTGAAACTCATTGTTCATATGAAACTTCTTTTCTAACACAAAATAGTTATTTTGATGTAATTAATAAGGATAATTTATGCGATTTGAGGCGATCTTCAAATATTTAAATTCTTATGTATTTTATTGTTTTTGTATTTCTTATTATATCTATTGTTTTATTTCTATATATTCTTTTGTTCTGGAATACATCAAGTTACTTTGAGAATCATATGAAGGCAATTTGAATCAATTCATATCTCCCACTTAGGAAGAAATACATCTAAACCTGTTTTCACATTTCTGCTTGTACATGAATATATGCAATTATAGTAGATATAGCACACCAAAAATAATTACAACAAACACATGTTATTTGATGGTTGCAAATGATCAAGCTTTATGAAAGCTTCACAAAACAAAAGACATAATTGAAATCGGTCAATGCGTTGTGATTTTATATCATTTTTTTGATATCGCAAAATTACCGAAAAACCTGCGAGAAATGGTCAAATTGGCAAAAATGGCATAATTCGACAAAGTTGACAACTTATTTCATCACTTTTTGGACAAAAATGATAAATTAAATTATCAGACACTAAAATATCATCTTTGTGGTAAAAAATACAACAACAAAAAATCATATATCTATTACCGTTTTAAGATAATAAGTCCTTTTTGCCATTTTTGCGAATCTGCAGATATAAAAAAGTTGTGAAAATAACGAATTAATATGCGCATATGTAATCAAATCAAAATCGAACATGATACATCAGTGAAACCTATGTATATCAGACAGGTATGGAAATATATTTCATTTGTAATAAAATAAAATCATGAATACTCATCAAATATGCAAATTAGGTCATTTCAGCTAATTATAAATTCGCGCACTCATTATGCAAATTAGGAAAGTCAAACTGTTCATTTTTGGGGCATTTTTTAAATCATATATTTATAGATCATATTTACACCAAATATTGACCTTAAATTCCTAATATTTTTGCAATGCCAATACAATATGGCGATGGAAATTACTTGGATCACCGTCACAGCTATTTCCTCATGTGTTTCACAAATAATTCAGAAAAACCGATTATATGATAAGAAATTGTAGAATTTCAGCTATATCACAGTATATCTGCCTTTTTCAAAGATGTCAGATTTTAGGATTTATGACGATTTATGAGGATTTATGACGATTTTCCGAGATACCACACAACAACAACATAACATTCCACAGAAACTGAATTTCAGAGTGGCAGAAACTTTAGTGATCCCAGTTTAGTTGTGGCTACCTTGAGTGTAAATAACAAATTAATTCAACGAGTGAAACACATGAGGATATTTCATTTTTGTAGGAGAGTTTTATACATTGAGGTGCATTTTTTTTCACCACGCAGAATAGCAGCGCGAGTCAATGGGCAATCAGCGGGCCATGTCACACATGGCTGAAAAGACAATATTCTAATTAAATAACTTTCCACATGGACCTTGTGGCAGATTAGCCTTGTGCTAAACAAGTTATTCAATAAAGTATACTACTACTACTACTACTACTACACATGCCTATAACAATGAAACTACACAGAATTGTAGTTAAAGGTATGCTTGAAATATATGTGAAATAACATTTTAAAATAGTGTTTAGTTTTTTTTAAATACATTTACAAAAATTGCTATTTCTACCAACTGACTGCTGTTGTGTGTGTGTGTTCGCGGGGCAGACTGTTTGCACAGGCAGTGTGATCACCCTAATTATCATAGCACTTTCTGATGACATGCGCATACCAATTGTTATGTAACACCTTACAGGTATATCCCATTTCGACGTAAATGGTATCAAAATATGCGTAAGACTTGAGGGGAAAAAGTCATGAAACGACAATTTAAAATTCCGTACGGTTGCGGCGCAATCTCGAAAATGTCGAGGGGGGAGGGGGGGGGGGGGGCGTCCAGGCCTCCCCCAGCACAGAACGGCTTAATATCCCTTAGTACTATCTTTCGTATCAACCAGTCTATAATTCATTGTAGAGAAAAGGTCACATCACAAGGTCATGCTTCGAAAAATGAAAAATATTATAATGTATAGTAAAGGATCAAACCAGACTTGTCTTGGACTAAAATATCCCAGCCGAGTAATATCATATTGCGATTTACTTAATTCATTATCATGCACTGCATATTATTTATATTGTTTGTTCAAAGTCAAGTGAATTTCAAAACAAACAGATAAATCCGAATGATTCGCGCAACGTGCTACAAGCCTATTATTGCCTTCTGTGTGTAAATTGTCTGTAATTGGGTGAATTTGTAATTGAGTAGTTGCCGAGGGTGTGTGAGAGTGTGTGTACGCGTGCGTGTGTTTGTGAAGGTGCAGTGGGTGTGTGTACGCGTGAGTGTGTGTGAGGGTGAGTTGGGTGTGTGTGCGTGTGTGTGTGTGTCTGTGTGTATACGCGTGAGTGTGTGTGAGGGTGCGCTGGGTGTGCGACTCTTTAGCATGGAGTAACAGAAGATGAATCACCAAACACAGATTATTGTACAATATATCAGATGAAAATTTAGGAGCTTCTTTTAGAGAAATCGCAACTATAAATTCAGCTAATCGTAATTTAATTTTCATAAAAATACAATCCAAGAAAATAAGCATGTATTCGTACAACAAAACAATGCAAATACAGAGTAATCAATATTATCAGCAATGTTTAAAAGAAATGTTTAATAATAGTCAAAACTAAAACAATTCAAATAGAACAAACAAATACAGAAATTAAAAGATTAACCTTGCAATTTAGCCAAGGAAGAACACAAAATTCGAATTTTTAAGAGTGTAAAGATGCGGTTGGGATGTAATGATCTATCGAAGTGATATATTACCGTGGAGCAGAACCATTGAAACAATGAAATAAAAGCAAAATAATGTTACTGAACAATGCGTTCACTCACGGGCAACCAATGGAGTGCTACCAATACCTCCAGAAAAAAGTAAAAACAATTTATTTGGGTATAGATATTTCATCAAGGATGCTATAAAAGCAGTTCTTATTATGAAATACACACATTTTCGTTCTCAGTAAGATTAAGGGAATGTCTATTACCCTTCAACCACTATGAAACATTGCCCAATTCTTGATAAATTTCTTAACCAAAATGTTAATAAAGAAGAGTTGTATCATCGGCATAGTTAATATATTACAATAAGCGACTAATATTGGGTTTAACCAGTGATATAAATAAAAAACAAGTGTTAAGGACAAAGGATGGATCCTATAAGGGACAAACGAATATCAATAGCGATATTATTTTTGATACAGCCGATTATAAACACATTTTCTAATAATTTCGATATACAAGGCAACAAAAATATTGGTCAATAATTGTGAGGTAATTGGAAATCATCGGTTTAAAATTGAGACAATCTTAGCTTTCTTAGGTTTACTCCGAAAAGTACCAGTTAACAGCGATCATCATCAATAGTGATCTGTCAGTTTATGACAGGTTCAGTGACCCATTCAAAATTCTATATCAAGTGTCTCTCCAAGTTCCTCGGTCTTGAGCCATCCGTTTCATCGTTTCAGTCATACCCTGTTGCTCCACATTCTGTGATTACATCGTCTAGAAAGCCTTTACGAGGTCTTCCCCTCTTCTTCTTTCCATGAATACGACCTTCTATGACTCTGAGCATCAAGCCCTCATCATGCCGCATTATGTGTCCAAGCCATTTCTTCTGTCCCTCTCTAATCATTGGAATCAGCACCCGCCTTTCTTGAGCTCGATGTAACACCTCTTCATTTGATACTCTGTCCCTCCAAGACACACCTAGTAATTTGCGCCAGCACCACATTTCGACCGCCTCCAATCGCTGCATGTCCTTTTTAGTGAGTGTCCACTTCTCTGCCCCATACAACAGTACACTCCATACTAGAGACTTCACAAGACGCTTTCTCAAACTAAGGTCAATGTTGTAGCTTATCAGGATATCTTGTCGTTGAAAGAAGGCAGCGATATATTAAATATATATAGCAAAGATTTAGCAATAATAAGGATTATCTTTATAAGTACATGACATTCTATGTTATCGCATCCACATAATCTATACAGACGGGATTTAAACTGAATTTAAGCAATAGGCTTGACTAAAGTGAAACAGAATTTAAATTGGTTGGTAATTCCTTATGACAAATCACATGAACTTGAATTATATTATACAAACAAAAACCGGTACAAATCAAAACATCAGAAGATAATACATTTTTAGAATTATTCACAATACTAATGAAAAACTGCAAAAATTCAAAGTCACACACAAATAAAAAAACAATGTCAGTCGTGCTTTTTCCCTCCAATACTCTATCTAAATCTACATTTTCATGTTTAAAGTAAGGTTTGAAGGTATTTTAATCAATGACATGGTTGTTAAAAAAAGTGAAAACGTTTATGAACTTGAAAACTAGATGCCAGCACTGATTTGTTGAGAGATAAAGGCGAACCATTACAAATTGTAATAAGATATAATTCTTTAATATAAATAGATGAGCTCACGCTACAAAGAAGCCGATACACAGCCGAAAAAGACTAAAACAATCATGAATGCTTATGAGGTAGTATTTGTAACAAGAATTGACTGATATACAGATATAATCCCTTTCAAAATATAGTGGAAACCTACTATATTACATAAACAGGGTTAATGGCGACAGTCCATGTTGATTATGCAAATCAATACGCGTTTACGATCGACGTTTTAAAACGCAGACACATCTTCAACATTTTCCTTTCTTCAGAAGATTGATCGGAAAGGTGTTCGAATTATGACTAGAAATTCCTGTCGAAATCGATAATCTCGATACGAATAAATGAGTGGGTTGATGAGAGAGCTAAAAGAAGCTGATACAAACCCTATCCCAAGAAGCACTGATCTCAGCATCTCGGACATAGGGACTACCAATGCCAACACTTCGAAGATAAGAAATGGAGCCCAGCAGATGACAAAGACTCCGACGATTATAGACATTGTGTGTAATGCCTTCATGTGTAGAACACCATCTTGGGCACCTAATCTATCACGGCCAATCATTCTCATGTTAGCAATGGTTCGTGATTTCTTAATAGCAATTTGTAATATACGAATGTTGAGTGCAAAAGTAAAGGAAACCATTAATAAATATAAAACCACAAAAGTCCAGACGATAGCAATAGTTGCATTCGGAGCATTTGTATAGTGGTCCGCGTGACAGTGAAATGTTCTGTTTGAGCCCTCAGTCATAAATATTGCGGTTCGCCCGGCAAACAATATAATGCAAGCGATCCACATGATAGCGATACCGAAGCCAATGCGGTAACTGGTTACGATGTTACGGTACCGCAGCGGCCTCGTTACTGCAATGAATCGGTCAGCTGTAACCGCTACGATATGAAGGAAAGATACTCCTGATGTTAAAAGCGTGGGGAATGCCATGACTTGCAGTTGAGGGGTACAGTTAAAGGCATTCTTCATGAGCAAAATTTCTAGAGGATTGGCGATGAGTCCAACCAAGAGGTCCACAAACGCCATACTTGCCAGTATTAGATTTGTTGGTGTGCGCATGGTTTCATTTTTATACACTGACAACATTACTAATACATTCCCAACAACAATACAAGGAATGAATAGAGTAAGAGTTGTAATTGACGCAATCTTAATAAACTCCATTGTAGCTGTTGAAAGATTATATTATTCCAATGTTTTGCGTTCTAGTCAATAACAGCATTTGTATTATTGTCAAGCTGTATAATGTTCACACAGTCACCCAAAGTCTTTAAAAGAATGTATACCGTTGATCAATTTCGGACAAAGCAATTAAGCGAATGAGATATCCAGGTTGATGTCGTCAACTTAAATAGACGTGGTTACAGGTTTAAAAGCTTTAATTATTGTGAAGAGAACAGAAACATATGATCATCGTGTCATATTGAATTAAGTTCAATTTTGAGAAGAGAACTAAACGAAATCAGAAGAGTAAGAGACTAATTGACTAGAACGTCAATAAAGCCTTTGATCAAGATGATATTAAGCCTGCAGTAGAAGTTAATAAATCCCGTTCTGATTCTGGGGCTTCGAATTTTGCTTAATTACCTTTGAGCAGATTGCCACCAATCGATCATTGTTTGCCCCATTTTTCATTCATTGAAATTATGATTGACATTCATTCATTGAAATTATGATTGACAGATTTATTACAAAATAATTCGCTTCCATTAGGTATATGGTATACGCCATCTTGGCTGATGAAAATTAACAGTCTCGATCGTGATACCTTTGATATTAGATTGCAATACATACTAATAATATTAATGAATGAAACATTGGCACAAATTTCGAAGTTGTGTTCACGTCATGAACCAGTATTGTTTCTTCTTCCACATTTGACACATTCCTCCTACCTTAATATAGACGAAATATGTGTTTATAATGTGAACACGGTTTTGAACATGAGAGTAACCATGGTAAATATCGCCTAATCTGAACAGAGTCTATCCTTGTGGGCGCACCCTCCCCCTAAACATTATTTCGGGATCATCCTATGGAAATTTGGATTGTACTGAACTCCAGAACACCCCCCCCCCCTCTCCCGTCTCCTGCCTCATATTCGTGAAGAAGAATCGGTGTTATGCTACCTCTTACACTATGTTCCCGGCGGCCACGGCAGCCCCGTTTGCCCGAAACGTAGTGCGCCGTGCGATTTTGGCAATATTCTCCTTCTGAATTCAAGTTTTTGTTAGGTCTCGCTGAGTTTTCTCACGGTCTATTACGGTATCCATGACGGGCCGTGGGAGGTAAAGTGGCTGCTGTGCCGGAGGCTCCAATGCGCACTTCGGTTCGGCCCGCGGTCTACCAAGGATGCCAGTACGTTTCCTCTCGACCCGTCACGTTTTGATGGGGTCTCTTACGTTTTACACGTTCTGATAATCTGACACGTTTTTCACGTTCTGTCAAGGTTTTCTAAGGATGAAACGTGGACGCTGGGCAGCTTTGGAGAACGTGTATTATCACGGTATAAAAAGAAGGCCTCCCTAGTCCCAAGTAATAGCAATCATTGTATCCTGAGATGGCGCGCGCCGTGTCAGACCGTAGTAGAACGCACCGTACCAAGCCGGGCCCGTAAACCGTTCCATTTAATACGGACCGCCTTCAAGTTTTGTTTACGGCCTACTAGATTTCTCATCCGCACCGTGACTGCCGTGGCAATTTTGTTAACAGTTTAAAAATCTAGCCCGGCATGCACGGCAGTCACGGCCTGTCACGTTTGCCTATTCCGTCCCCTGCGTTGTCTCACGTCCATCCCGTTTTGTCCATGGTGGCCGAAAACGTGATTGCCTTGGTCGCCGGGAACATAATGTTAACGTAACATTACTGACAGCAGGTAAATTTAGTTTTGGTTTCGAGGATGTTCCCGTAATTTTGGATACAAGGCATTTAAATGTGATTTTTTTTTTGGTTATCTACTGGAAGACTGCACGTTTACAGTATACATAATAAAGGAAATTGAACAGTAGATTAAAGATAAAGTTGAGTTCTGGTCATGCAGTTGCATTGTGAAAGAAACGGTGTGGAATCGATCAGAAAAAGTTGATCATGTAGCATATAAGTATTGGTCACTTTGTCCTGGAAATGAATTAAAGCATGAGTTGCAGAATGATTAAACCGGAATCCATATTGGCAATCTGAAAGTATCTTATTTTTTGCGGATAGAAGTCATACAACCGCTTATAAACACATTTTTCTAATAATTTCGATATACAAGGCAACAAAGATATTGGTCAATAATTGTGAGGTAATTGGCAATCATCTATTTTATAAATTGTGACAATCTTAGCTATTTTAGGTTTACTCCGAAAAGTACCAGTTAACAGCGATATTTTAAATATATAAAGCAAAGGTTTAGCAATAACATGGACGATCTTTATAGGTACATTACATCCCATGTTATCGCACCCACATGAATTTGTATTGTCATCGATCTACAGACGGGGTTTAATCTCACTTTCAGTAATAGGCTTGACAAAAACGAAACAGAATTTAGATTGGTTGGAAATTCCTTATGACAAATCACATGAACTTGAATTATATTATACAAACCAAAACCGGTACAAATCAAAACATCAGAAAATGATAAATAATCAGAATCATGCTACAATTCAAGGTCACACACACTATATAAAAACAGTTCAGTCGTGCTTTCCCCCTAATAATCTATCTAAAATTACATCTTGGTTTTGTTTGGTTTCATTTTCCGTATACAAATTCAAATACATACAAGAATACAATTTACAAATAAAATACAAATCAAGAATTAAAACGGCTGGAATGCTCTATTCAGAGCAATTATTAAGATTGCTCTGTTCTATATTATAGAGGTCCAGAAAGTATCGTTTGAAGGTATTTTAATCAATGACATGGTTGTAAAGATAGTGGAAACGTTTATTAACTTGACAACTAGACGATAGCGCAGATTTGATGTGAGATAAAGGCAAACCTTAACAAAACGTAATATGATACAATTTTGATTATAAAAATATACAAGTTCACCTTACAAAAAAGCTGATGCACAGCCGAAATAGACTGAAACAATCATGAATGCTTGTGAAGTAATATTTGCGGGAATATTTGTAACAAGAATTGACTGATATACAGATATAATCCCTTTCAAAATACAGTGGAAACCTATTTTATTACATAAACAGGGTTAATGGCGACAGTCCATGTCGATTATGCAAATCAATACGCATTCATGATCGACGTTTTAAAACACAGACACATCTTCAACATTTTCCTTTCTTCAGAAGATAGATCGGAAAGGTGCTCGAATTATGACTAGAAATGCCTGTCGAAATCGATAATCTCGATACGAATAAATGAGTGGGTTGATGAGAGAGCTAAATGAAGTTGATACAAACCCTATCCCAACGAGTACTGATCTCACCGTCTCGGAGATAGGGACTACCAATGCCAACACTTCGAGGATAAGGAATGGAGACCAACAGATGACAAAGACTCCAACGATTATAGACATTGTGTGTAATGCCTTCATGTGTAGAACACCATCTTGGGCACCTAATCTTTCACGGTCAATTATTCTCATGTTAGCAATGGTTCGTGATTTCTTAATAGCAATTTGTAATATACGAATGTTGAGTGCAATAGTAAAGGAGACCATTAATAAATATATAACCACAAAAGACCAGACGGAAGCAATAGTTGTGTTCGGAGCATTTATATAGTGGTCCGCGAAACAGTGAAATGTCCTGTTTGTACCGTCAATCATAAATATTGCGGTACGCCCGGCAGACGATGTAATGCCAGAGATCCACATGAAAGCGATACCGCAGCCAATGCGGTAATTGGTTACGATGTTACCGTACCGCAGCGGCCTCGTTACCGCAATGAATCGGTCAGCTGTAACCGCTATGATATGAAGGAAAGATACTCCCGAGGTTAGAAGCGGGAAGAATGCCATGATTTGTAGTTGAAAGATACAGCTAAAGGAATCCTTGATGAGAAAAATTTCTAGAGGATTAGCGATGGTTCCAACCAAGAGGTCCGCAAACGCCATACTTGCCAGTATTAGATTTGTTGGTGTGCGCATGGTTTCATTTGTATACACTGACAAAATTACCAATGCATTTCCAACAATGATACAAGGAATAAATAGAGTAAGAATTGTAATTGACGCAATTGTAATAAACTCCATTGTAGCTGTTGAAAGATTGTATTATTCCAATGTTTTGCGTTCTGTTCAATCACAGCAATATGTATGATTGTTAAGCTATATAATGTTAACACAGTCACCCAAAGTCTTTAAAAGAATGTCCAACACGTTTAATATACGGTTGATCAATTTCGGACAAAGCAATTAAGCGAATGAGATATCCAGGTTGATGTCGTCAACTTAAATAGACGTGGTTACAGGTTTAAAAGCTTTAATTATTGTTAAGAGAACAGAAACATATGATCATCATGTCATATTGAATTTAGTTCAATTTTGAGAAGAGAACTAAACAAAAACAGAAGAGTAAGAGACTAATTGACTAGAACGTCGATAAAGCCTATGATCAAGATGATATTAAGCCTGCAGTAGAAGTTAATAAATCCCGTTCTGTTTCTGGGGCTTTGAATTTTGCTTAATTACCTTTGAGCAGATTGCCACCAATCGATCATTGTTTGCCCCATTTAGGCCTATTCATTGAAACTATGATTGACATGTTTATTACAACAACAAAAAATCGCTTCCATCACGAATATGGTATACGCCATCTTGGCTGATGAAAACTAATAGTCTCGATCGTGATACCTTTGATATTAGATTGCAATACATAATAATAATACTAATGAATGAAACATTGGCACAAATTTCGAAGTTGTGTTCACGTCATGAAACAATATTTTGTCTTCTTCTACATTTGACACATTCCTCCTACCTTAATATTGACGAAATATGTGTTTATAATGTGAACACGGTTTTGAAAATGAGAGTAACCATGGTAAATATCGCCTAATCTGAACAGAGTCTATCTTTGTGGGCGCACCCTCCCCTAAAACATTATTTCGGGATCATCCTATGGATTGATGTACTGAACTGCAGAACACACCCCCCCCCCTCTCCCCTCTCATATTCGTGAAGAAGAATCGGTGTTATGCTACTTTTACACTATGTTCCAGGCGGCCACGGCAGCCCCGTTTGCCCGAAACGTAGTGCGCCGTGCGATTTTGGCCATATTCTCCTTCTGAATTCAAGTTTTTGTTAGGTCTCGCTGAGTTTTCTCACGGTCTATTACGGTATCCATGACGGGCCGTGGGAGGTAAAGTGGCTGCTGTGCCGGAGGCTCCAATGCGCACTTCGGTTCGGCCCGCGGTCTACCAAGGATGCCAGTACGTTTCCTCTCGACCCGTCACGTTTTGATGGGGTCTCTTACGTTTCTCACGTTCTGATAATCTGACACGTTTTTCACGTTCTGTCAAGGTTTTCTAAGGATGAAACGTGGACGCTGGGCAGCTTTGGAGAACGTGTATTATCACGGTATAAAAAGAAGGACTCCCAAGTCCCAAGCAATAGTAATCATTGTATCCTGAGATGGCGCGCGCCGTGTCAGACCGTAGTAGAACGCACCGCACCGCACCGTACCAAACCGGGCCTGTAAACCGTTCCATTTAATACGGACCGCCTTCAAGTTTTGTTTACGGCCTACTAGATTTCTCATCCGCACCGTGACTGCCGTGGCAATTTTGTTAACAGTTTAAAAATCTAGCCCGGCATGCACGGCAGTCACGGCCTGTCACGTTTGCCTATTCCGTCCCCTGCGTTGTCTCACGTCCATCCCGTTTTGTCCATGGTGGCCGAAAACGTGATTGCCTTGGTCGCCGGGAACATAATGTTAACGTAACATTACTGACAGCAGGTAAATTTAGTTTTGGTTTCGAGGATGTTCCCGTAATTTTGGATACAAGGCATTTAAATGTGATTTTTTTTTTTGGTTATCTACTGGAAGACTGCACGTTTACAGTATACATAATAAAGGAAATTGAACAGTAGATTAAAGATAAAGTTGAGTTCTGGTCATGCAGTTGCATTGTGAAAGAAACGGTGTGGAATCGATCAGAAAAAGTTGATCATGTAGCATATAAGTATTGGTCACTTTGTCCTGGAAATGAATTAAAGCATGAGTTGCAGAATGATTAAACCGGAATCCATATTGGCAATCTGAAAGTATCTTATTTTTTGCGGATAGAAGTCATACAACCGCTTATAAACACATTTTTCTAATAATTTCGATATACAAGGCAACAAAGATATTGGTCAATAATTGTGAGGTAATTGGCAATCATCTATTTTATAAATTGGGACAATCTTAGCTATTTTAGGTTTACTCCGAAAAGTACCAGTTAAAATGGATATTTTAAATATATAAAGCAAAGGTTTAGCAATAACATGGACAATTTTTATAAGTACATTACATCCAATGTTATCGCACCCACATGATTTTGTATTGTCAACGATCTACAGACGGGGATTAAACTCACTTTCAGCAATAGGCTTGACAAAAATGAAAAAGAATTTAGATTGGTTGGAAATCCCTTATGACAAATCACTTAAACTTGAATTATATTATCCAAACCAGAACCGGTACAAATCAAAACATCAGAAGATGATAAATAATCAGAATCGTGCAACAATTCAAAGTCACACAAACTATATAAAAACAATTTCAGTCGTGCTTTCCCCCTAATAATCTATCTAAATTTACATCTTGGTTTGGTTTGGTTTCATTTTCCGTATAAAAATTCAAATACATACAAGAATACAATTTACAAATATAATACAAATCAAGAATTAAAACGGCTGGAATGCTCTATTCAGAGCCATATTAAGATTGCTCTGTTCTATATTATAGAGGTCCAGAATCTTAACTTTTAAAGTATCGTTTGAAGGTATGTTAATCAATGAAATGGTTGTAAAGATAGTGGAAACGTTTATAAACTTGACAACTAGACGATAGCGCAAATTAGATGTGAGATAAAGGCAAACCTTAACAAAACGTAATATGATATAATTTTGATTATAAAAATATATAAGCTCACCCTACAAAAAAGCTGATGCACAGCCGAAATAGACTGAAACAATCATGAACGCTTATGAGGTAGTATTTGGAACAAGAATTATACAGTTGACTGATATACAGGTATAATCCCTTTCAAAATATGTTTACTAATTAAAACAACAAAGATCCGAAGAAATACAGTGGAAACCTATTATATTACATATAAAGGGTTAATGGCGACAGTCCACGTTGATTATGCAAATCAATACGCGTTCATGATCGACGTTTTAAAATGCAGAAACATCTTCAACATTTCCCTTTCTTCAGAAGATAGATCGGAAAGGTGCTCGAATTATGACTAGAAATGCCTGTCGAAATCGATGATCTCGATACGAATAAATGATCGGGTTGATGAGAGAACTAAATGAAGTTGATACAAACCCTATCCCAACGAGTACTGATCTCACCGTCTCGGAGATAGGGACTACCAATGCCAACACTTCGAGGATAAGGAATGGAGACCAACAGATGACAAAGACTCCAACGATTATAGACATTGTGTGTAATGCCTTCATGTGTAGAACACCATCTTGAGCACCTAATCTGTCACGTTCAATTATTCTCATGTTAGCAATGGTTCGTGATTTCTTAATAGCAATTTGTAATATACGAATGTTGAGTGCAATAGTAAAGGAGACCATTAATAAATATAAAACCACAAAAGACCAGACGGAAGCAATAGTTACGTTCTGAGCGTTTATATAATGGTCCGCGAAACAGTGAAATGTCCTGTTTGAGCCGTTAGTCATAAATATGGCGGTACGCCCGGCAGACGATGTAATGCCAGAGATCCACATGAAAGCGATACCGCAGCCGATGCGGTAATTGGTTACGATGGTACCGTACCGCAGCGGCCTCGTTACCGCAATGAATCGGTCAGCTGTAACCGCTATGATATGAAGGAAAGATACTCCCGATGTTAGAAGCGTGAATAATGCCATGACGTGTAGTTGAGGGATACAGCTAAAGGAATCCTTGATAAGAAACATTTCTAGAGGATTGGCGATGATTCCAACCAAGAGGTCCGCAAACGCCATACTTGCCAGTATTAGATTTGTTGGTGTACGCATGGTTTCATTTTTATACACTGACAAAATTACCAATGCATTTCCAACAATGATACAAGGAATAAATAGAGTAAGAAGTGTAATTGACGCAATCTTAATAAACTCCATTGTAGCCCGTTGAAAGATTATATTATTCCAATGTTTTGCGTTCTAGTCAATAACAGCATTTGTATGATTGTCAAGCTGTATAATGTTCACACAATCACCCAAAGTCTTTACAAGAATGTCCAATACGTTTAATATACGGTTGATCAATTTCGGACAAAGCAATCAAGCGAATGAGATATCCAGGTTGATGTCGTCAATTTAAATATACTTGGTTACAGGTTTAAAAGCTTTAATTATTGTTAAGAGAACAGAAACATATGATCATCATGTCATATTGAATTTAGTTCAATTTTGAGAAAAGAACTAAACAAAAACAGAAGAGTAAGAGACGAATTGACTAGAGCGTCAATAAAGCCTATGATCAAGATGATATTGAGCCTGCAGTAGAAGTTAATAAATCTCGATCTGTTTCTGGGGCTTCGAATTTCACTTCAATACCTTTGAGCAGATTGCCACCAATCGATCATTGTTTGCCCCATTCATTCATTGAAATTATGATTGACATGTCTATTACAAAATAAATCGCTTCCATCACGAATATGATATACACCATCTTGGCTGATAGAAATTAATAGTCTCGATCGTGATACCTTTGATATTAGATTGCAATACATAATAATAATATTAATGAATGAAACATTGGCACAAATCTCGAAGTTGTGTTCACGTCAGAAACCAGTATTTCTTTTCTTCAACATTTGACACATTCCTCTAACCTTAATATTGACGAAATATGTGTTTATAATGTGAACACGGTTTTGAAAATGAGAGTAACCATAGTAAAGATCGCCTAATCTGAACAGAGTCTATCCTTGTGGGCGCACCCTTCCCCAAAACATTATTTCGGGATCATCCTATGGAAATTTGGATTGATGTACTGAACCCCAGAACACCCCCTCCCCCCCCCCCCCCTCCTGCCTCATATTCGTGAAGAAGAATCGGTGTTATGCTACTTTTACACTATGTTCCCGGCGGCCACGGCAGCCCCGTTTGCCCGAAACGTAGTGCGCCGTGCGATTTTGGCCATTTTCTCCTTCTGTATTCAAGTTTTTGTTAGGTCTCGCTAAGTTTTCTCACGGTCTATCTCGGTATCCGAGACGGGCCGTGAGAGGGAAAGTGGCTGCTGTGCCGGAGGCTCCAATGCGCACTCCGGTTCGGCCCGCGGTCTACCAAGGATGCCAGTACGTTCCCTTTCGACAGTACGTCACGTTCTGATGGGGTCTCTCACGTTTCTCACGTTCTGATAATCTGACACGTTTTTCACGTTCTGTCAAGGCTTTCTTAGGATGAAACGTGGACGCTGGGCAGCTTTGGAGAACGTGTATGACCACGGTATAAAAAGAAGGCCTCCCAAGTCCCAAGCAATAGCAATCATTATATCCTGAGACGGCGCACGCCGCGTCAGACCGTAGTAGAAGAACGCACCGCACCGTTCCGAGCCGGGCCCGTAAACCGTCCCATTTAATACGGACCGCCTTCAAGTTTTGTTTACGGCCTACTAGGTTTTTCATCCGCACCGTGCCTGCCGTGGCAATTTTGTTTACAGTGTAAAAATCTAGCCCGGCATGCACGGCAATCACGGCCTATTCCGTCCCCCGCGTTGTCTCATGTCCATCCCGTTTGTCCATGGTGGCCTGAAACGTGATTGCCGTGGCCGCCGGGAACATAATGTAAACGTAGCATTACTGAAAGCAGGTAAATTTAGTTTTGATTTCGAGGGTGTCCCTGTAATTTTGGATACAATGCATTTAAATGTGATTGTTTTTGTTTTTTGTTAACTACTCGAAGACTGCACGTTTACAGTATACATAATAAAGGAAATTGAACAGTAGATTAAAGATAAAGTTGAGTTCTGGTCATGCAGTTGCATTGTGAAAGAAACGGTGTGGAATCGATCAGAAAAAGTTGATCATGTAGCATATAAGTATTGGTCACTTTGTCCTGGAAATGTATTAAAGCATGAGTTGCAGAATGATTAAACCGGAATCCATATTGGCAATCTGAAGTATCTTATTTTTTCGAATAGAAGTCATACAGCCGCTTATAAACACATTTTCTAATAATTTCGATATACAAGGCAACAAAGATATTGGTCAATAATTGTGAGGTAATTGGCAATCATCTATTTTATAAATTGGGACAATCTTAGCTATTTTAGGTTTACTCCGAAAAGTACCAGTTAACAGCGATATTTTAAATATATATAGCAAAGGTTTAGCAATAACATGGACAATCTTTATAAGTACATTACATCCAATGTTATTGCACCCACATGATTTTGTATTGTCAACGATCTACAGACGGGGTTTAAACTCACTTTCAGTAAAAGGCTTGACAAAAATGAAACAGAATTTAGATTGGTTGGAAATCCCTTATGACAAATCACATGAACTTGAATTATATTATCCAAACCAGAACCGGTACAAATCAAAACATCAGAAGATAATACATTTTTAGAATTATTCACAATGCCAATGAAAAAACTGTAAAAATTCAAAGTCTTACACAAATATATAAACAATGTCAGTCGTGCTTTCCCCCTTATAATCTATCTAAATTTACATCTTGGTTTGGTTTGGTTTCATTTTCTGTATACAAATTCAAATACATACAAGAATATCACTCCTGACGACGGATAGTCAACCTGTTCGAAACGTCGAGCCACTCATCCTTTCCAAGCGCTATAGTTCTCCTTAGAACTATATGCTAAGAAAGATAACAAACAGTCCTTTTCAGGACTACACTCCCCCAAGAAAGATTACCGAGTCAGAGTCCTTTTTCAGGACTCCTCAACCCTCTCTCTCTCTCTCTCTCTCTCACACACATGGTGCACCCGCAAACCTACTGTATAAGAATACAATTTACAAATATAATACAAATCAAGAATTAAAACGGCTGGAATGCTCTATTCAGAGCCATTATTAAGATTGCTCTGTTCTATATTATAGAGGTCCAGAATCTTAACTTTTAAAGTATCGTTTGAAGGTATTTTAATCAATGACATGGTTGTTAAAGAAAATGGAAACGTTTATGAACTTGACAACTAGACGATAGCGCAGATTTGATGTGAGATAAAGGCAAACCTTAACAAAACGTAATATGATATAACTTTGATTATACAATTATATAAGCTCACCCTACAAAAAAGCTGATGCACAGCCGAAATAGACTGAAACAATCATGAAAGCTTATGAAGTAGTATTTGGAACAAGAATTATACAGTTGACTGATAAACAGGTATAATCCCTTTCAACATTATGTTTACTTATTCAAGCAACAAAGATCCGAAGAAATACAGTGGAAACCTATTATATTACATAAGGTTAATGGCGACAGTCCAAGTTGATTATGAAAATCAATACGCGTTCATGAGCGACGTTTTAAAATACAGACACATCTTCAACATTTTCCTTTCTTCAGAAGATAGATCGGAAAGGTGCTCGAATTATGACTAGAAATGCCTGTCGAAATCGACGATCTCGATACGAATAAATGAGTGGGTTGATGAGAGAGCTAAATGAAGTTGATACAAACCCTATCCCAACGAGTACTGATCTCACCGTCTCGGTAATAGGGACTACCAATGCCAACACTTCGAGGATAAGGAATGGAGCCCAACAGATGACGAAGAGTCCAACGATTATAGACATTGTGTGTAATGCCTTCATGTGTAGAACACCATCTTGGGCACCTAATCTGTCACGGTCAATTATTCTCATGTTAGCAATGGTTCGTGATTTCTTAATAGCAATTTGTAATATACGAATGTTGAGTGCAATAGTAAAGGAGACCATTAATAAATATAAAACCACAAAAGTCCAGACTACAGCAATAGTTGCATTCGGAGCATTTATATAGTGGTCCGCGTAACAGTGAAATGTTCTGTTTGAGCCGTTAGTCATAAATATTGCGGTTCGCCCGGCAAACAATATAATGCAAGCGATCCACATGATAGTGATACCGAAGCCAATGCGGTAACTGGTTACGATGTTACGGTACCGCAGCGGCCTCGTTACTGCAATGAATCGGTCAGCTGTAACCGCTACGATGCGAAGAAAAGATACACCCGATGTTAGAAACATGGGGAATGCCATGACTTGCAGTTGAGGGATACAGTTAAAGGCATCCTTCATGAGCAAAATGTCTAGAGGATTGGCGATGAGTCCAACCAAGAGGTCCACAAACGCCATACTTGCCAGTATTAGATTTGTTGGTGTGCGCATGGTTTCATTTTTATACACTGACAACATTACTAAAACATTCCCAACAACGATACAAGGAATGAATAGAGTAAGAGTTGTTATTGACGCAATTTTAATAAACTCCGTTGTAGCTTTTGAAAATGTGTATCATTCCAATGTTTTGGTCTCTAGTCAATAACAGTATTTGTATGATTGCCAAGCTGTATAATGTTCACACAGTCACCCAAAGTCTTTACAGAAATATCCACCACATCACATCTAATAAACTGTTTATCAATTTCGGACATAGCATTTAGGCTAATAAGATATTCAGCTAGATCGATGTCGGCATTTTAAATAGACGTGGTAACAGGTTGAAAAGCTTTAATTATTGTGAAGAGAACAGCAACGTATGATCATCATGTCATATTGAATTTAGTTTAAATTTGAGAAGAGAAATATCACAAAAGAAGAGTAAGAGACAAATTGACTAGAACGTCAATAAAGCCTATGATCAAGATGATATTGAGCCTGCAGTAGAAGTTAATAAATCTCGATCTGTTTCTGGGGCTTCAAATTTTACTTCATTACCTTTCAGCATATTTCAACCAATCTGTTAATGTTTGCCCCATTTATTCATTCATTGAAACTATGATTGACAGGTGATATTAAAGACTAAATCGCTTCCATCACAAATATGATATACGCCATCTTGGCTGATGAAAATTGATAGTCTCGAACATGATACCTTTGATATTAGATTACAATACACAATAATAATATTAATGAATGAAAAATTGACAACAAATTTCGAAATCGTGTTCACATCATGTTATATATAGACACAATATGTGTTTATAATGTGAACACGGTTTTAAAAAATGAGGGTACCCATGGTAAAGAGCGCCTAACCTGAGCATAGTCTATCCTTGTGGGCGCCCCACATCGTTTTGGGATCATCTCATGGAAATTTGGATTGATGTACTGAACCCCAGAACCCCCCCCCTACTTCTCTGTCCTGCCTCATATTCGTCAAGAAGATACGGTGTTAATACTGACAGCAGGTCAGTTTAGTTTTGGCTCAGGGTTTGTCGCTGTAATTTTGGATACAATGCCTTTAAATGTTTTTTGATTTGATTTGATTTGATTTGATTTGATTTGATTTGATTTATTTTCCACTCAAATATCCAAAAATTAAATGACATATGTAAACCATACAGTAATATAATATATAATAGAACAAATGATATACAAGTAACGAAACAAATTGACAAGTATGTTCGTAATCAAGTAAGTTAAGAGAGTACATTTAAGTTTGAGAATGAGATAAAATATTTTATATTGCTTGATTTAACTGAGAGGGGAAAAAGGGAATCTCAGAAAAACTAGGCTTGTTGAGCGAGATTCCCAGTATAAAATAAATAATGGACCATCAACAAAGTGCATCAAAACCTGCACATGTCCGCTCCCAGAGAGACCAGAGAACCCACCCGCCCGCGCCAGATCCCCGGGTCTCCCCCGCCAAGGCCCATTCAGCGTACATCAGTCTCCCGTTGCCAGGTCGAGCAAGCTCAAGGTTTATTCGACCTAGCAACGAGCAACATAAAATATTGCGCACCGAACAAGCCCCGACAAAAGGAACACAAGGACCCGGTATAGGCAGCCGAACCCGCGCGTCTTGAGACTTTCCGGGAACAAACACCCGAAAACAGTGTACAAAAGGAAATTGAATAGTAGTAGATTAAAGATAAAGTTGAGTTCTGGTCATCATGCGATTGCATTGCGAAAGAAACTGTGTGGAATCGATCAGAAAAAGTAGATCATGTAGCATATAAGTATTGGTTTGTACTCATTAAAATGATAATAACGTTGACACAGTCTTGGTAGACTAACAAACACTGTACACAAAACAGATCTATATGGGACTACACAAACATGTGAGATTAAAATGAGGCCTACAATTTAAGCTGTTACATGTCATATTTAGAATATGAAGGCATTTGAAGAGCTTCCACATTTGCATTTTAAAAATGATAACACTCACAAATTATTTATTACCTCTACCGGAACTCAACCTTCTCTATAAAAGGAAGAACGGTTAAGAAGAATAATTTTGATAAGAAAACATACTAACAATAAACTAAATGAGAAAGAAAAAGTTGATAAGTTTATCGACGGGTTCGAGTATTTTTGTGTTCATCTATTTTGATAAATCTTCAAATATCTAAAGTATTTGCACCGTATATTGTATCTCAAAACAACTATCGTTACCATGATTACGTCGTCTAGGCAATATATTATTGTATTCTCATCAATTCACTATTGACTGGGGAAGGAGCGTGACCTATTGTGAGGTATAAAGTTTGTAACAACTATGGATACCTATAATTGCCCATTACCATGTGTTATTCGTCGTTAACGTGTGAATGCTTTCCATATCGGTAGTTTGGAATAAGTTCAATACAATTTTAGAGTGGGTATAACGGATCCATAAATTTAATTTTATAAAAAAAGTCGTCTACTAAAAGAGAAGATAAAGGTGATAAAAGGGATCCATATTAACATTCATAATCAGTGACGTATCTAGGGAGTATGGCTCCCCGGGGTAAATAACATAATTGCGCCTGCCCCTTCAACTAATATATAAAATATGAAACGTACAAAAATGTACTAAATCTTGTTCAAAGTCGCTCAATAACTGAACGTTAATTACGTACACATTATGGGGAATTGTTAATTCTTAAATCTTCAGGGTGCAACATAATATTCCAAGGATTCAAGTCTGTATTGGCTAGGTATTTAAAATTTGATTTTTTTATTAAATTTGAATCCGAGGAGTGATAATTTAATCACTTTATCCTATTTTGAGGGGCGCAAAATCCAACAAGATTCTGATGAAGCTATTGTGCTAAGAGAGAGAGAGAGAGAGACATGGAGGGAGAGAAAGAGACGCAATATGAATCTTTCAAAGACGCTTGTTATGTATTATATGCATAATTTTCTCTTTCTATTAATAATAATAGTAATAATATGTAATTTTTATATAACGCTTAATACAAATGTCTCTAAGCGCTTTACAAATATACTATTACCCCGGTCATTGGATTCAGTGCTTGCCTCGGTGTTTGCATTTCTTTTTTAAATGCCCCCCATTGTCCCCCCCCCCACCCCCCCCCCCCCCCCCCCACCCTACTCCCTAGATACACCAATGTTCATAATCAATAGTGGATTTATGGTCGACCATGAAATTGCATAAAGCACTTTTCCATTTTTTACTATTATGGGCCGACTTTAGCTCAAAAGAGGGTCATATATTTTCCCACTACTATGAGTATTTGAAATTCGCCATTTCGTCCAGTTTTCCTAGCGTAAAAGGACTTTACATTATGGTGAGTATGGTTTCCACATTTTAACACGCTTTCAAGTACTTTCGAGAAATCATATTATTATTGCCATCTGAAATCACGTTGGAATTACGTAATATGTCATTGTAAAGTTAACACATTTCAAGAGGGGATCGACAAGCTTGTTAAAATAATTCGAAAGTCCATGGGATCGTATTTGAAGAACATAGATTAGGCGATTACTAACAACATATTTAGAAATGAATGCTTGACTGTTGACTTAAGCGTAATATTAAATGCACGTGTATAGCTTGGCTGATGCAATGTATATATTATTTTTTTTCGTTGTATTTTTCATATTGTTCGTTTTCTTTATACTTAATTTCTCCTTTCACATTCTATGTTCATAATATCATCTTTAACATCAATTTGCATTTATTATATTATTCTAGATAATATCCTGATCTCTTAAGCTTGTGCTGGTTTTCAGTTTTGTATACACCAATAAATAAATGAATGAATAGATAAATAAATAAACAAATACATGAATAAATGATCTCTGCTTGATATCATGGTGAAATGAAGTTGAACGAATGGCCACATCTAAGTGAGAAGTATTAGAAGCCTAAACCTAAGAATTCGCATGGGCCTTGTATTCATCAATCCAAGAAGGGGGCTTAGAAGACCATTCAATGCTATGTAATCACCGTATTAACATTACCGTATGGTAACACGGGCGATAGTTACATCATGGAAGCATCCTAGTAGTCTTGTGTTCAGCCCGTTTTTGTTTATCTCAAGGAGGTCTGTGTTGGGGTTGAGCGAGGAAGGATAATAGCCTACTTCCATAGGATTAAGACTGATCTCATACCGAAATAACAAAAAGACGACTTCCCATCCAGATTGTCTCCTGGCTGTTGCTATGACAGCTACGTCGCAGACCTTTCCATGATTGCCCCTGATCTGTACCTTTTTTTTATAAATATCTAAAGAAACTACATTGAGTTCGAACATCAATATTCATTTAAAAAACCCGAACGCATAAAGGAAGACCATGAAAGAAAAACATCCAAACAATTAATGATAAATAATGAGTCATGCAATAATTCTAAAAAAAGACATATAACTTCCGAAACATATATACTAACGGTTATTATGTAAAAATGTGTAAAACGGGTGTCGCATGCATATTTACCTGTTCTATAAACACATTTTTACATAATAGCAGTGAAGGGATGTTCCTTTGTCTACCACATCAATTGTTGAGGGTAGAATGAGGAACTGTATATTATGTCCTCTTTCTTTGTCCGTCATGTTCATAGTGCCTATAGTATCGAATCGAGGTTGGGGTCTACTAAATGACAAGAGTCATATTATTGCAGTTGGTTTGCACAGTGATTTCAGAATGACAAAACATTGATATTCTTTGTATTTTGCGGGGTGGTTGTCCGTGGTAATCATTTGGGATATTTGTCATGTGTGGCTTTCCGGTGAAAATCGACATCTATTATATAGGGCGAGGTTCTAAAATGCTACGGATTCGTCATGAACATCAGGTAAATTATATATTACCGTACCCCTCCGTAATCTGGTGATGCATGCGCTCGACGAACTAAAAATTCAAATAAATGTTGCAGTTTTACTTGTAGCTTTGGTAAGGTGGGGGGGGGGGGGGGGGGTGAGGGGGAAAGGAAGGGGCACCAATTTTCCCAATTCGTGAGAAAATATTTAGCGGCAAATCAGCCAGCCGGTGAATAAGCGGGGGGGGGGGGGGGGGGGGGTGAGAGCTTCTTTTTTGCCAGGGGGGGGGGGGGGCATAAATAAAACACAGATAAAGGATTCTTTAACATTCTAAAACGCCCCCTTTTGCCAAGAGGGGAGGGGGGAGGGGGGGGGGGTGCATGAACACCTTTAACATCCCCTGTTTGCCAAGGGGATGTTTGACACCCTAAACAACCTCTCGATACGCCTTTGATCTGCCTTACGATGTCAACCGTTTATAAAATCACGGAATCGATTTGCCTTGACATCTAAAAAGGAATTAAGTCTCGGTACAAAGTTGACTCAAGAATTTGCAGGAGAGAGAGAGAGAGCGAGTAGAAATTTCTGGGATTTAAATATTAAATAAATTAATTAATTAGAGAGTAAATATGGAACGTTGAGAATACTGATGATGTGGACAATATCCCATAGGCATAATAATTTATAGTCATAGTAAATAATTATGCTTCTAAACTTCCATGTCGCTTTTCTCAATCCTTATGTGGAAAAGTCAAATATTTGATAAAGAAACAGTACATTTTCAGAGTAATCATGTTTGCTACTATAGTCCCCAGGTTCCAAGATAATGACGATTGACACTGCATTTGACACCGCCTTGGTTACATGAAGAAGATGAGGCAAAATCGAGATTCTGATGGCGATCTAAATATCGGTTTTAAGCATTATAAAACTGAAGTAAGGTCTATTATATAGAGTTGGTTAACACAAAGCAGAAATATTAGAACGATCTTTTTCAACCTCTGCTGCCAATTAAGGCCTGTCGACTTTATTTCCTCACTTCCGCCACCCCCCCCCCCCTCCTCCGACTCTCAAGTTCTCCACGATTAAGTGCTCGTGTCAGTTTATGACACGTATTCATCATATTATGAATCTTCCTTTGATTATCGATAGATCAAATGATAGCTTGTCAACTCTCGAGTATTGACCAAAGTATTTTGCAGTCTTATGTGCGAGTTAATCAGCTAATGGACTGGATCTTGTTTACACGGTAAATAAGCTATTGATGTGTAGATCATATTCGAGAATATTAAGGGCATGTTTGTAATTGAGGTTGGAAGATAAGTATCTCTTTTTTTGTTGCTTTTTGCAGCAAGGTACATTGCCAGAGTTACGACTCTCATCCTCTGCGCTGCGGCAGAGTAGACTGACTCAGTTTGGTAGTTACGGGGGCAGGGCACCACCCCCCTCCCCCCCCCACCGAATGGCAATAACGAACAAATTAAAGTGAGAGCCAGGGGAGAGATGAAGGAAAAGGGAGGAAAAAAGTTAAATAATATCAGGGGACATATTGCTCGAAAACGCTCTTCAGAGATTATAATAGTATGTGAATCAGTAAGTAGGGATAACATAAGTCTTAAGGTGCATTAAACGATTATCAAAAATACTATGGGGTTATCCTATCTCCATCCTGATATATTGGTAGCGTACAGCAGAGAGAAAAAGAAAGAAATGGAGATATAGGAGTGAAAGATACAAGACATACGACAAAAGACACAGAGAGATGTGTGTGTCTTTTTCACTTTAAAAAGCAACATTTTCCTCTCTAAAAGGGCAAGAGGTATACCCCCTCCCGCCCTAGTCAAATTGCCCCCTCAACATTCAAAATCTAACAACGATTTTTCTTTTATTAAACCGAAGTTCCCTAGCATTTTTTTATAGTTATATCAAGGAGTTTATCGTTTTGCTTACATCAACATATATTTAGGAATAAAATCAAATCTATGGAAACAAAGTATCAGAAACCGCAAGATGTCCAATTTAGATCGCAGATAGTAATGAATATTTATTTATCTCAGTTGCTATTCGTGACATTTCTATTCTTGATAAACTCCATAGGGGCATTGTAACTCGATGTATTCCATATTATTGTACAGTGTACATAGATTGTATGTGAGAAAAGGTCTAACGTTATTATTTCTTCCAATATATTCCATATTTAAGGTACAGTGTACATATATTGTTTGTGGAAAAACTCTAACGTTGTGATTTCTTTCATTTTATTCCATATTAATGTACAAAGATTGGTTGTGGAAAAAAGCATAACGTTGATATTTTTTTCATTGTCATCCATATTATTGTACAGTGTACATACATTGTATGTGAGAAAAGTCTCACGTTGTTAAAACTTTCATTGTATTTCATATTAATGTACAGTGTACATAGATTTTTTGCGAAAAAAGTCTAACGTTGATATTTCTTTTTGTATTCCATATTAATGTACATAGAGTGTTTGTGAAAAAAGTCTAACGTTGTTATTTCTTTCTTTGTATTCCATATTAATGTACAGTGTACATATTGTTTGCGGAAAAAGTCTAACGTTGTTATTTCTGTCATTCATATTAATGTAGTGTACATAATATATTGTTTGTGGAAAAAGTCTAACGTTGTTATTTCTGTCATTGTATTCCATGTTAATGTACAGTGTACAAAAAGAAAAAGAGAGACAAAAAAAAATCACATATTATATTGTTTGTGGAAAAAGTATAACGTTGTTATTTCTGTCATTGTATTCCATATTATGGTACAGTGTACATAATATATTGTTTGCGGAAAAAGTCTTACGTTGTTATTTCTGTCATTGTAGTACATATTTGTGTAGCCTACAGTGTACATAGATTGTTTGTGGAAAAAGTCTAACGTTGTTGTTTCTGTCATTGTATTCCATTTGTGGAAAAAGTCTAACGTTGTTATTTCTGTCATTGTATTCCATGTTAATGTACAGTGTAGATATATTGTTTGTGGAAAAAGTATAAAGTTGTTATTTCTGTCATTGTATTCCATATTATTGTAGTGTACATAATATATTGTTTGCGGAAAAAGTCTTACGTTGATATTTCTGTCATTGTATTCCATATTTATGTAGCCTACAGTGTACATAGAGCGTTTGTGGAAAAAGTCTAACGTTGTGATTTCATTCATTGTAATTTATATAATTTTACAGTGTTCATATATTAAATTGTGAGAAAAGTCTAACGTTATTTAATTCATTTAATTCCATAATTCATAAATCATACACACAACATGACGATGATATAAAGACCACTATTTGAGTGTTAAACCAGCCTCACTTCCAAATAAGGTGTTTAATTTTCCATTTTTTTTAATGATATCAACTCGCATTTCGCTCACCACCGAGATCCGCGCGAATAATTTGTTGATGTTCTATAATAAAACCAGTTTTCGCCAATCAGAGAACTGGAAAAGTCAACGCCCCTTGTTAGCTATAGCCTTGAACAAAATCCCAATTTAGAGCGCATATTTTGTCCTTTATTTCTAGAGTCTATAAGGCACAATTTTAAGAAGTTGGGCCCCCATAGAGCCTATTATACGAGAAACAAGACTTCCAAAATGGGGAGGGGGGGGGGGGCGTTTCCCCCCTCGCTGCATAATTGCTGCCCTTGCCTCTACTTGAGCTTGCTATTCGGCCATGTATTATGTGTATATTCAATAGGCGCAAGCAAATTTGTGCTCTTATCCGTAATTCTTTAAGCTGCATTCGGTATTTCGTTCAGAGGGCCTGAAATTCGTAATAATTAACTTGGTTCTCTCTCTCACTCTCTCTTTCTCTTTCCTTTTCCTTTATATTCTTGAACTGGCATACTGTATGGCTGGTTCTAGTGTTGCCTGAAGCTTAACTTGTTCCGAACTTAATTAAATTAAGGTCTGATATCAGAGCTTATGGCAAAAAGAAATTGAGTGGGAATACTGTACATAGGGAAATTATACACAACTTGCAATACAAAATGTGTTATTTTTTTTTAGGATAAATGAAATATATTTTTATTTACGAAAGACACGTTCTGAGTATAAAAAAATTATCAATTTACAGATTCTTAAAATCGTTTACAGATACATCAGAGATTGAAGATACCCCGATAGATATAATGTTTCTCATCTTCTTCATCAAGATTGTCATAGATATAAATATATAGGTCTAAAAGGCATGTTTACATTGGAAGGCATAGGATTATAGATTTACACAGAAAAAGGAGAAATCATAAGATAACATAGGTCATACTACACTAGCAACTACATAGACATAATACATAAACTTAAGAGTGGCTTTAAACTATCTTGGGTAGCAATGGCATTATAACAGAGTGAAGTATTTATTTCAAAACTACAATTTGATGAATAACGTCATTAGATATTTAGTTGAACGAAATAAAACAAATAGAAAACCTCTAAGGCCTCACCTTGATCATAACATTTCACAAGATGTTTTTTCATGTCAAAATATATACTGGTGCTATCATGTAAATGGAAAAAACTGTTTGAATTTACAAAATGAGATACAAAATATAGATATTATACAAAATGTATTATCTTTCATAAAGAGAAGTTTGCATGGATATTGAAAGCATTAAAGGGATAGTTGAGTTCTGTTTCCAGTTTTCATTATCTCACAAACAAATTATTTGGTGTAGCGCCCTCTGCAACAGAACTCAACTATCCCTGTAAGATTCATTTCCATGCACTAAGAAATGCTTTAAACACCTTAAAACCTCATTCTATGACATAAAATAGAAATTAATCAAACATGCTTGCTGATGATATCATATCTACACATTTAATCATGCATGAAAAAGGATCTTTACAAAAGAGTCATCTTTATTTGATAATTAGCATTGATCTTAATCTCCCATTTCACCTCTCTCTCTCAATGCATATTTCTATTTTGTCCCTTTACATTATTTCTATCCCTATCACGGTATATGCGACATGCGTAACTCTTGAAACTGATTATTTGACCATCACACAATACATTGTGAAAAAGTATATAGTTTGATCAGTTTACATTTTTAAACTTCATATCAATCATTCTCTTTGCTACTCACTTTTTAAAATACATTTTCTTCTTGAACTATTTAGAGACTAATATATTCTGATTTCAATGAAGATGATTACTGCTAATGTTGTGTTTGATGAGTTGCACATCATTTAAATGACTTTTTTGTTTTACATGGAGTCACAATGCAATGATTCATAAATGCTAAAGGTTGATACCCTCTTGTCATTACGGTACTCTAAATATTTCATATCCAATCACAGTCTTAATTACATATACAGCTTCATACTAATCCTAACGATATACATGAAACATATATGAACAGCATATTTCATAAATTACAATAGATTCTGTAAATTAAAAACAATTACCGACATAATATAAATGTTGACAACTTGGGGCAGTATATTTTGGTACCACTTTATGAAACACACCCAAACAATCATCTAAGTATTAATATGTTTTATGATACCACAATCCGTTACGTCACACCTTTGCTTTAGCCTTTCTGAGTATACAAACAGAAAGTATAAATCCATTGTGAAGTCCCAGCGACCAGCGCTGAATATATGTGAATAGAAAGAGAAATCTCAAACAGGTTGTAATCCAGATTCATCAATTCTATTCATTATGGCAATCATACTGTCATTATCCGATCTAAGTATAACAAAAACTTAATATGAAACTACAACAGAATATAACTATAATGTACATGCATTTTATTCATGAAATCATGCAACAACATCTTATTTCAATAACAGAAATAAGACAAAGATTTCTGGAGGAAAACTGAAATATAAAGCATTCTGGGAGTAAGCTTTGTGTTTTGTCATTGGCTCTATTCTTATTTTATTTTATACAACATGTCAGACCACTGATCAAAATGCTTCTTTTCCCTTAAAACTGATCGACTATCTTTCAAATTCCTCAACCCAAACATAATCAATAACAGAAAAGTAATATAAATCCCTTTGTTCTGGTAGACCTGGAAATTATTTGTTTTTAAAACCCAAAATGAACTTAGAATATGAGTTGTGAATATGTATGGTGTGGATTGCAGCTGTACTTCTCACTTTATCCACTCTCCAAAAAAATTCATTGCATCAATAAATAGGACCAATGCAAATAAGACTTTTTGACACTACCATTATATCAAATCATATGAAAAAATATCAATTCATATAACCTATGACCAAGCATTTCATATCTTCATAATGAGAAGAATAACATGAATTATGTTTATTTATAGTACAGCACCTATCACTGTGCTTTCATTAGAAATGATGATCAGCCTGGCTCTATGCTCCAACAGCTCCTATCAACATTACTAGGTATCTACTAGCTGCACTCGGATTAAGAGAAGCTTAATTACAGAATAAAATGCCTTGACTATGGCCAAGCTTAGAGTACATATCACAAATCAAACTGCTCATGAACAACTACAAAATACAACATACTGTTCACCTTTAATTTCTTTCACATGGATGATCACTATTAAAGTGTTTGCATGAATTCACAAAAATTATATATTTTATCAACTCAATCCCTTATCCACCATTTAATAAAAGAACATACATGTTACTTCTCTTCAGATCAACTGAATAATTTCAATATATAAAAAATAATCATTAATTTGACACAATAAAATCAAATATGAATGAATTTCCCACTACCTAGCTGTATTACATACCTTACCTGGCCTTCTGTGCGCATGGCATGATTTCATCATTGCTGTCTACAGTACAGGACTAATACAATTACCCTGAAAATTGAAAGCTAATTCCTGTTTACATAACAATACATTACTTTATACATGTACATGAAGGGGGGATGGTAAGTGTGGTGACTGAGAAAAAAAGAAAGAAAAACCTTTCACCCCCAAATAATAATAACTTGTCTAATGTAGGTCAGAATCAATTGGAAACAAACATCCCAGTTTATAGGGCCGTGCATTTTTCCTCAGTTTGGGGACTTTAACATATTGCTATACGTTCACATATTGCTTCACATTTACACTGAATGTCATTAGATTTAACAGAATATTGTCTTACTACTGTTATATCTTTTTAGGGCCTTTCTGTTGTTGCAAAGTTCTTGGTGGTGCGTGTACGTCTCAATCTATTGAAGATGATTAATATTGATACAATATGCATTTTCATCCTTTCATCCAGCATCCTATTTTTCAAAACTATACCAAACACTAGCGTACAAGGGACATGATATATATATATCTTTTTTCTACTGCACCATGGTTTCAAGTGACCTGCTATCATAATAGTGAAATCATATCGATCTTTAGTAAGAGATGGAGACAGGGATCTTAGAAAGAGCTAAAGTTCCCTTGGAAGAAGAACCTCATCTCATGGTTCCATTGGTTAATGGTATCCATTGGCAGTATGGTTTATTATTAAGACTTGGAAGACTCAGAGGAAGATCTATGGTAACATCTAGGCAGACTCGTAGAAGGAAGATCTATGGTAAAATCCAGCCAGACTCGTAGAAGGAAGATCTATGGTAACATCCAGCCAGACTCGTAGAAGGAATATCTTGTGATGCAGGGAGTTCTCTCACATTCACTTGCCTTGTTGGAACATCTGAATTCAAATTGAGATTGTAAATGATGAGGTTAAGTACTAGACTTGAGATGAGAGAAAAAGCAACAAGGGTAAAGAAAAGATCATGCAGAAGTAAACTGCCAACATGAGCTCCCCCAAAGAACAAAAGACAAATAAATACAAATATTATGTTTTTTCCACTTTTCAAACTCCATTCCAACAATTAACACAAAACAGAAGCAAGGAAGAGGGCAATCTGATGTGATGTACCTCATCTCTAGAATTTGAGGCTACCAGGCTACTAACCCTGTAACAATACATATGGTAACTGGGACAGTGTAACAAATAACCAAAGAACTATACATAATTGACATCACCTAAGACCCATAGGCCTACAGGTTCTTTTTTCAGAAACAGCCACATATTTCCTGTTAAGCCAAAGTGGTTCAATATTATCAGACTCTTGAAATCAATATGCAAACAGGTATGATTAACACTGCATTGGAAAAGATGATGTGAAAACTTGTATTATTATTTTTGGATATTCAACAAAGCAAACAAGGTATGGCTAACAAAGAAACACTGCAATCTATTAATATATATCATATCATATATATAATACAATCTATATATGGCCCATATTCCAGTAACTTTAAACCCACTGCAATGTTTCACCCAGTTAAGAGTCAAGTTCAACAGGAGAAGTTACACTAAAATCCAAGATTTTTCTTCCTTCAACAAGATTTAGCCTCAGGTTCAAATTGAATTAATGGAAAACAAACCTTTGAGTTCAGAGAACTCTCTAAACAGAGAATCATGTGATGGAGAAGCTCTTACCTTCATTCTATCTGACACCGTTCCTTTGCTAACACTGTCTCTATCAGGTGATGAAGCTCTCACTGATGGTTTCTTGGTGAGAGGTGAGGAATCACTTGACGTGCTGTTAGCATTCTGTTTCAAAAGAAGAGAAAATTATAATTCAGTCAAACCTATATCTAATGACTTTGCATGGGAGACATAATAAGCAGTCTTCCCCATAAGCTGGTTTTATATAAACAGGTGTCCTTTAACAAATCTTTGAATTACAAACATAACTTCACAGGAATTGAAAAGATGGTCTTCAAAAACAGGTGGTCTTTTTATTTTAGGTGGATACTACAGCAGGTTTCCACATAACTGAGCTAATCGACTCCTGTGAATGCAGCGAAGAACCTGACCATGAACCAGTTGCACTATCCACCAGGCTCTTATTGAGTTTCCCACTGGTTTTGAAGGCGTTAAGGATGTTAACACAGTGGATAGGCTTTCAACCTGCTCTTTACAGAAGTTGCTAAGAGTAATACGTGAATCAGAAAGTGCCTCTTTGTGCTTAACAGAGTAAACACAGCCAAAATATCTGCTACAAAGTAATAGTTTTTTTTTTTAATTTGATGGAAAAAAAAGGATATTTTGATGTGTGCCAAGCAGAAGGTTGAGCAATTTTTTTCTTCAAACTTCTTAGCTTTGTAGGTTAATTAGCAAAACATTGTGGAAAGTAAACAGGTGCCAAAAAACACATAACATTTCATGGTTGAAGATAATAATTTTATTGCATATGAATAGAACCCTTACCATCAAGACATGGATTTGGTACATACTTCTAACTTGATCTTAAAGATGAAGTTGAGTTCTGGTCATGCGATTGGATTGTGAAAGAAACGGTGTGGAACCGACCAGAAAAGGTTGATCATCTAGCATATAAGAATTTGTGTGTATTGCAAGGTTCTGGAATCATCAAAATGATAAGAAATTTGGCCAAGTCTTGGTAAAGTTATAAACACTTGCACAGAAAGATGTATATGGGACTACACGAACACGTGGCGTAAAAAGCCGGCCCCCCGATGTTTACGATGTTACATGCATATTTAGAATATGAAGGCATTTGAAGAGCCATGCTTTTCAGGGAACATGTCTTAACTGATGTTCTTCCACACTTGCATAATAAGAATGAGTAATGCTCACATATTATTTTTCACCTCTTCCCAGAACTCAACCTTCTCTTTAATAAACCCTGATCTATCAGTCAAATCCACTTTCCAATTTATCAATATCAGCAGCAATAGTTGTTTTGTTTTCTCAGTTCGCCTTTAAAATACCGTAGATCAGGTGTTGAGCTACCTTTAATAGTCAAGATTGGTTGCAGGGAGGATCTAATGTGTTTTGAACATGTGGTCAATGACCTATGAGTGAAATTTCAATGTTCAGTGACAAACTTTTCTTAGTGTAACAATAAAAGATCAAACACAAGTACTGGGTGATCTAAAGTTGGCTTGGGAACTGCAAGGGATAGTTAATGTTTTAAATCATTTTCTTGTCTCTATTGAATTCAAAGTTGACTCAGAACATCATACAAGTAGAAAGGGAAATTGCGAAAAAAGATGCCAGTGCCATATATTCTTTGAAAAAGGAGATTCTAAGCATCTCCACTAAATTATTAAATCAAATAATAGTATGATGTAGGAGTGGTGATACCATCGTTTTCAGGGTAACATTCAAAGGAAAATTCATTCACATCATGCAAAATTATAACAAGAACAGTACATACAAACCAATCAACCTATCAAACAAACGTGAAAATGTTTTCAAGGGATAATCAATGATCTGCTACAAGTTTTACAACATACCGGTACATAATGGCAGCACTTATCAAAATAATAGTTAGAACATGATCAGTAAATAAATGATAGTTTGATTTTGGATAGAGTGGGAGCATCTTTGAAAAGAAAATCAGAATGCACTTAGCTACTGATAAATAAATGAATAGAAGTATAGATAATGCAATGTTGACAATGGCTCCAGGTCCTTCAAAATAACTAGGATGACACATTATGTCATGAGGGGTGAGAGGGAGGGGGGTGGGGAGGGGGAGGGTCAGAAATTAAATGGAAATTTCATACTACTTGTCTAATGGGATGCACATAAACGTATAACACTAATAAAGAACATGTTCTACTTCATGTATGGACGAATACTAGGGCACACAATTAATTGGAAATCTGATGAAACAAATATATAATAATCAGGTTTTGAAACATAAAAAAAGGTTAGTAGATTGAACATGATCTAGAAATGCTTGTATTTGCTAGCCAGTGCTTTTATTTATATTTGTGAAGATCATTGCACTCACCTCAGTTGGGGGGTTATTCTATTAAAAAATCAATTAAGAAATACAAATAACATATTTGAGGTTGAACTATTCAAACACATTTAACTTGACAAAATCATACTATGACAATCAAATCCAAGACAAACTGATGATGTGCCAACTTATAGCACTACTCTAAGGCCTAAACAAAAAGGATGTTGTATTGCCCTTTAGGTGCCAAAACATGGGTTGGTCGGTCAAACTTTTTTTGAGTGCTTTAATATTTGTTTTCTCTACAAAACAATTACTTTTTATTTTGTAAAGCTGACCGTAGATTTCAAGATTTTTGGGTCGGTCGCAAAGGGCAATACAACATATTTTTGTTTAAGCCGAATGATGAGAGCCCTGTTAAATAAAGTAATCAGCAATCAGCAATAGTCTCACATGACCATGACAAATATATATTTCACAATCAAAGAATAGACAACAGTTTAACCTTGTAGTATACCTGTTTCCTTGACATCCCTTGTCACAAGTTAAACACCTAAAATCATTAATACATACAGGTCCAAAAGAGACTGATAATGGTAAAGATAGACGATGAGAAGAGAATGATATGGAAAGATAGACAGACAGAAGGACAGAGAGAGAGAGAAAGGGTTAGAAATGAAAAAACAAGAAGAACAACAATAAAATAAGTAAACTAGAACTCACAGTATCTTTCTTATTTCCTGTAGCATCTTCCATTTCTGAAGCTAATTTGACGAGTTTTTTGCTAAGCTCTGATAATTCTTTTTGAATCACATCAACCTCCTTCTGTATCTTCTCCTTTTCTACTGGATCTGATGACGACATCTTCTTAGCTCTGTAAGGGAACAAATTATACTCATTAAACCATCAGATACTAACCAAGATACCACGCCCAAGATATAAATGTATGTATGTAAGTCATATCAACTGGTTAAAGGGAGTGTATCATGGGAATTACTGGTTGACGCCATCTACGTCTTCTTTTAGCAACTGCACCTACACAAATGGACTTGATTACTGGGTCAGCGTGCGCTACACTGGGACAGTGCACGCTAGCGTTGGTGAAACAGACCAAAGTTCTCCTCATGCTTCGGTTTCGCATATGTTGCACGCACGCGAATGCCCTTGGTCGCGTTGTATTATACCCGATTGGCCCCGGGTAGGGCCCCGGGAAAGACACAAAGTCTCGTCATGACACACTCCCTTTAACATGACAGGCAACCACACATTCATTCTCATCACATGTGTGTACTTTCCTGCCCTTTAGATTGTCATACAATTCTGAAGAAAAATGCTTTAAAAAAAGATAATCCAAACAGCTGTACCTTGTCCTTATAGAGACACAAGCTAAGTCTTCTGGGATATTTGAGGTCATTTAAGTTTTGTCTTGAGAGTCTTTTAATATATCTTATTCAAACAATCATGATCCCATTTTGAATTTCAAGAATAAATACAAGATAAAAGATACAAAATCAAACTCTTGACCATGCTTAGGTCAAGTCATTGTATAACAACTGAGAGCAACAGTTGAACATTGTCACATGAACAATGTGGCAGTTGCTGGTTTCAATCCAAGGCGATTAAAGAATTTAAATTTAGGTGGTGTGGTAATAATGATGGAATACAGGTAGAAGATCTTAAGCGATATTGCTTTTCAGGTATACCTCAGGTCTCCTCTCTTGGTGCTGAGTTCTTTCTTCTGTGTCTCCATCTCTTTTCTATCCTGCATCAACTTATCCTTCACCAATAGATGGCTCATGCTAGAATCCTTGAATTTATTTACTGGCGCTGTTAACAAAACATACAAATCATTTAGGCATTTACGTCCTATATTCGTCTCTCATTATAATCATTGCATTTATTCACTGGTGATATTCAATAAATAAAATAAATAAAATCAAGACATCCTTTCCTCTGTAAAGCAGGAGATGGCTTCTTCATTTCATCTGTCTTCTCCGATACTTTCAGAGTTGATGCTGAGAATACCTTTGATTACATATCTCTTGTACATTTTCATAAGGGATATCGTACATCAAAGGGCAAGAATGCATCTCTTTTTCAGAATACCTACACTTATTCTTTGGGGTGAGGTTTCCTTTAAGTTTATAAAACAAATGCATGCTTAGGCAATTGTATGGGGATGTTGTGTTATTATTTTAAAAGTTTTAAACGTATGACCCCATACCATATCACAATGTCAGGGGAGGCAAGATTAAGATATGATACAAAGTAATGATTATGTTTTGGGGTAATACACATTTGATCGTTAACATCATTCTATACTTTTGAAAACTTGTGTACAAACATTTATAATATGAAGCTTACAGGAAACAAATGTATACCTAAGATACCTAACGAAGGAACATTACCAACACGTTATATACTTTGACCACCAATAATAAGATAATAATTCATTTTAATGTGTCAGATCAGAACTTTCAATACACTGACTACAATACCTTTTGAATCACAGATTGGCTACCTTACATCAATGGCATAACCTTAGGATTACAGACAGGTGTACAACTAAGGAAGGCCCTGATATACATGAACATGCTCACAGGCAGCTGGAAGGGTCATTGATATCTAGAACTGATTATGTACCTGATGCTTTCCTCTGGAAGGGTCATTGATATCTAGAACTGATTATGTACCTGATGCTTTCCTCTGGAAGGGTCATTGATATTTAGAACTGATTATGTACCTGATGCTTTCCTCTGGAAGGGTCATTGATATCAAGAACTGATTATGTACCTGATGCTTTCCTCTGGAAGGGTCATTGATATCTAGAACTGATTATGTACCTGATGCTTTCCTCTGTAAAGCAGGAGATGGTTTCTTCATCTCATCTGTCTTCTCCGATACTTTCAGAGTTGGTGGAGTTGAAGGAGATGTTGGGGTAGAAGGAGCTACTTCCGCCACTTCTTCCTTCTCTTTCTTCTTCTTCTTATCCTTCTTCTCTTTCTTCTTCTTCTCCTCCTTCTTCTTCTCCTCCTTCTCCTTCTTCTCCCTTTGTTTCCTCTCCTTCTCTGTCTCTTTCTTCTCACCAGGAGCCGATTCAGTCGGACTAATCACCTCCTTTTCTTTGTCCTTCTTGACTTTGAAATTCTGAGGAAATTGAGGATATAGAATATCAAATTAGATATCTTATAATTCTAGTAATTTCCATTCCAAATAATATTTTATCATGAAAAGAGCTCATTAGTTATTTATGAACATTTCTGTGCTTGATATCTCCCTAAAAATAGCAAAAATGTCAAAATATTGACCCATCTAAACTCCAAATGAAACATTTCTGTCTAACATTTCATCACTACCTTGAATTGTTTGCAGAGATAAGATATGATACAACTTACAGTTTACGCTTTTAACCATGCACAGGTGACATCAAAACTGTACAGCATGAAACATGTTGGTAACAAGCATTCCATTAATTGCAACACAAAGAAAAGTAAGAAGCATAACATATACATGTACATGCTGAATAAGGGTTATGCAATGTTAATAGTGTGCAATTAGTAATTATACTTTGAACTTGTACTACTACTACTTCTACAGTACATATAAACCACTTCTGAATGAATAAAATATTGTTAATATAAATGAAGATTTCATTCACAGAAAATGGTGCTGGCAACAGAAAAAGGAGGTATATGTTTCAGGATAATTGATGTAAGTATCTTCATACAATATAAGAAAGAATGACACAATAAACTAAATAAACATATGGAATGTAATATTATCAAATGTACACATACACAGCCACATAACAATAAAAACAAAACAATACACAGATATGAGTTTGAGTAAATAATATGCACATGAAATATTAGAAAGTCATGACAAAAAATCATCCAATGTGTGAACAAACTTGGATGTTGCTCGTGGTTTGGTTTGGATATTTGTTATAGAAAAGGTAAGGAAGTCATACATGAATATTAAAAGATAGTCAGTGAAATAGATTATTGAAACAGAAAATGATAACATTTGGAAGAATACTTCCAGGTTACTTCAAAATAACTTAGTTAAGTGCATGGACACGTAGTTCCTTAGGGCAAAGGACACTTGTGGATCAATACAGGAACCAAATACCTATAGATGTACCTCTCTCTCTCTCTCCACCCCATCCTCTCTTTCTCTCTCTCTCTCTCTCTCTCTCTTTTCCCCAATCTCTCTCTCTCTTTACATCACCTTTTGTCTCTTGACAACAATTGTATACTGTACGTCTTCCAATATCCAACATAAGATGTGAATCATTGATAGTTGTTGAAACACTTATACTGGCAAAAATAATGTAAATAGAAATGCAGCATGAAACTGGTAATTACTCTTCTTAAAATGCTTTTTAAGAATCATTTTCTGATCCAAAAATATCAACAAATGTTTTTGTACTATTTGTGCTATTTGCATTGATCCCTGATACAATACTATTAAAATACCTTAAACATATTTTAAATGTCAAGAGGACAGACATACAAAATATTCTTAGTCTACAAATAATAACACACAGTCAAAGCCGTCTTACCAACCACTTCCCTATAATGGCCACCCACATCGTTTCACTCAAGGAAGAAACCTGTGCTTTAGGACCTGTCTAGAAAGGTCACCTTTTTAATTAGAAGAATATGTTGGGGTAAAAAAAAGTTCTTTGTTGTATTTTATTACTAATTACCCGATTCAAATATGAAAATTAGTTTCAATAAAATATTTCCTTAGGACTAAAATATCTTTTTGACACATAGATACTAATCATATTTCAAAAAGCAAGACAAAGATAAACTGTGAAAAAGTGTGAATGCCCGTTATCACATTTGAAATATCATATTGATGTGCATGTTTATACTTACACGGCCATGAGCAATACAAGTACGCCTGGGATAAGCAACTGAAAAAATGTACAATTGCCAGGATAAACACAATGACGGCATATCAGCAGGCATATCAGCAGGCATGGTATATGTGAAAAAACACATGTAGGCTATGTGTTTAGGGTGTACATGAAGACAAAAATAAATGCATGTGTGTTGTGAAGTGTTCATAACATAAAGGGGAATATTGTAGATAGAAGCAGATAATATCATGGGACTGGTTGTCTACAGAAGGAACAGATCAGTAGAGATTACTTGTATTATGACACTGCAAACAAGGAAAGACACATAGCAGGATCACTTTCTTGAAGAAAGAACAGAATATACTGTTTTGTAAATCCACCATGCCACCAGTTTAATGAGGGGAACAGTAAAGAAAGGAGTAATATACATCAAAGAATGGACAAGCATGCCCTTATTAAAGAGGGCGTACAACATTCTTTCTCTCCCTTTATTGTTTCACTGTGGAATCTACATCTCCGACTCAAAAGTAATATCTTCCATTAGAAAATTGTACATTGATAACATTGTGAGGCCCAGTTATGCTTCAGAATAAATTGAGCTCATCACTGTAATTTGTTTAAATGTATTTATTTATTTTATTTATTTGTATACATTATTATTTTTTTAAATTTTTTTTAATATTTTTTTTTATTTTATTTTATTTTTTATTTTTTTTTTATTTTTATTTTTTTTTTTTTTTATTTTTTTTTTTTTTGGGGGGGGGGGGGGGGGGGCAGATTTTTCCAACCAGGACATGGGAAGGGTTCAAGGCTTGTTCAGATATGGCAAGGTAAACCACAGTCAAAGAGCCACTGACTGCAGTTTATTAACATGTAAATTAATGGCATCTATTACACTTCACGTCATCATACAAATCCACCATAGTTTTGCTGCATCATGTGTGAACTATAGCCTTATTAAAGTGAAACAAACAATACTACAGCAGAATTGATCAAACTAATGTAGGTACATCTAGGCTCTCTATCTATCATGAGTGCATGGTTGCTTGGCCTGATACAAATATTCATTGTGTGTGTTTGGAGCCAGAAGGAAATTAACTCTGTGTAAAATAATAAAGTTAACACCCTTATGGCTCCGAACCAACTATGTCACATTGCACATGAAATATCATAAGAAGTGGTTTGAAAGTGAACAAAGATGGGTGGAGGAACGATATGCAAGTCAGATGGTGATTTACAGGCTGGATGCAATGCTCAAGTGGAAATAAATGTAGTGGAGGAGTATTGGTAAAACAGAGTTAGAAGTCAAAACAAAAAACTGCCCTTTTTTAAATAACCTTGATAAATTTTGGGTAGAAAAAGGGAATACACACAGTGTATGATATACATAGGGTAGATAACAGGAGGCTAAGTGATGTGATAAATGTTAATTTTGCATTAAACTTTAAAAAAGAGAGAGAGTGGTAGAAGGGTTGAGCAAAGTCAGGGTAATATAGATTCAAGATCAATAAATAATTTGGACAGTGATCCATGTTATTACAATGCTTCTTGAGCATCATCATAGTAATAGGTAGTAGGATTATCAAACCAAAAGAGTGGGATTGTTACGTACACCCAAGCAGTATTCCACTGACCCCAGTAACAGTGTGACTTTGTGACACCTGATAAATCATTAATATGGAAAGTGTTACGAGGATGTGAGTACTAGCTAACAGTCTACAGTGATGCAGGGGGCTATATAGGATTCACTTACATTTCTCATCAGAATGCAACTTACTAATTTGAAATTCTTTATTCGAGATTGAGGAGTGGAGGGGGCTTGGAGTGAATTAGGGCTTAGGATCGTATCGACTGCAGGAGATGCTTCTGAAGATGATGATGTGGTTGCCATGGTGTCGGTATCACCTATAACCTCCAGATAAAGATCTTCAAAAACTGCTGGTACCCTGTCCTCGGACTTTGGTGATCGTAGGAAACAGAAATATGTTACATGGATGTATGTGAATTATGAACAGGTTTAAGCAGTGATTATGAGCTCTTTCAAAGGACACTGTTACTCATGTGTAGTTTGTTTCATAGACTGATCAAAATTCTAAGATCAAGAGTGGCATCTATGTAAGCAAAGCAATTTTGTTTGTAGATTATCTTATTCTTGTAGCATAGGTTTAGTAAATTAATTTATTCAATTTCTAAATGTTCCTGTAGGGGTTGCAATGCATTCTTTATCCAATTTCCAGGCTGTACATTGCCTCTGGGTTTGCATTATATGTGAGACTAAAACATGTTTTTATTTGAAATGTAGCATGGAGAAATACACTTTTTGCTTAATTTAAACAATGCTGGCAAATCATCAAAATGACATTCATTCTAATCATGACATAACTGCATGTAAAGCAATACAACATGATTACAAAAATCAGAGAAAAAACAAGCATGATGATGTCATCTGCATGTCTTCCTCTCGCAGGGAATACCTATAAGCTGCAAGACATCGTTAGTACTACCCAAGCTATACATAACAAATGTGGGGAAAAGGGTGAAGATCACTGGGGAACAAATGAATTAGACAGATGAAGGAGACTCTACTCAACATTCATAGACAGGTATACAAAGCAGAATTCATCACATAATACCTACATCCAAACCAAAGCTCTTTGATTAGAGATTGTTGCAACGTTGGAAGTGTTCATGATTGTTCAGTCATTCCAGGGGGCTCCAAGTCCTTGTTTTTGGAGCCCCATGATGTGACCTATGGCCGTGCTTGCATATGCCATGACGCTTACATGCACATGTTACAACTATCTTTTTTAACTGAATGAAGCCGTTGACAAGACGGATACAAAAAATGGTTCCTTCACACCACACATTCCATTTCCCAGATGGAAACTTCATTGTAAACTAGGATTCGATGTAACATATTTTTATAGCCAATGTCTTATAGTGTGGAAATACCCTTCTGGTGCTCATACTCTGTTTAATTCAGTTCAGAATCAGTTTCATTTTTCATTTCCAACAAATCAGTAATTTTAATTAACAAGAAATCAGATATACAATTCAACATTCAATGTTTAAAGTTATGAAAATAGGACTTTATATAAAAAGTTTAAAGTTATGAAAAATAGGACATTATATAAAAGCAAAATAATCATTTACATTTCTCTCTTTTCTACTGCACCATACTTCCTCTTTTTTCTTTCCCTCTACCTCTCTCTCCCTCTCTCTTCCCCTCTCTCTCTCTCTCCCTCTCTCTTCCCTTTCTCTTTCTCCCTCTCTCCCTCACAGTACACCCTCTCTCTTTCATCTGATATGTCATGCACTGATTCCACTTCAATGCATTTCAAAAATTTCTATAAATACAGGAATATCATTAGTATCAAGAATACCCATTACAGGTGCACAGGATGTAAAGATAGGACAGATAGTCATCTCAAAAACCATATGGTCCCCTCAAGTCTGATAATGACTTTGACTTCCATTAGGAATGAAGTCTTAAAGACCTAGTTTGTTGAGAGCCAGATAGGTGTTAACTCATGAACATATCATTTTTAGTTTGTTATTAACTAAACATCTTTCTGGCTCTCTGCACACAATACTGTGCTTTGTCTATGTTTGCAATGTATATAACACAAATGGAAAACAAATATACGTATTAGTTCACCACCATATACTGCCTTGTTAATACCATATTGGTTTCAAAATATTAATTTTAAAGGTGAACAAAACACACACAAGTAACACATCCCCCCCCCCTCAAAACCTATTACCATTGAATTTGAAGATAATCTGAATCTATGGTGAACCCAATATACTTATCTCCTATACATCCTCTACAGAATAACATATTGGATGATACCACAGGATACTAGGTATATACTACCTGTAGCTGCTGTAGTTCTTGACATCAAGGGGGAGGGCCAGTGTTTAGTTATCTTCCAGTGCTCAGATATAGCTGGGAAGCTTGTTTTTTTTTTATCATGTACATTTGAAATTTTATCTTTGTTCTTTCTGGTATATGATGTTTACTAGTCACCATGTAATGATGTTTTCATGTATGTCTTTATATGCATTTTAATGTTATGCATGGCCCCCAAGTATAACAGTATTGTAAATACTGATGGGCTACCCTGTTGAAATAAAACAAAATGAATAAAAAAAAATAAAAAAACATCATATTCATGTATTGGCAAATCTTGGCCTATTTTGATACAGATAAGCACAAAGGGCTGAAGAACTAAATATGTTTTCATAACTTTTTTTTGTCAGTAGCACAAATCCCAAGGGCATGCAAAAGAAACGAAAAGTTTAATCTGGAAGTGATTAAATCTGTTAAAGAAGACAGTATGAAGAAATAACAATTACAAATTATTTTGTTAGAAAGTAGTGCATATTCCTTTTCAAAGAAGTGCAATACAAACAAAACTATTAGAAACCATTAGAGTAGTAGAAGTAAATATAAATCGCTGTATTTTGTAAGTTTAAAGAAACAGACTTATAGGTAGTGATATGATTTTGTTTAGAACAAAGAAACTGCAAGCATCATTTCTTCATTTTCAGAGAGATGAAATGTTTTTTATCCAAAGAAGATGAGCAAGACATTTTTTTAGGAAGAGTTTGCTATTTTGTAAGAATGGTTGTCACAGACTCACTGGTAATGACATAGTTTTCTTATCTCTTGCCGTCTTATCAGTTGATGGGCGAAGAGGAGGTAGGGCGTCGACATCGTCATAGAGACACTCCGGTCCGTCTCCTGAGGGTGGTGGTGATATAGTATCTTCATACAGGTCTCCTGTAGACTGACGACTCCTGTTAAACTTCTTATCATTGCAGTTAACAAAACAAAAAGGTTGGAGGGTAGTAATTAGATGGATGAAGATTCATCACATGAATGAGAGCAGGTCAACCTATTTAAAGCCCTTGTCCGCTATGTATGTCAGTTTCTATTACAGGGGTAGAAGTAAATTCTTGTATGGAGCACTGGACCTGCTTATAGCATCACTGTGTGAGGGATAAAGTAGAATAAATAGCTACTATGAGGTGGTAGAGGAATCCTATTTGTATGTAGCTGGGGGGTGGGGAGCACCAAAGAGCACTCATGTTGACTGCCCTATAGTATTGTAGATGCCATATACCATGGATGATTATATGACTTAATCCTTGACTAATAATACAAATAAAAAAATATTTAAAAAAACACTGTGGTGAAAAACATACATGTATGTGGAAATCATTAATAAAAAAGTATTACTTAATATGACACCCTTGACTAATAATAATGTTTAAACAATGACATAGTAGGCCTACATACTCAAGGGATAAACACAAATAAATCAGATATATGTTATTTCAATGATTAAACAAATCATAAACAATCAAATGCGTGAGGAAATGACATCTATATGCTTTTGCATTAAGTTTTTTAAAAATCAATTTTTAATTTAAAATGTTCACAGCATTCCCCGAGGTACTGGTAATAAGCAAAAACAACAAAAAAAATCAGCTTATAGGTTTAAATGACATATGGTTGAAATGAGCAATGCCAAACTCACTAGTTTCTCTTCAAGGAAACAAGACTAAAAAACACATAACTTTTCATGATATGAAGGCAAAATATGATACTTTCAAATTGTGAAGGAAAAGGAAAATGTACACCGTTATATGATCGAATCTTTCCCGTATAAAGCCCTTTTGACTTTCCCTTAACGAGCCATAGCCAATCAACACAATGGATGCACCAATGATCCTTCTGATATGTATTAAAGTGGGAATACAACAAGACTAACAATGGAAGCAATCATTCTTCCTCCGATGGTAATATATTCTCTGTTGAGAACATGAATTAAACTTGACATCCTTCTGAATCTCAACAAACAAAACATTCATGTATTTCAAAAGCATCATACACACTACGACATCAAGTAAGTTGCATTGATTGCTCCTTCTTGATAACTTTTTTTGTTTGCCTTTCTCTCTCTCCACATACTCTCTAATGGTGGGGCAAGCGTGATCCGCATTTTGATGTTTTATGAATAAAGGTATAAGAAGGGATTTGCAATTCTACCGTTGTAATTTAAAAAACAGAGATGGGATTAAAATCCAATCAGGTAGCTTTCAATCTCAATTTATGGTAAGAGATATTAGATGAATTAATGAAGAAATGAAATCCCCAACATCAAAACATTTTAAGCAAAAATATTAAACAATGTGTGGAAGTCATAATGTTCATGTTTGCGGTTTGAAATAGATTTGTTTCCTGCCCAATCTTTAATGAGTTTAGTCTAGTCTATATTTAGAATGAATAGCAAATCCATGTGTACACCAAAATTACATTATAATACCTCTTCTGCACCTCTTTCATTCACTCTCTTTCTTGCATCTCATGCCATTGGTGTCTGTCTGCCTTCCTCTCTCTCCCATCACATGTACTGTCAATTCTATATCACTGTGTCTTTCTGACCACCTAACGCTGGTATACTGCCTTTCTATGATTTTTATTCTTAGTCTAAAGGCGGGGCAAGCGTGATCCCTATATTGATCAGTGTTTTATTAATAGTCTACCGTTGTAATTTACAAAAACAGAGATGGGAATCCAACCAAGTGGCTCTCAATCTCAATTACAGTAAGAGATAAGTAGATGAATGAATGACAAAAAAATCCCCCAAATGAGAACATTTTAAGCAAACCAAAAAATAAATGTGGAAGTCATAACGTCATGTTTGCGGTCTGAAATTGATTTTTTTTTCTTCCTGCCCAATGTTTAATGAGTTTAGTCTAGTCTATATTTAGCATGAATAGCAAATCCATGTGTACACCAAAATGACACTATAATACCTCTTCTGCACCTCTCCCGTTTACTCTCTTACATCGATCTAATATTATTATTATTATCTCATGCCATTATTTCTTCCATGTCAATGTGTTTCCAATTATGACATGACCGTATATATATATACATGTACATGTCATTAGGTTGAGGTTTGAAGCAAAACTACTCAATCCTTGCTGCCCCCTTCTTCATATTTCCTCCTTAAAATAGAAAAGAAATAGCACCAACTACTTTAAGAGCAAATATTTCCATTACATCAACTTAAAATGAAGCATTTTTGTGAGCCTGCTGCAATGTCTTTCTATGCAATAAACCTGCTTTCCCGGCAGAGGCTGATAGCTAGAGCATGTTTTTAAAAAACTCACAAGTTTATTTGAAAACATCTTTCGTCTTCCTGATGAATCTTGAGGTGCTGCTTTGATGATGTTATTTTCATAGTTTTCTTCCGGCTTTGGAGATAAGTCTACATCATCATACGTTTCATCAAGGGTCGATAAGCTCGACTGCTGACTTACAGTAGAAAATCTTCTCTGCTTTCACAATATGAGATAATCAGTATTATTTGTATGGAAGGTTATTAGCCACAAAAAAAATAATAAATAGAAACAAAATGGTTGCATGTAATGGTAAAAGTGCTTCCCTGCTCTCTGGTTATATGAGTGAGAAGTACATGTTGCTCACACACTGAGATCTGTAAGAAGGTGGTACACTCAGCTAGTATTCAATACACTTGTTAGTCCGGCACAGAACTTTAGAAGTAAATAACCAAAGGGAAAATTCTCCTCACATTCTCCTCACATTAGAAATAGTTTTTCTAGTGGAAGAACCAATCTTGCTGCTTCTTCATACATCACTCATGTATGAAACCCGGCTCTGCATGGTCATCAAAATGCTGACAGTTAGGTGTAGATACAATTCTAGTGAGAAACCATGATTTCAAGCTGTCCACTGCCACTGCATTGTAGTACCCATTAAATATACAATATGCTTGTATCATCCATAAAGAATCTCTTTGGATAGCATCTGCACATAATGCTACTACACAAACACAGGCAAAGATTCAGTTAATATTTTGGGGTACATTGTGTATGCATGCTGATATAGATATAGCTCCATGCAAGCTACAGAAACATTGAACAACTTACATGAAGATCATGATTAGTAGATGGATTTTAGAATACATTGCACTGATTAATGTTTTATACCACATATGAGCTTATTCTATTGCATGCATCTAGTTGACTCCATTACAGCGGTTTCATCAATAATCTAAAAACCCTTGAATTGCAAACAGCTGGGTTCTTTAACCCACATCAGTACAGTGTCTCCTTTTAGTGATTTTTTTTTGCATTATCTTTTGATCCAGAATGCTCTGAATTACACATTATAAATACATGCACATGAGCAGAAAGAACACAAAATACAATATTTTGAGTCTATTTCCAATGCAGTCTAGCTGTGTACCTTTCTCGAATAAGAGAGATTTCATTATAATCTACCACCACAGTCTCCAAGTTGGCAATGTGATGTAAAATATAAATAGTACAATTTGACAATTCTTAATCAAATTTTGTGATTTTCACGTCACATTTGCTCATTTTATTATTTTTTATTTTGTTAAGCTTCAAAGAAAAGAAATAAAAGATAAATTGTTGCCAATTGAAGGAGGGGAGGGTAATTAAATTAGAAAACAAGAAACTCTGAACTGCCTTGGGGTACACAGGCCTTCCACTTGAAAGATCTACTAATGATGGGAAGTTAGGCATCGTCATGGAAATTGAAATTGATTTTACTTTTCAAGGAAATTAATAAAAGCACAGTTCAAATATTACTCAAGAAAATTCATTTGTTTCAAGGCATCTAAACCTGTGAAACATGATCGTAACCAAATAAAATATTTTATAATTTGTTAAATCTTAAAGGATCGGTTATATCCATGCAGAGTTAGACATTACAGCATCTTATACCAGACATGCAGACAAACCTTATTCAGCTGATTTTGTAATTGTATTCTTCTCCCTCTCTTGGTCTAAATATCAAAATTCCAAGGAAAAAGGAGGTCGAAATATAGGGAGGGGGGAGGGGGGGGGGGGGAGAATCAACACAATGAGCAATAAAGCAAACTAAAATGCCACAAACATTCTTGAAAACTATGCACTAACTTTAAAGGCCCTAATAATTGTTCTTGAATACAAATCAGGTTAATGATTGCACTGCTACAACCACATATTTAGTTATAAACCGACCCAAAATGAAATGGAGTAATAATAATAATAGCTAGTTCTTATATAGCGCTTTTCAGGACCGAAGGCCCTCTCAAAGCGCTTTACAGATATATATATTATTACCCCGGTCATAGGATTCAGGCTAACCCGCACACAATGTATGCACATTCTCCACTCCCTGGGGAGCATTCCAGCCAGGCGTCTTTTTTACAAGCGCACACGTGCTAATCTAACCACATTAGCTTTCGCATCCTACCGGGTACCCATTTACACCTGGGTGGAGAGTGGCAAATGTAGATCAATGTCTTGCCAAAGGACATTAGTACACCCAAATAGACCATAAACTACACTCGCAAAAAACATGGCCAAACGAAATAAATATGTGACAAATAAAAATTGGAAAGCAAAGTTGATTCTACTATTAGCATCCATCATGATGGCTTTAATACACAAATCATATTGTCAAACTACTGCTTGTACCTCTAATACTGAACATAAATATAACATAACATCCATCATGATGGCTTACACAAATCATATCGTCAAACTACTGCTTGTCCCTCTAATACTGAACATAAATATAACATAACATCCATCATGATGGCTTACACAAATCATATCGTTAAACTACTGCTTGTCCCTCTAATACTGAACATAAATATAACATAACATCCATCATGATGGCTTACACAAATCATATCGTCAAACTACTGCTTGTCCCTCTAATACTGAACATAAATATAACATAACATCCATCATGATGGCTTACACAAATCATATCGTCAAACTACTGCTTGTCCCTCTAATACTGAACATAAATATAACATAACATCCATCATGATGGCTTACACAAATCATATCGTCAAACTACTGCTTGTCCCTCTAATACTGAACATAAATATAACATAACATCCATCATGATGGCTACACAAATCATATCGTCAAACTACTGCTTGTACCTCTAATACTTAACATAAATATAACATAAAATAAAAAGTGCAAAATCAGTATTCAAATCTGAACATGACCTTTTCATTTAGATTTCGAGAAAAAAATGTCATTAATTAAACACTACAGACGCGTTGTATAACTAAAAGGTACAGTAACTATTCCACGTAGGACCAACCAAAATGGTTTACTGCAAAGTCTCACAAGTATATGATCTTGACACCAATAAAATCTACAAAAGAAGATGTAAAATCAACCAACCTGAGCATTATCTGTCTGATCAGAAGCCTTCTCGAAGGAAGCTAGTAACCTAGCAACCACACCACTCTCATCAGTCCCAGAGCTTGCTGGTCTTCCTCCAGTGGTTGTCTTGGGTGTAGCATTCATGGATGCTGATACAAGCTGCTTCAATAGATGACCTGCATCTAGCATGTTCAGGGCCTGGAATTAAATTTATGGAAGACAATCACCAAAAGATATGTGTCATTTAATTATTTTGTTATGAACAAATCTGTATGACACCCAAATTGAAATTATTTTGTGCGATTCAAGGCATAATGTTGCTTTGCAATGCTAAGTTTGCATATTGCAGTTTTCAGAAGAGATGAAAAGTAAACAACAGGTTTAACCTAATTGCTGTAAATTTCCATTATTTTGAGAAATTGCAATTTATTAAAACTCCTTAAAAGAGGAGTTAGATGCTTACGATGTCTTTTCACAAATTAAAAATGTGAGTTAAATGTTTAGAATTGTGTTAACTGTTCTAATCAAACTTTTGTGTAAATGTAAAAAGCTAAGTCACTGTGGTAGCTATTTGTATAATATGGACTGGCCTTGAGGGAGATACAACATATATATTTCCCAAACTAGACCCATATTGCCCTGAGTCAAAGACGAGGGCAATATGGGTCTTGTGAGGGCAATATATTATGTGGTATCTCCAAAATGTTAAGCCAGTCAATATTGTTATTGTTATCCAAATCAGACATCTAAAGCAAATACATAAATCAACCATGACAATCTCATAGAACTGAAAAAACTTTGTCAAACCAGCACTGTGCATCAAGTGTTTGACACCATTTTCGATACACTGCAAACAGTGTACCGAATATGAGACTTTATTTCCTGCTTTGTTAAAACGTTAAGTCCATAGGTATTTTATAAGAGGGTAATATGGTCTCATATTTACTGATTATCTCTTTTAGGATTACAACAACTGTTATATGATTTTGTAAAACCACTGTTCAGATGTCTGATATGGGTAATAATGTACAATAACTTTGACTGACCTCAATATACAAGTAGACTTCTCCGTCTTTACTGAGTTTGAATGCTCCTTTCATCTTGACCTCTTTTTTATCAGCAGCCTCTACATCGATCCCTCGGATACTAAAACTGAAGTTCTTCGGATCATCTTTGGTAGCAGAGCAAGAGAACACCATATCCTTCAATACGATCCACTTTCTTCTGATCTTAGTTTCTCCGTATTTAGCTCCACAGATGTTCACATAACCTGTTAAAGAAGAGTGATTGTGGTACAGATATTGAAAAATCATGCAAAATTTATTCCCTAAATCATTCTGCTTCTTGGACGTTCACATTAACCCTTACTGTACTGGGGGGGGGGGGGGCCTGGGAGGCCCCCCCTCCTCGACATTTTCAGGGATTGCGCCGCAACCGCTTGGAATTTTGAATTGTCGTTTCATGACTTTTTTCCCTCGAGTCTTACGCACATTTTGATACCATTTTCGTCGAAATCGGATATACCTGTAAGGCGTTACATAACAATTAGTATGCGCATGTCATCCAAAAAAAAAAAAAAAAAAATCGCATTAAAATTTGCATAAATTATCATTATTAATTACATTAAAATACCTTTTTTGTGTTAGAAAAGAAGTTTCATATGAATATTGAGTTTCAACATTCAAAAAGTGGAGTTTGACACGTTTTCTGTAAAATGCATGAAAATGAGCATTTTTGCATAATTAATTAGGCTAACGACAAAAATTTGCATATTCGGAAAAAACTAATTATACTATCTTGTTCCTTACGTAAATATCTACAAACATGCACATTTTCGTGTTCATCGGACAATCGACGGCCGAGATCATAGGGGGGGGGGGGGCCTCCCAGCCCCCCCCCCCCCCCCCAGTCAGTGGGTGCTCAAAAATAGCCCAGTACAGTAAGGGTTAATGGTATTTAACTTATGAAAGTACAATTATAACAATCAACTTTAAAGGCATTGTTTAACAATGTTGCCAGTTTTATAAATCTGATATACATGGCCCTACGTGTTATCAGTGTCTGTGATATGGTGTAATATTGAAGCCCTAAAAAAAGTAAAATCTTTGAGTGACCGGCTTTACGTACATGTTTCTTTCCCCAATAGACTGGAGTGTTTTAAAAACAATTGGGATAACGTTTTTTTTTCTTTTTTTCTTGATAATCAAACGTGCAATTGGCTTGTAAAAGTCATGGGATTCATTTCTGACCTAAAGGTGTATCATTATGATTGCAGCATGAGCTAAATCCAGGATTTTGTTTAGAATCAGAGGCAAAGTTACATAATACCTTTAAAGGAGGTATCAAGACTATATGTTCATGGGTTGAGATTGGGTAAAAAATCATTAGAAAGTAGTCTTCTATTTATGATTTGATCAATGATTAAAACAGTTGTAATTTTTGTTGTAGATTCCAAAGAGAACCTTATTTGGGAAAGATGAATATTTGTCATGGGCTTTTTTCCATGTCATTTCAAAATACTAAACAGCTGTTATAAATAGAAAATGAAAACAATTACATATATAGGGATTCTCACTTGCTCATTTCCTATAATAATAATAATAATAATAATAATCTTTTAAAGTCCACTCCAAATTTTAGTAAAGTTAAACCGAAAATGGAAATTCTTTTTGCCCAATTGATCGTGAGCTTGGCAGCCACTGAGCAGCGCCAGATCGGCGTTGCTCTATCCCTTATTGTTGAATGCCAAATAAGGAAGCAGCAACTCATGTCTTTTAACGTCTTTTGGTATGACGCGGCCGTGGTTCGAACCCACTACCTCCTGGTTGTGAGGCGGATGCTCTACTGACTATACACAATCAGAAATGATAAGTTCTTCAGTACTTCAGATATTTCTGTGCAATCCACAAATCAACTCATCCAAAAAGAACCCCTATGTGATTGGTTGAGGGGCTTAATGTAGCAAGGAATGATTTATTACTAACCTGATAATACATCACTATCCATGGTGAGTTGTGGGGTCCCATCTTTCTTCTCTCGAGAAAAAAATTTAGTACCTGAAAAAAAAAAAAATGAAATTTAATACAGATTCCACACATATCATTTAATAAAATTCCTTGATTACAAAAATTATGGTTATAACAAATTTATTGAGATTTGGACAGTACACGAACCAAAACATTGAAATTGGACGGTTTCATCCCAATTACCATGAATTTCCTTATCCCATTATAAAAATAACTTGGGTCAAACAATATCAAACAGGCTTTCAAAGTCCTACTTTTTCAGGATAACTTGGCAGTTATATATTATTTAAACCCTATATATCCTTGGGGGGGGGGGCCTAATTAGCCCCCCCCCCCCTCTACATTCTATTTTATTTTGAGTCTTGTGTATCTTTATTCAAAACTCGGACCTACCGTAAACTGTAAACACATGAAAATATAATTTTTCCAAAAAAGAGATCATAAAACACTGATTATTTGGTCTTTTTTTTATAGTTATAGTGTTTTTGGGGGGTCAGGTTGTTGAATTTTAGTTTAAAAAAAAATAAAAAAAATACATAAGTTAAACAAACATAGAAATACATAAGAAATTTTCAAAACAATAGATAACATAAGGAGTAACCTGGCTCTTCCAAATTGGTTTGTTGTATTATTATTCCAAGTGGATTTGGGTTATATCTGGGGGTATGTATATAGGGTCACAGTTGGGTTTTTAGGTTACTTGGTTTAAGTTTAGAGTAAGGGTATGTTGCATGTATAGGGCAGAGTGAAATTAGGACTTTTGGTAATGTATGAAAATGACAACATAACACCAGCTACTACTATAACTCTACTGTGATTGTTTTTACCTTTTTTCTTGTCTGGACTTTCCTCTGGTTCCTCATCTTCCTGTGGACCTCCAGGTACAATGGTGTGGTTTATTGTAGAGTACCTCTTAAGAACCTACATGTAGGAATATAATACAGAGAGAGAGAGAGAGAGAGAGAGAGAGGGGGAGAGAGAGAGAGGGGGAGAGAGAGAGACAGGAGAGAAAGATACAAAATACAAAGGGAGATGGAAGAGAGAAGTATATGGACAAAGAGAAAGGGAGAGAAAGAGAGAAAGGGAATGAAAGAGAGAGAGAAAGCGAGAGAGAGAAAGGGGGTGGGGGGGGGGGGGGGGGGGGGAGGAGGAAGGGGGAGATAGAGAGAGATTTAAAATAGAAATATAAACAAATAATGCATACAAAAAATAGAAAATCAATGAAATGCTTTTTGTAAAAGATGGATTATGACAAAAGTAAAATGGAAGAGGAAGGTACAGGTGAATTCATACAGGGAGAATGAATTAGACAGAGAAGTAGAGAAAGGATAAGATAGATGATTATAGTTCAACATTCAGTAGGTGATTGTGGTAAATAGTACCACACATTATAATACAGTATGCATTGCAATAACTCAGAAATGAAACAAATGGTTAGATTTTTTGTTATTGTGGAAAGAATATGTAAATCAACTTAATTTGAGACCCAAATAAGAATGGAATACACGATATAAGCCATGGAATAGATTGAGAAGTAAACTAATCATACCTACAACAAAGCAGTACAGGTTTAAACTTTCCTTTCTCAAATGTTTGCAGGTATCAAAAGATTAAGCATTTAGTAGAGGATAAGGCAGTTCACTCCAAATTTTGCCAGCATATTATAAGCTCAAATCAGTTTAGATGACAATTCTTTTTTAAATAAAACTGATGATGTTAATAATGGCCTTCATGAAAGTGATGAAGGTGGTGACAATGCTCAAAATGATGGAAATGACAATGAAAGTGCAGGTTAAATGACTGTGATGATGAAGATGATCATGAAGGTGAAGTGATGGTGTCATAATAATAAAATAATAATAATAAAAACGTTACTTATAAAGCGCTTATACCACCAAAGTCTCTAAAGCGCTAAAACAAACAAAATAGACTGATAAACAATTACATATTAAACAAAACAAAAAAGTGCAAATAAAACATACAAGTGAACAGAGTTAATTAATCATCGAAAGCAATTTCGAATAAATGTGTCTTGAGACTAGTTTTGAATAACAGTTTGGCAGTTTTTGACATTTAAAGGTAGTCTGTTCCAAAGTTCATAAGAAGCCTTGCAAAAAGAGCGTTTACTCACAGCAACCCATTTGTTTGAAGTATCAGCTGAATCTGAAGCAAGAAGAAGTGGTGGTTTGAGGTTGTGATGGTCTATCTTGATCACATTATCCTGTTTACCTTGTTGACCTAACAAGAATACAGTATATCCCATCAACGGTAACCGCTGAGCTTTTGATTGCTTGTCCTGAAACAAATCATAAAGAAATAACAAAATAGTGTGGTTTGAATATATACATGACGGTGTAATGATAATGCTCCTATTAATCTGCATAATACTTAAGATGAATCTTTAGTGTGGTTTTGACTGGATAGAAGGGGAGTAGGGGGTTTCAATTTCATACCCTCACTGCCCTCATCACCCTTATCTAAACAAATGTCTGATCAATTTTTTGCAAGGTCACTTATATCAAACTCATGGGGAAAAAAAATTGCCAGACCTATAACAAATCAAACAAAAAGGTAGATGACCTGAAATGGATAAGATAAAGTAAATTTTGAGTGGGTATGGAGTCTATCTGGGCGATGTGACTGAATTTATATTAAGACTAAGCTGCATCTCAGAGTACTTTGGCAATCTGATTAAGGTAAAGTATTTCTTTAGAACTGTATGTTTTACAGACAGGTAGCTGTCACCAATGTTTAGGAGTATGCCTTTTCTGACAGGCTTACACCAGCATAAAGAAGACATATTGTGAAGGACTAATAGTTGAATGATGAACGACAAACACATGAGAGAGACAGAGATGGAAGATTTAAAGACACCTACTTTATATGACTTGTAGATGAAGAGTTGGCCATCTTTAGCGATGCAATAACGCTTTTCCCACTTGCCGCCGACACTCTTGATTGTACTGAAGAAGTTGTTGAGCATAAGCAGCCTGTCTATGAGATCAATGTCTTCTTCATGGCTGTGATCTTTCTTGAACTCATCCAGTTTGTCAACTTTAGGTTTCTTCCGTTTCTCTCTGAAAAAATAAGAAACAAACATATTCTTAGCAAGAAGCACCGTTACCAAAATATCACTGGGGCTCCAATTTAAATATGCAAGGTGCTCAAGGCACTCCAATATTCAATATTACCCCAGCTGTAGCTAGGCTTCCATTTTCAGTGCTCAGCGCATTCATGGAATTTCTACCAGTACACGGTTTAAAACTGGGCAGAGAGTGGCAAATGTAGATTAATGTCTTCCCAAAGGACACTAGTGCCGCCCTGGGGCTTGAACCCACGATGGTGGTAAGCGCTTCTTAAAGATGAAGTTGAGTTCTGGTCATGCGATTGCATTGTGAAAGAAACGGTGTGGAACCGACCAGTAAAGGTTGATCATCTAGCATATAAGAATTTTTGTGTATTGCAAGGTTCTGGAATCATCAAAATGATAAGAAATTTGGCCAAGTCTTGGTAAAGTTACAAATACTGTACATAGAAAGATGTATATGGGACTACACGAACACGTGGCGTAAAAAGCCGGCCCCCCGATTTTTACGATGTTACATGCATATTTATAATATGAAGGCATTTGAAGAGCCATGCTTTTCAGGGAACATGTCTTATCTGATGATCTTCCACACTTGCATAATAAAAATGATTAATGCTCACAAATTATTTTTCACCTCTTCCCAGAACTCAACCTTCTCTTTAAGCATCGTTTTTATTATTATTTTATTATTATTCACAAAAGTAAGGAAGCTACATGCAGGCCAGAGTTATATTGGTCTGTAATCCAGGCCCTGACGATGTCTACCGGAGCTTGGATCCACCATGAAATTTTGGCCATCATTTTGACCTGAACAAGCCATATTTTACATGTAGGTATATATATTCAATGCAAAATCTATACTGCCATCCTACAGTGTATGTGTAGACATTGATTAGCATAGCCAAAACGGTTTTCGGCAACAGGTATTCAGTTACTTTAGAGAAAGCAAACCATTACGACTCAGGCCTTTTAACAGATCTGACTGTAACATGCCTGTAAAAATGAATTATATACAGATCATAGGTTTCTCAATTACATCGAACCACCTAAAGGTACACATTAGAAGCAGAAAGTGGTCTTTCATAATTATCAGTTTTAACCCCCTTCCCCCCCTCCCTCTCCACCACCTCTTGAAGAGAGCATGTTGCTACTTACAGTAGAAGCAGAAAGTGATCTTTCATAATTATCAGTTTTAACCCCCCCCCCCCCCATCCCCCTCCACCACCTCTTGAAGAGAGCGTACTGCTACTTACTGTTGATGATGATACCCATCCCCCCCTCCAACACCACCACCTGCTACTTACTGTTGATGATGATCTTGATCAACATCTTCTACATCCTCATAGTCGGTTGAGTCACTGTTGAATTCATCCTCGTTATAATCTAAACAAAAGAACAGACAAAGATCGTCAAACAAAATCCTTTAATGCTACTCATGATTTCACAGGCTCAGTGTCAAAGCATTAAAGTATGTGTACACTCAATAATAATACGGTTTGCCCATAATTCAAATCTTCATAACCGGTTGCTTTTCTATAATAGGGTAACATTGTGACATAATTGCAAGAAACTGAGTCTTCTACAGCATATACATGTGTAATTCATTTCAAAGTAGGTATTCCATGTAGCTTGTATCAAAATGTATCACTGGCAGCAAGGGGTCCAATACACATGGGCCCTGTATTATATTTAGTTGCGATTGCTTATTAAGATGGGGCAGCTAGCTGGACCCCCAAAAGATCACTCCTGACCCTACATGCTTGGTGTGAAGAGGGTCTGCACAAACAGACCCTACAAACATCATTATAGCCCCAAAAGAAGAAGAAAACATAGTAAAGAATGAGGATCCTTGTTTACAGCATATATCGAACCTTCTTGGTTCAATACAAACCTATATGTACATGTATTTACTTATTGGGATGTTTAGCAATAATTTTGTGGATATGTTCCTTGTATGTAGCTCAAACAAATAATTAAGTTCATTATAAATGTTATTCATTTACCTGACACTGCTCTATACAACAAGTTTATATTTGGTTAGAGAACATCCTGCTTTCGACAAGAAACTAGGACTATTTGTTTTCAATGTAATTTTTGTCATTTTCATTATTACCATCATTTTTACAATATCCATGGCAGTGAATAAATCATAAGGAATGGTCCGATCAGAAATCATAAATGAATGCATTTGAATTCAAAGCATGAATAATTCATATCACATCAATCCACCTCTGGGAGGAAGAGGGTTGTGGGATTAACAAAGGCTTAAAAAAAAGGAATAAATTTGCTTTGCCTTCTCAAATTACTTCATTCTATCAGACAAATCTAACATACAATGGTATGAATAAATATTACACAACACACAAAAAGTGACAATTTAATTCATTGTGTGAAAAACAATTCACATTTAAACACTTGCTACCAACTCAAATATTACAATGCTTAAATAATTCCTTATTTATAACTGGCCCAGTGTGATCATGCAACATAAGTAGATTCAATCTATTTGTGCTCTTTTGCTCTTCCTTCTAACTACAAACTGTGCAACCCATAATATTTTAGATCAAAGTACATTGTAGTAATGTCAAAGTTGAACAAAGTATCAAAAACAAAAATAAAAAGCAAAAATAATAATGTGGTACAAATGGCCTTTTATGATCTGCAATGTTAGTGTATAATATGTGTATAGCAGGATGTCAGAAATAGGGCAAGGTAGATGAATAGTGAATAATTTTTTTATATGTAAAAGTGAAAGTTTTTTTTCCACTTGTCACACACAATATCAGCAGGTTGAAACTCAAATATCATTCTTCACAGGTTAGAAAGCATGACAAAGGTGCAGAATTGATCCAAACGTGCTATTTTACAGCACCTGTCTTTGATCTACTGGGTCTGAGGTCCGGCATTGACTTTGAATGGCTAGTTTTTAGGCACAGCTTTCGCTTCTTCAATAAGTTACATGTTAATACTCGCTTTCTCAAGGTGACATATGACGATGATCGATTCCGACCTTGGCTAACTTCTATTGATGTATCTACTTCTGTTGTACAGGAACAAAGAGTATTTTATGTCATTACTTTCTCTTATTCTCTATTTACAAGACTTTGGTATTAGACAGAAAAATATGTATGTATTTTTCAGAAGAAATTGTATGAGGGGAAATATGCGTAGAGTGATAATTATTAAAACTATTGAATATGAAATGATTTAAAGGTACTATTGATACTTCAAATGGTCACAAATCTTTGCAGTTATTCTTAAATTTGTTCAATAACATACAAACATAATTATCTGTAGAATTAATTCATCATTAAAACAATTCAATCAATATTTTGGAGCTAAATAAAGCCCAGGCCTGATGGACAATCAACAATACTAAACAGATGTTATACAATACATACATGGTTATATTACCTAATTCCAAGGCATTTCTTACCAGGTTTTTCTCCTTTTTGTGGGAAGACAAATGTGTTTCCGCTTCCTTCATCACTGCATGAACCAGGAGGCATGGAGCCCTGAAAGATTAAGCATACAAATATTGAAATAACAGCAGCATTATGACACAAGGCAGCCAAGCCATGACACTGTTATCTCATATCCTTTTCTTTGTTTACCTTTTTATAAATGAAATGTGTTTATTGCTGGATTTTGTGTATTTGACGTATTTTGTTTATGTATTCGGCAACACACTGTATAGATGGGAATATGGATATAAATAAAGTCATTAAAAAAAGTACTGTATTTTAAGTATACTATTCCACTGAATAAAGATTTAAGCTTGATATATCTATGTCTTTGAAGGGATTACATGTATGTTTCAAATTAAGATTTAAGCCCCACTGCACTACTTGTAGCTACTTGCGCCCTCTATAGAGCAAACAATGCCTAATCGGTGACCATTGGTCCCCCATGATCCTCTTTTTCTTATGTTAATTGAAAGCTGATTTGATGAGATAACCACCTGTCAGTGACTTTGTAGGGAGGTCTAATCCCCCTGGCCTAACCAGTACAGACAGGCTTTAAACGTTATCAGCTAAACTCATTGTTGAATGAACAGTGTTGGTCATAGATGGTTTAAGCTGTAAATGTATGAAAGTGTGTAAGTAACAACCAAGTTACTGGATGAAAACCATATGAATTCATTCCAGCATGAATTGCTGTCACACAATCTGGCAAAATCACTACTGCAAATATGAAATACATGTAAGTCCTGGTTTATGTAAATGTTTGTATCAATTGCTGCTCTAATAACATTAGTTTAATTTACATTTAAACAAAAAAAGAAAACTCTTTCTGGAACACTTACCATCCCAGCTGGTATATCCTCAATATAAACAAACTCAAAGCTATCATACGCATCCATACGAACTGATCTTTGAAAATCTACACCAACTTTCAGCATTCAAAAGCACATTACATAAGATGTATCCCTATTTTCGGTTTCCACCCATTCAAAAGTTTAAAGATAAATACTGTATATCCAGGAAATACGTTAATTCACCAACCCCTATACAGGTAATATTAACAAAGACAAGACAGTTGCACATTGGGTATTCTGAGTTCTGACTAAGTAATCAGTTCCTGACTTATGTTGTAGATTGACCAGTGACTAATTAATAGCATTACGTGCAAACATGGTCTCATTTCCCCCTGCACACAGTAGATAAATCTTTTCCACTTTATCAAGCTAATTGCTTTCATAACATTCTAAGGGAGTACACACTAGATACAATGTTTTTTTAATTTTAAATATGAATTAAAATGAATGTTGAATCAACGTACCAGTCACTATCTTCTGTTTTAATCAGTTCAGTGATTCAAAAATACACACAAAAAGTAAAAATGACATGTTGTTCCGGAGGGGCTTACAAAGAGCTCGAGATTGTTAAAAACAAGTATGCCCTGGTGAAAATAAAATAAATCAAATTGCTATAAACATACATACAAATTATCAAAATGGAAAATGTCACTGTTTGTATGAGAACATTTTAGTAAGCATATTTCACCTTAATGTATTTGAAAGAACATTGTCACTGCAATCTTGAATCACATTAGAATGAAATTATAAAATACCTGATCTCAGTCTTACATGTACATCTTTTCTCAAGTAAATTAAAGGGCCACCCCCTTTCACCCTCATACAGTGCACAGTCTCAGTAGGGGAGTGCAGTACTTGCTACAAATCTTACATAACAGAGAACTTCTTGTAACAGAGATCTCTCTCATGTATGATGTAGAGGCTACTTTTCAATGCATGTATATGATATTCCAATTCTTCTTTTCCTTTCACTCATTACGACCCCCCCCCCCCCCCTCCAGTATTTGTAATATTGCAATAAGCGTTGGCCCATTTATACTTCACTAACCATTGGTATGGATGAGGTTGGCCCTTTTATACTTCAATAACTATTGGTATGAATGAGATTGGCCCTTTTATACTTCACTAACCATTGGTAGGAATGAGGTTGGCCCTTTTATACTTCAATGACCATTGGTATGAATGAGGTTGGCCCTTTTATACTTCAATGACCATTGGTATGAATGAGGTTGGCCCTTTTATACTTCACTAACCATTGGTATGAATGAGGTTGGCCCTTTTTTTAATACTTCACTAACCATTGGTATGAACAACATTGGCCCTTTTATACTTCACTAACTATTGGTATGAATGAGGCACAGGAAGTGAGAAGCCTGTATGCTGAATCATATACAGTCAAGTACTAAATGATAAGTATTTATAGCCAAACATAAAACTGGGAGTCTGTGGTTAGTTTAATTAAAATCCATTCCAGTTCATTTAATTAAAAGAGTACAAACCCTCTGAAATTTGGTTAAAAAGATTTCTGATGAATTTTTTGATGTGCAAATCATTAAGCTGTCAGCCAGGTCATGTGTATTAATCTTTGATATAAGTTTTGATTTGTGTGTACATGTATAGCCATTACTTCCCATGGTTAGCACTTGCCAGCACTTAGCTTTTAAACTAATTCTAGAGCATGAGGTCAAGACACATTCAAATTTGAAGAAAATTCCAAGACTTTTGCACCTTTTTAAAGAGGCATTTACAATTGTTGTATATATACATAAAGCATTTAAATTACTTTTAGTAACCAAGGAATATTGAACATGAAAAACCCAGAAAGAATAAATGAACTTGAGATGCAAACTTCATCAATTGGTTAGTGCATTTGGTTCCAAATTGCTTTCTTTTGTTTTTGATATGTGCTCAAAGGCAGTAAGAAATACATTCAAAGAGAAAGGAAAATAGCTCTGTTTAATACTGTAACTGCAAATGCTGCAGATGATCAATACCATAAATCTAGCTAGTGTTAGAGCAGTCAAAATCATGTGACAAAACAAAGACAAATGGAGTGCCTAAACTCACAAAAAACATCAAAAGCAAATTTGTTTAGTTACATGGCAAGCTTTGGGGAAGTTGAGAAGAGCCCCTTCTCATAAAGAAACAATGCAACCTGAAATCAATTGCAACTGTGCAATTCAAATAGATAGGAAATCTGTGATTGATTGCATTGATAGCAGCTATTAATCAGACAGGGCCTAGACACAAGACTTTAGTAGGGGTAGCAAGTGAATGGAATGATTTTCCAATATGACACGCTTTGGTCAATTTAAATGAAGGTAATGGAAAGAGAGAAAGATTACTACAAACCCTTCCTGATTCTTGATCATCTGGATCTTCATAAAAGTCTTCATTCTCGTCTATGACTCTCTTGATTGGAGGTCTGCTGGCTATGGAAGGCAATGCTGGTGGTTCATCTTGCACTGGCACCTCATAGAAATCTTCAGGAGGTCTATTCAAAGATAGTTACAATTCAATTGGATTCAACACAGCATCAGAAAGATGTCCCCAAAGATGTAAACTTTGAAATAAAAAGAATCTCATAAAATATTGAGGTGTAATCAAATAGGAAATCGTCGCCTGGCTGGCAGAAGGGCGTTAGCTCTGGTAAAAATTTCTGGTAAAAAATGAAGCATTAAGCAGAAGGGCTTTAGCACTAAATCGCCTCAAACTTTTATACAACTGACTTATTTCCGAGAAAAAAATTGTGGCCGTGTTCTACTATAACATTTCTATTAGTCATTGAAATTTTGGGACGGAAAGCAGTTTAAATATAAAACAAATCTTTAAATGCGAATAATTCGAAAAGTATTGTTTGAGTTGCTTGCGCGCTAAAGCCCTTCTGCCAACTGGCCGACGAAATATGGAACACAAGATCAGTTCAAAGTCATCTAAACAAATGTAGGTACAGAAGTCTATGATTACATGAAGAGGAACAATTAATTTCAGTTCCATCTCATTAAATATGCTATCCGAATGCTTTGCCTACAATCTTTCACACATTTTCACAGTAGGAACACAAACATTTAGAGAACTTGTTCATAAACTATTTAAATACATCTATCCCTCTACTAAAATATTGGTAAATATTACAATACTACTTGCAAAACAATAACTTTTCAGTGCAATTAACACCATTACTTTCCAACACAAACGTCAAAAGAAATTGAATAAACATTAGAGAACCTCCAGCACAAGGGAAATTAATATGTTGTATCAATACTCACTCTCCACTGATTGTTGTGTTTTGGTACTCATTCTGAAAACAAAAAGAGATACAGAAAGACGTAACTCACATTTGTCAACGATTAAAGTTGAAAGAGTTAACACAAATCTTACTTCACACATATAAATTTATACATATTATTCAAGCGCTGTCTTGAGGGTAAAGAGAATGAATCACTATAATACTAAAACACCTCAACAATTGGAAATTTACCAAAATATGCTGCAAATATTATCTGTAGTATAAGTTTATAAAAAAAAAAAAAATAATGTGGTTATTTATATAGCGCCGGTATCCGCCAGGTTCTGACGCTCATAAGGCACTGACCTACATTATGTAAGGCATATCTACACTAAGAACCTACATTTATATCTGTCAAAATCATTGACATGTAATATATATTCCAGTTTTTTTAACATCAAGAGTACATTTCTCATATTCTGTCATAATCTTCTTTATCTTGTCTTACCGCTCCATCTACAGGTTTGCTATTTCTCCATGATGCTTCTCTCTCCTTAGCAAGGTCTATCGCAGCTTTGTTTACTAACGCTGTAGCTGCATGACTCGCAGCTTTGTTTACTGACGTTGTAGCTGAATGAATAAAATAAAAACATTGTCATTATTTTTCATAACATTTATTTCTTTCCTTCAAAAGATGTAGTATCAAAAGTCCTTAGCTTGCTAGAAGTAAAGATTTGTCAACCAAATATTTTGAACTTTTGATAATGTTTATGGTTTTCATAACAGCATTAAAGGTACTATGTCCCTTTTGCAGCCAACCTCAAATGCTGTAGAACTTTGCAGGAATTATGAATATGTCATGTATGTCCTATCTGTGAAATTTAAACGTTAGCAGTGTCCTCATATTCAAATCATGCAAGGAAACCCGTTTACTTGCTAGACTTCACTGTCAGACACTATTGAGTGACTGACTGGCTTTTTTTCTTCTTTGGTAATAACATACATGAAAAGAGTTGTAAAGGGTACATGAGCATTTGTCTACATCAATAACCCACTTCTTGTGATGGCCAAGATTAAACTGATTGAATCTTTGCGCAGCATAAAACGTACAATTGTCTAAAAATCAAGACTATTACTTTTGGGCTCTATAGCCCTAAAGTCGATTTGACAACTAATAGTCGTTATTTTCCCACTTGAAGACATTTTCAAGCCCCACCTTTTTTAGGGAAGTTCTAAATTAGTATTATCTTTCAAATGCAGTTGGAATTTAACTTTTTCATTTGTTTGGCCTGCAAATGGGACATAGTACCTTTAACCCATTGCTTATTGGAACAGGGTGGTCCCTGTATTGAGCCTATGGGAATTAACCCATTGCTTATTGGAACAGGGTGGTCCCTGTATTGAGCCTATGGGAATTAACCCATTGCTTACTGGAACAGGGTGGTCCCTGTATTGAGCCAATGGGAATTAACCCATTGCTTATTGGAACAGGGTGGTCCCTGTATTGAGCCAATGGGAATTAACCCATTGCTTACTGGAACAGGGTGGTCCCTGTATTGAGCCTATGGGAATTAACCCATTGCTTACTGGAACAGGGTGGTCCCTGTATTGAGCCTATGGGAATTAACCCATTGCTTACTGGAACAGGGTGGTCCCTGTATTGAGCCTATGGGAATTAACCCATTGCTTACTGGAACAGGGTGGTCCCTGTATTGAGCCTATGGGAATTAACCCATTGCTTACTGGAACAGGGTGGTCCCTGTATTGAGCCTATGGGAATTAACCCATTGCTTACTGGAACAGGGTGGTCCCTGTATTGAGCCTATGGGAATTAACCCATTGCTTACTGGAACAGGGTGGTCCCTGTATTGAGCCTATGGGAATTAACCCATTGCTTATTGGAACAGGGTGGTCCCTGTATTGAGCCTATGGGAATTAACCCATTGCTTATTGGAACAGGGTGTTCCCTGTATTGAGCCTATGGGAATTAACCCATTGCTTATTGGAACAGGGTGTTCCCTGTATTGAGCCTATGGGAATTAACCCATTGCTTACTGGAACAGGGTGGTCCCTGTATTGAGCCTATGGGAATTAACCCATTGCTTACTGGAACAGGGTGGTCCCTGTATTGAGCCTATGGGAATTAACCCATTGCTTACTGGAACAGGGTGGTCCCTGTATTGAGCCTATGGGAATTAACCCATTGCTTATTGGAACAGGGTGGTCCCTGTATTGAGCCTATGGGAATTAACCCATTGCTTATTGGAACAGGGTGTTCCCTGTATTGAGCCTATGGGAATTAACCCATTGCTTATTGGAACAGGGTGGTCCCTGTATTGAGCCTATGGGAATTAGAGAATTCAGTATGTTAACAGGTTAAACTAAAACGTAGAGCTCAATAATCTAGTGGGGAAAGAAACTTACCATTGGTTTTATGTAAGACAGTTTTGGAATCATATAAATGTAAAGTTTATCAACAAAATATTTATCAAAAATCCGCTTAATTCAATATTTTCATCATTCAGTCATTCAATCAATTAATGACACACTACATCAGACAAACAATCAGACATTTAAATCCATATCTCATCTCTAAGCGAATTAAATTTTCAATCCATTCAACAATCTGACAAATCAAAAATTCCACTCACTCATTTCTCTCCTTAATTATCAATTCTTTAATCCATTTATTTGTATCATTTCAGTCGTAACTAGAGTACGTTTTATGAAATGGAAAAATGGGAATTCCGTTAACACTGAAAATGACTGGTAAACAATAAAATAAAGCTCCTGCCCCTGCCCTTGCCCCCCCCCCCCCAATTGCTTTTTGTGAATCTTTATTATTGTTTTCTTTTCATCATGAATACATGCATGTAGTATTGGAGTAAATCCCTTGAAAGAAAATAGCTTGGGGGCCTAATTCACCTACATGTAATTGATATATACATAATTGGTACCCTGAACTGCCCCTCCCCCCTCCCCAACCCCCATTGAATACTAGGGTGAATGGAAACAGCTGGTTTTGGTGTAAGACCCTCTAGAGGCCCTAGCTTGTTTGCTTGTATCATGGACCTATTTGTCATTAGGTCCATGGTTGCATAATACTTGTTATATACCTCTGTTTCGTTTGTGAATTCGGTATATAAAAGATAGTTCTGCTTTCGAGGCATAGCTGTTTCTATACTGGCTCTCGGGGACGTTGCGTCCTGATATGACCCCGAGGTGCGGTGGGGCTGGTGGCGCCTATAGAAATAGCGATACCTCTCATAGCAGTCAATACAATAAATAAAAGTGTTTCACTAAACAAGACATGAGCTGTCATTAATAGTCACTCAATATACCGTAAGCATCTAGACAAGCTAGGGGAGGCTGTTGTGTGAATCATATAATTAACATACAATGAAACAAACCTGATGCTAAATGATATCATCGGCATAGTCTGTATGCATCTAAGGTGCAAAATGATAGCCTATGAATAAATTCTGAATGATTCTAAATTTTGATGATGACAATGGCAAATATACAGGCAGATGTAGGGCTTTTTAAAATATTTATCTTGAACAAATTTACACCAAAGCTGTATATGCTGTTAAGAATAATCAGTACTTTGATTATGATATCTTATAATAACATTTTTAGCTACAACGTAAATGGGAATTACGATTTTTCATTGGGGATGTTTCCTCAGATTATACCTCTATTATTCCCAAATCAACACCTTTGCTTGGGCATGGTAGAATTTATTTCATATCATTTGTTCAAATTACAGATTGTTTGTAAAATAAGAGCTATTGAGTCAAGTAATGTAGATGTGCTGCTTTACCTTTTAAAGACTTAAACAGTATCTTAACAAGATAACATTCTTTTGAACTATTTAGGCAAAATCTAAGAGAAGCACAATTCAAACTTGGAACAAACACTCAGCGTACAGGAGATATGGGGAGGAGCTAGGGTCTGTAATTGGGGTAACAGCCTATTTCCTCATTCAATTTGACAGTTTTCAGAAGCATTTATGTGATTAGGCCCTACTTATTTTCCTAATTGACACATTTACTTGTCAGTTTGTACAGCTTATGAGGACAACTTTTTGGGATATGGAGAATAGTCGGAGAGAAGCAGTGCCTCTTGTTTTGTTCCTTTACTTTATCTTTGTCTTCAGGAGTCTCACTGGTGACTGACCTATTATTTCCCATAGTATGCCGGCCTACCAGGTAGTTTCTTCCTGTTAAATAGGGAAATCCAACACTTTTATAATTTCATGTGTATGAAAGCAGAAAAATAAAGATAAACGGAAAGGCCAAATATATACGAGTTTGAAATATGAGACACTATGAAAGTCTATGGGAATCTCAAATTGGCATTTTGATCAGTGGATTGTGACATACATGTAGTCTCGTAAACTCTGCTGTTTGTTGTGATACAAAATATCATTAATATCTGCTTTTCTCCTTTGTGCCTTTTACCTTGGGGCACTGCTCAAAATTATATAACAAATAGCATATTACCTTCCTGAGTCATACGATTTGTAAAATTGACATTTTAGCCTTTTTTGTATGTTGGAACAAATTGGAAAGTTGTCTACCACTAAATCACAAAGACTTTTCTGATTCAGCTAATTTGAAGAGCCCATACTTTTAGTGATTACAACTTTACAAAATTCATAACCTTTTTCTTTTTAAATCCATTTAAACTTTCATCAGTCTACTTCTGTGATTATTCTACTTTCTGAGTAGTATGCTATCAAGGCAGGATTTCCCTTTAAAGGGGAAGTCCACTCTAATCATTAGCTAGTACTCATACTAAGCAGAAAAACTGCAGAAAAAAATAAGTTAAAGTTTGAGCAATATTTCATTAAAACTAGGAAAGTTATGAATGTTATAAATTGTCACCAGTGAAACACAAATTTGCAACAACATGACATATCTTATGAGGTCTTCTCCAATTTCCTCTGTACAGAAATTACATAACCTTTTTTAGTGATGAATGATAATGGAAAATAATTGTTTCATAAAGAGGTTGTATAGAGGAACATATTGCTTCCCTCTAGAGTAGTTTGCTATCAAGGTTGATTTTCCTTTAAATGTTGTTTTGCTCTTTATTCATCTCCTTCTTTTGTATTTTGTTTTAAAATTCTTAATTCCATATCAATGTATATATGTTAAAAAAAAAAAAATCCTTTGATTGATTAAAATGGGAAGGATTATATCTTCAGAGTAACAATGTAACAAGATAAACTGTATCACATAATCAAAATGTGAAGAAAATACAACATTTCTCTCCATTGATGGCTTGATGCTAAGTTTTGAGTGTATGTTTCAGAATGATTTTTTCCCTCGTCTTCTGACAGCTTGAAAGATTTTTAGTTGAAAATATTATGAATCGATGCCTTTCTAACTTTTGGCAGATTACACAATCTACATTATGAGTAAGTAAAACAATAAAACATACAATAAAACATACAAACAAACAAACAAACACACAAACATACATGAAATGCTCAACAAAACACCAGCTCAGATTTGCCATTCTTCATATATCATGCCAGCAAGGCAGTAGCCTATAATCTAGGCGGAGTGCCGAGCTTTTTTCTTTGCTGCTAGACTAACCCTAAGCAGAACGTCTGATACGGCGAGACTACGAACCGTGAGTCGCGAAGCGGCTCACCGCCTATAACCACTGGTCTAGCTTTAGTCGTTGTTTTTTTATTATCGACCTTGAATCCGTGGCAGTTTTCGTACGAAAAACTGCCACGGATTCAAGGTCGATAATAAAAAAACAACGACTAAAGCTAGACCAGTGGTTATAGGCGGTGCGCGGCTCACGGTTCGTAGTCTCGCCGTATCAGACGTTCTGCTTAAGGTTAGTCTAGCAGCAAAGAAAAAAGCTCGGCACTCCGCCTAGATTATAGGCTAGCAAGGCAGCAATACATTCAGACTTGGTAAATACACTTTTGTAGACATATTTATTATGCAATGCTCACACCTATGATCCAAGATACTGTCAAATTAAAGGTTAAAAATAACATGCCAGATAAATAACCTTTCTTACTCTTGGCAGATTAGATTCAATTAGATTAGATTGGATTCGTTTGCACAGTAGTGTAATTTTCAAAACCATGTCTTGTGACATAGGTGTCATCACCTCCACATCACATGAACCCTTCCCCTCCTGCACATTGCTAGCATCCCCTCCAGTTCACTGACATACTGCAGGACTCTTCCACCTACACTGATACGGGGGTGTAGAGAGTGATCACACCCAAAGGGACTGCCTTAATTAATACACTTCTCCCAAAGGACTCCATGGATTTTCATTAGGTTATGATTAAATTATATATTTCAGGACAGAAAATCTCTAAATCCCTGGCTTAGGTGTGCTTTCAATAAAACGGCTAGATTTCAAAGCCTTACCAACCCTGACTGGTCATTGACTTGACAGGGAAGGAAATGTTTATAATTTGGAAGATTAATGATTTAAAGAAGGTGAACTCATATTCTGAAGTTCGCTGTGTCAAAAAGACTACATATACATGTGTATAATTCACAAATTCAAAGTTTTATATATTTCAAGCTAGCATTGCTGTATAAGCTCTTTATTTCACATTTCTCTTTCTCTTTCTCTCTCTCTCTCTCTCTCTCTCTCTCTCTCTCTCTTTAATACTGTCTTCTCATTTTCACCCCATCCAAATCTCATTCCTATAGATGTTGTTTCACACTCAAGGTTTCTTCAATCTTTAAGATTGTGAAGTTTCTCGAATATTACTGATGAAAAAGACTAATTATGATAGCATTTCAAATAAATGCTTCCTCACTGTGGGAAGATACACAGCTGTACATGTTTTGTGTATGTATGTACATGTATGTGGAAAAACCCTAAGAGAAGTAAAGTTCCATCATTCTTAGAAGAAAGATATATGCTGATTAGTCATTTATATGAAGGAACAAGAACATACTGTGACACATGCTTCTATGTTCCCCCTGTGACTAGCAACACAGGATGCAAAACTGTGTGTCACAAGTCATCATTAAATACAAGTGATAGAAAAGGATAGAGGAAAATTGAAATTAAAGGAAATATTACCTTCTCTGTTTTCTGTCTCTTCTTCAGAATCTGTAAAATCATCTATATCCTCATCTTTAGCTTTCCCATTTTCTTTTTGAATGTTATTTTGCTTTTCATCTCCCAGCGCAATCCTCTCAGCTGCATCTGCTTCTTCTTCTTCATCTTCTTCTTCCACCACTTCCTCTCTCACTATCAGTTTCTGACCCTTCTTAGATCTTTTCTTTCCACTAAACACTCTTTGGAATTCTTTCACAACAACATCTTGTCCGAATGTGACTGTCTTTCGTTTCTCAACCTCTTCTTCTTCTGCGATAGGTCCACCGTTGGTCTGTTTTTCCGGTTTGCTACCATTCCCTCCTCCTCCGTTGCTATGCCTGTCCATTTTGTTATTATTACTGTTCATAAAGACACCTTTGATGCTCTTTGCAAGGCTACCACTTCCTCTGCGTATACCACCCTTCCCATTACCTCCAGAACTACCTCCTCCTCCTCCTCCATCTCCATCTGCTCCACCTTGATCAGTCTCTGTTTCCAATGTTCCATTCTCAGCATCCTGGTTACCATGGTCACATGACCCCTCCTTCTCTTCAAGGACCATCTTGAGTTTCTCATCGATAGAGTTGACCTTCTTCCTGAGTTCCACCATCTCTATCCTGGTGTTGTCTAGCTTGTTGTTGATGTGCCATTTCATCTGCTCCAGGAAGTCCTTGAGATCCTCGTTGCTCACTGCCGACATCGATCCGACAGAGGTCATCGATGTGGAAGACAGCTTTCCTGAGAGACTGGCTTTGGGAGGAGCATCATCCGAACCAGTGTCTCCATTGTTGTTCTCTGATGGACTCAGCTGGAATTCAGCGTATTCCTTGGCAGGTTTTGACAGACATAGTAATCCTTCCATCTTGGATCAAATCACAGGGGCAATCAATGCCACAGATGGACTCCTAAGAACTAAGTACACAATTCTTGTCTTCAACGCAAATTAAGAGGACAAGTCTGTAGTTGAACAGCCATATTGTCAAACACCAATCTATGGCCCACTAAATATAAAAATCCATTTACACACAGATACTCTGTCCTGTTTTAAACAAACTGAAGAAACAAATGCTGCAATCGTACGGCTAAATGATTTATCAAAAATGTTGATGTTCCTTCTTCATAACATGTTCCAATCCTGGTTGAACTTGTTCAACTGATCAAACTTGACGTATATTCCTATACCATTTCACCAGCACGCATCCACAAATCTTCTGATATCTTCAAATCGCTTGCTGCTCGGCTGTGCTCGCCTTCAGAAAATAAGAATTCCCTTAGCTTTCTCTATCCCAGTGCGTCACAGGCACACTCATAGGTCACATCTTAAGCCAAGACATTCCAAATCTCTTTAATTAGTCCATGTTACCTTGTAGGCAGATCAACAGTTTATTGAGGAACATACCCTCTCAACATCCTTGATTGCTAATGCTAGATCAGTCACGTCGAACCCCACAGATCCCTCACTGATGTCTGCTTAGTTCATGTAGAGCTAGTCGGAAAAGTGGTGATAAAATGCTTGGGTGCTGCTCATCTAATCCTGCAAATGAATTCCTTGCACATTATTGTAAGTCAATCATGTGAGCTTTACTGAGTCTCAATGATTAATCTTAAAACCACTGATGGGGCAGAACAAGGAGGAAAATCTGAACAATGCATGATGTCAAAATAACAGACAAGTCTACAAAAAGCAAAGAAACCGATTTGTGACAACTGCTCAGCCTAAGCCATGATGGGAAATACAAATCTTGGAGATGTCATCTGTAGAAACCTTGATAAAACACATTTCAACATACTGTATTCTAATCTTCAAGTCCATGTTCAAAAGGAAACCAGGAAGAGAGGACAACTAGTTCTACGCCTACTGTATGGTCAAGACTATCACTATACCTGTCAAATAAAAAAATTGAAGTTACTATTTGTGGTTCTTATATTTATTATAATTAAATATATATATACACTGGAGTTCACAATTATATTTGGTATGTAGCAGAATAAAAACAAGAATAATGTGTGTCCAGGAGCACTTCTGAAACATCCATTCAGATATCAATGAAACAAGTCCAATCAACAATCCAGAAATTATCACTATCATAGTAACTGTACAGGATGTGGCAAGAAAATTTATACAAATGGTGACCCTTAAAGATAAAATCTCTGGCTCTACTGCAAGACTTGATGGAGACATTGTTTAAAATTAGATGAGATCGCTGTTCCATTCGCATCTATTTGGCCTCTTCATATCCAGGGTAGTCCTTAAATCAATTATGAAGCATTGTTCATCAAAAATAAATCAAGAACAATCCTATTTTCCCCCTAAGAAGTGATATAAATACAACATACTAAAGGAACTAATTATGGTGAGGAGGAGGAGAAAGAGAGAGAGAGAGGTTGGAGAATAGAAAGGGAGACAGAAGGGGGAAAAGAAGGGGAAGAAAGAGAGAGAGAGAGAGAGAGAGAGAGAGAGGGGGGGGGTAGAAGGAGGGGGGGGGGGTGAAGGGGGAATCCATTGACCAATCCACAAGAAATCTATTGATACAGTTCCACCCATCATCAGGTATTTCATTGATTGCATCTGAGCAAAAGGGGGCCTACCTTTTTTTTGTAAATCAATGACAATTATTAAGATAACACCTCCAATCAAATGCCCTTCATTATTCATTTTGAAACTATTGCTTCCATAGTTTAAACAGCAAGCAAACTGAGAAGTTGATCACTTGAATCATTCAGAATTGTTGCTTTTTGTCATGACATTCAAGATCACGCATGTCTGTACATCATACATGTACATTTTTCCATAGGTAGTTGTAGTTTTTGTATATAATTCTAATTCTAAATTTCAGCATATGAATTCTAAGATAGGTTCATATTATAACTACATACAAGCACAATTTCATGAGCTTGTGGGCCAACATATATACAGTAAATACCATGCAATGAAAAAAAGGGTTTCTCCCCCTCCCCTCCCCTAGAACCTACAACAAAACAAAACACCCCCTTTTTAGTTTTTAGTCTCTAAAGATTTTAAAGTGCTATGAAGCATAAGTGATTGTTCACAAAAGAGGTTTCAACATTGATGCTCTGTACTGACTAAATGCCTCAAACTCCCATTCACCTTTCATCTTTGATCTTCATTATCCATGATGGGATAAGCTGGGGATTGGAAGAGGATTATCCTACCCCTCTCTTAATCTCTCCTCTACATGTATGTGCTTAGGAAACTGTGCGGGATACATTAGTTCATATATCATGATCACAGTCTGACGTGAAGAAAATGGCTTTAAAGGGAAATCTAACCTTGAAAGCTGGTATGAAAAGTGAAAAGTTATGAATTTTTAAAAGTTTAATTACTATAAGATGGGCTCTACAAGTCGGCTGAATCAGTAACGTCTCTGTGTCTCTGTAGTGGCAGACAACTTTCCCATTTGTTTCAAACTTTGGATACATTAGATGACAGGGGAGACAAAGCACGGGAAGAAAAGAGAAAGAGAATGATTTTCATATGATTTCCTCCACCCCCCACCCCCCATATGATAATTCAAAATTAGCATAAGATAAACAGATGTTTTTTAAGTTTCCTTGATCTAAATGGACAGGTATCTACAGTACATGTACATTGTTCTGACCCCAAAATGTTAGCCACATATAAGTGATTGTCTGAAGCAATTATCTTATTCAAGATATCATACTTTAACTTTAACCTTTCTTCCAACTGGTTACTTTCACTTCAATTCTCATGTCGTTAAAATATTCTCGCATTTCAATTTGCTGATTTACAGTTCACTGTCAACATCTTCAAGAAGTACAGTTTATCCATATACATGTATGTTTTTTTTATTTTTTCCCCTAGCAGCATGCATGACACCTTTCAAGGATCTACATGCACTAGCTTGAAAGCAGAATCAAATGTCACGAAGTTGATAACATACTGTACATGTACTACCAGTAATAATATTGTAAATTTCTTGAAATATTTGTTGCAATTCATATTCAAAGGATATTCCATTATCGGTAAGCCTTCTGTCTACATGGTTCTAAAAAATTGTCATTCCATAACCTACTTCAATAATAATGACATCAAATTGTAACCAGAACGTCAATGAGGTAGCGCTCATCCGCATCTCGCAACAACAAATATCGTACATTTTATGTGGTACACTTTTGAACTGGTCAAAATTCTGTGTAGAAGTTTAGTGTTCCAAATTTAGCTCTACCAGATAAGGCAAACCAAATCAAAATCGGTCAAGAAATGAGGGAGAAGAAGCAATTTTTGTCATTTTTTGAATAAATTTGCATAAATTACCATAATTAATTAATGGAGAACAATTTCAAAATTCTGTGTAGAAGTTTAGTGTACCAAAGTTAGCTCTACGATATAAAGCAAACCAAATCAAAATCGGTCGAAATATGAAGGAGAAGAAGCATTTTTTTGTGATCTTTAAATGATTTTTGGACTAAATTTGCATAAATTACCATAATTAATTAATGGAGAATAATTTCAAAATTCTGTGTAGAAATTTAGTGTACCAAAGTTAGCTTTACCAGATAAAGCAAACCAAATCAAAATCGGTCGAGATATGAAGGAGAAGAAGCATTTTTGGTGATTTCGAATAAATTTGCATAAGTTAGCATAGATAATGAATTTCACGATTCTGTGTAGAAGTTTTAAATCCCCCTCCTAGCCCTATCATATGAAACAATCAGAATCAAAATCGGTTGAAAAATAACGAAGAAGAAGCATTTTGAAAACTGTGGACGGACGGAAGGACGGAAGGAAGGACGGACGGACGCCACGGCATGGCATAAGCTCATCGGGCCCTTCAGGCCGGATGAGCTAAAAACGAGATAAACAGTTTGCAAAAACAGTAACTAAAGAAAAGAGAGAATAACGAGCGAGCGTGATGATGATAATCATTAAAATGCTTTAGACCAAATAACAAAAATGAAGTGTTTCTCGTCCCGCCCGCCTCCTTTTTTTTTTCTACTATTTACTATTAAGGAAAAAAGCCCCCGATCCCCCCCCCCCCCCACAAAAAAAAAAAATAAGCCCCAAAAAACCTTTGACATACATTTTGTTTAAAAAGCTTCTAAAGTGATACAAAAATCATTTGTATTGTCATACACTACATCAGTATACTCACATAGCACAATATTTGTGAATAAATAGGCTTGGCAAGCTATAATTAGAATGGCAGCCATCTTAGAAAAAAATTGCAGAATAGTAAATAATGCCCTAGCTGCCTCCTCCTTTTTTTAAAAGTCTGAACGAGCGACACGTTACTTTTGTTATTTGGCCTTATATTTCCGCCTTCTCTCTTCCATATCGGTCCCATTTCCCTCTCATAATTTCCCCTTCTCCTCTTTGTAGAGAGCTCTACATAGCTCCAAAACTCCTCTCATTGGTTCAATGGTAGCCATGGAAACAAGGGATTTCACTATCAGGAGACTTGACCTGACCTCACATAGTCTCCAGACTTTCCTAAATCACCTCCCTTTAAAGGTAAAGAAAAAAGCTCCATCACATCAAAAACATTAATTGTAAGTAATTTATGGCATGGCTTACTGATATTAAAACAATATGTTAATGCTGAAAGAGGAATATAAAGAAAATAAAAAAGTGGCCACATCGACTACTGAATTCTTTCATTCTAGGTATATAAAATGTACAGTAAACATCCATATTCCATGGGATAAAATGATTTGAATCTTTGGCAAACATCTAAATTATACATTTTTTCTTTTGTTTCCTATTCCCTGAGAGATATATCAACAGAAGGTCATATTAAAGGAAATAGCTTTGGGGAATTAGTAAAATGATTCTATTCAATCTATTGCATGGCCCTTTATACTAGTAACTCTTATCATTGCTGTAAACCCTGTGTGTAAACTGTGTATCATACTTTTTTCAGACAGCTAGATGTAGCATATTCCTGCTGTTTCGTCACATCCTTCTCCCAGCCCCAACATATTGTTTTAAGGAGATACGATACCATGCCAGTATCTTGACATCGGACCAAGACATTACTCACCCTTCCCCTACCTCTCTGACTAATCATCTCCATTCAACAAATGTTTCTTAAACTTTCTTTGATATAATGTTGAGATTGATGCCTGATGATGTCATCAGAGTACGCAGGATGATGGGCAAGATAGAATTCTCAGGGTGATGATGCACTTCACATGTTAACAGCTTATGCCTTCAAGGTATCACATTTAAACTAAAGGTACTATTACTTTTGAAGAATTATGTTAGAACAATCAGGCAAAATATTACCTGATGCTATCGACCACATAACCATTTACAGTAAGTTGGTAACCTAGGCTATATAGGTTCAACTACTGTTGCCCAGACAGCAACAAAAACAATCTCACTGTGATCACATGAAATAAAATTTTGAAGTAAACTTTAAATTACCACCTAAAGTTAAAATGTGGCAGCCTACACCATTGTCCCAATTGCTGAGCTAATAAAGTTTTTAAAAAAAAATGCCAGAACCCTGAATCTGAACAGTAATAATCCTAAAGCATTTCTCTGAAGTTTTTGCATTGGATGTCAATGATAATGTTTAGTGAAGGTTAATGAAATCGTTATGCTGAAATTGTAAACGACATCCGTATTGTTTTAAGAGGGGGTTTCCTTCTCTCCAATCCATGTATGATTTAAATGTTTTCTTTATCTCAAATATCCATGTCTCATGTACAGTGCGGTATACCGGTACTATACATTATCACTAAACATATCGTTTCCTTCTTTTCATCAGAGTAGTATAGTACGTTCCTCGTTGTGAGCCCAGGATTTACTAATATAGGGACTACATATACCGGTAGACCTAAAGTGATCAATTTCTGTACAGACCTTACATTGGTAGAAAGAAAAAAGAAATTGGTCGGAAAAATTAATCTTTCTACTGTCCTACGTATGCACTTAGCTGAAACAAATCCATGCCTGGTTGCTCAACTGAATCATGCTTACAATCAGCAGACAATAAAATAATAAATTCCTGAAATTTAACTTTTGTTGTGAATGCTCAATTTGTATCATGTTGATAAAGGTGAAAACAAGATATTTGTGACAGATTCATGCCAAGGAAGAAATTCTTTGTAGTGACACAATAACTTTTCTTGAAAAGGTTACTTAAACTCTTTATAGGACTGTGGAAATGACTTTGTGTTGATCGGCCAGTCTGAGTCAAAACAATTATCTTTCATTAATATCGAAAAGTTCTTTGAATGACATTGTATCAATCAACATATTCATTGTATAAAATCCATAGTCTATTTAAGTCTAGAAACTGCTTTCTATAAGCATGAGCAATTTTAAGCTAGATATTCTATTTATCAATAAATAAATGATCTTGAAATCATGCATACTATAGTCACAGTAGCCCCTTCCTGGCTCTTGAAGTAATACCCTGTCTAATAAGATTAGATGGGAATTAATATTCTTTGAGCTAAAAGAGAATACATCTGTTATTCATTTTCAAAAACGAATAATGTGCTTATAACTTGAAGCCTCTCCACTCCTAATACAAAAGACAACATGCCAACAAACTTAGTATGTTCAAGGTGAAAACTATAGTTTGATCAAATGAAGGACTATGTTAACAAATAACAATACACATCAAAAACAAAACGCCTTGTACAATTCAGATGATCAAATGTTGAGAAACATGGTTAACAATGCAGCATTCAAATTGGAACATTTAAGGTCATATATTTTTCAGTAGTAGTGCTAACAATCCTCAGATGACCTTGTCAAATTGAAGGGAAAAAAAAGATCAAATAATGAATCGTTTTATTAAGTTTTCATTGGTATACATGTACACTGTAGTCACACAAGTACTCATTGGAGCCTATCTCATACATCTATGTGTAAGCTATAGTTCCTAAAGTGTATTTGGGAGTAAGTCTAATGAACAGGCAGATGAACAGACAACTATTATCTCAGACTCTATCCATTCATCCACCCTTTACCAAGCCAAGCAACAGTGAGTGACTCTCTTACTATCCAAAAAGCAGTCTCTTGCAAAGACAGATTGTAGTAAAGATGCCACCATTCTTCAAGAAACCATGAATACACCTGTAGCTGATCCACAAATACACCTGTTCCTACACACACAATCATCAGAAGACATGAGATGAAGCTCTCATTTCTACAAAACACAATGAGAGAACCAATCCTCCTTCACAGCGAGACTGCCAAGATGAGATTCCACTACCAGGTGATAGTGAGATAATCTTACCAACATATCAGCATAAACACCTCTAGGTGTAGTAAACAAGACTTTCATGAAGCAAACAACTTTCACAAAACAGGTAGTACAAGTAGGAGACTCCTCCCTAACTCCAAAGTGTAACAGCACTGAGTATGAACCTACAGTATCCTCATCAACTAAGGAGTAAGGAGCTTGATCCACAGTGCCTACTAACTAGAAAGTAAGCTTGATGTTCTTACTGTCGCTCACAAGATGTTATCCAAATTACTCTGCAAACTGAATGATTAGCAAATACATGTAGTAAAGACCATGGACCCTAATAGAAAGGTCAATGGTATGACAAAACAGCTTCCACGAAAACCACAGTAGCGAGGGAGGGGGCACTGTAATTACCCCTTGCTGTATAATGAATTTAGAGAACTTTCAGATGATGTCTTACGCACACAGAATTCACCTCACAATAACACAGGCATGACTCATATTATGAGGTATTTGACGTGAAACCTCAGAGCACTGAACTGTGTTTGGTCAGAAGTGGAAAAATGCAACCTCTGTTCCAAATCAATGCATGGTTGATCTGTCTCCACCCCCCTCTCTCTCTCTCTCTCTCTCTCTCTGCCTCTCTCTCTCTCCTTCCCTCTCTCTCTCTATCTTCCTCTCTTCCTCCTTTTCTATATCTTGTTTATACACCCCAAGTCCCCTCTCCCTCTCTCTCTCTATCTCTCTCCATTTCAATAGAAAGTCTACCTACAAATAAATTTGGTTCAAATAAATGCAAACATGTACAAATACATGAATACAAAATAACTTTGAATATGAGGGAAATTCTTATAATCAAAGGCATATTACTTGGAAAAGTTCTGTCATCTTATTTCAGAGGAATCATAAATTTGTTTTACAGTGAACTTTTTTCTTGTGACGTACATGTAATACAGGTGATGTATCAGGCAAAGATTGACTGTATAATCACCAATGACCATGTTCCATCAATATTCTTACAAAAGTATTTAAAAAGTTATTTTACCATTTTGTTCTGCCTAAGAACCCAACTTCTCTGTTGAGAGCCAGAAGAGCTTTGAACCCTCATACTGTAACACTATTTTAATAGGCAAACACACTACAAAGGACTGTGGAGGGGGGGGGGGGGCATGCAGTTAGAGGGGGCATGCGATGAGGAGAGAGATATAAATAACGTGAGAAGAGGGAAAGGGATGTATGGGAAGGAAGGGTTAGGAGTGTACGTACATGTGTGAAAGAAGGAGACGGGGTGTACGTAGGTGAGAGATTAATCTCTCTCAGGTGAAAACCAACGCTGAAGAACAATATGAACCGGTCTAAACATCTACTTTGTTTAGGTGTGTATTATAACGCCATTGAATGTCAAGGATGAAAAGGATGTTGCAATAATGACAACAATAATAATCATAATAACAATAATAATTACAATTGTAGTTACATGTATATATCCTTGCTTATGTGAAATCACCATGCCAGTGTACTTCTCGATGAGTAATAACATTTGAAAAATATGGAATATCAGACAAAAGTGGGTACAAAATTACCAGATATTGTTGGTTTAAAACATTTACCAACAAACTAAAAGCAATTAAGCATCTCAAATAATGGACTCAATGAAGTCATTGGTATGCAATGGCGAAGCTATGTACATGTAAGGTCTACACAAAACCACACAATAATAGGAAAATATCAATTTCCAGGACAAACAAAGTCAGACAATTAAAATGAATCCATGCATACAGGTTATATCAACTGTGTTTGACCTCATATGTGTATTAGCCAGTTAGCTGGTATCTGACCTCAATAACAGATCCATTCTTAGAACTAATTGTACTGTTTATTATCTAGAATAACTCATTTTTAAGTTTTAACCATACAATGTACAGTACATGTGGTATAAATAACTGACAACCTCCTAAAGGTATTTTTTTTATTCTGATGACCACTGTCAACAAACCTTGGAGTCTCTGTCTCAAAGGTGATTACATGAATTCACCATGGCAGTGCACTTCTCGGTCACAAATAACATTTGAGAAATAAGGGCAGCCGTTACAACAAAAATAACACAAAGTTTGAAAAACATATACATCATTAAATGATCACAAAAGCCACCCTACCCCCCCCCCCCCCTCCCACCCTTTATATTTTCTCCTAAGCCTAGGTGTAATACATTTAAAAATAAACAGTCAATTTAAAAGTTGATTAGCTGAATAAATAAGTTGTGCCTATAAAGTATCTGACACATTCAAGCTATAAAAGGGGGTTAAAGTTGTACATGTATGTACACCCTGTATCTGAGTTTGACTTCAGCCATTCTAGCTCCACACCAATGATAATTATATTCCATAGCAAAAAGCATCTGTATGATCAGACTAGAGTATTGAGACCCCCCCCCCCCCCAATCTCCCCTCCCTGTTCTCACTCGTATGATCACCCTTTTGTGAAATTGAAAGCTCTCCATTGCATGTCCTTTGTTTTTAACATCCTCTGTGAACAGTATCCAGAAACCAATCAAGTCTATTGTTGAATCATGGTTGGATGAAGAAAATGTCAGAAAAAAGTCTCTTGTTTGCTTGGCAAACTCAGGATGAAAGGAAAAGGAAAATGCTCTATCAGGTGATAAGCGTGCATTGTGTACTAGGCTTAGGATAGTTTCTACTATTCAAATACAAGTGTATTTCAGTATTCATTTTTAAAGGTAAAGACCAGTATTGGAAACGCCCCAATTTCAAAAAAAGAAATGGAAGCTCTTATTACCAATCATGTGAAAGAATGTTTTGACTAATACATGATGGTAAAAATGTTGCCGGGAAACCGCCTACTAATTGATATATTTGGTAAATTAGTTTATCTACATGGTCTGTGAGAGATAAAAGCATGTGTCGCGCACGTGTGCGTATAGTCCCATATACATCTTTCTGTGTACAGTGCTTGTAACTTTACGCAGACTGGGCCATATTTCTTATCATTTTGATGATTCCAGAACCTTGCAGTACACACCAATACTTATATGCTAGATGATCAACCTTTTCTGATCAATTCCACAACGTTTCTTTCACAATGCAATCGCATGACCATAACTGGTCTTTAGCTTTAAGTACACCTAGCAAAGCCCTGGTAATAACAGTATGCTGCCCTCAATACTGAATATAATATATAGTCAGTACTTTTGTTTGCCCCATATTTACTCTTTCTGAGCATGGACCTACATGTACTAGTCTCTCTCTCTCTCTCTTTCTCTTTCCTCCTCACCCTGAATCAAATACACCGTATACTAACTAGGTTTGCAATAGTCATTTCTATTCAAACTCCTGTGTACTTCAGTATTCATTTGCAATCCTCCCCCTACCCTCTCCCGTTTTCTTAATGAAGAGGGAAATTTATTAATACATGATCTTTTTTAAGTACACCTAGTATAGCAAATGCAGGCCAAGTTTAACAGCATCAAAGCAGCCCTAACAATAACAGTATGCTGCCCTCTATACTGAATATAATATATAGTCAGTACTTTTGTTTGCCCTCAAATGTACACACGCACACACACACACACTCTCTATCTCCCCCTCTCCTCTCTCTCTCTCTCTCTCTCTCCTCACCCTAAATCAAATACGAATACTTTGCATTTGTAACCAATCACAAACAGCTTAATCATAATAATCATCAGCATCATCATCTTCATCACCTCAAACTTATCACCATCATAATCTATATTTCCGTGACTTGAAGCTTGGGAACATGTTTTCAAGTTCCATGTTCTCATGGACACATCCAAGTTAAATGGCATCATCATTCATATCATCAGCAGCAGCATCAGCATCATCATCACCATCATCATCAGCATCATCATCACCATCATCATCAGCATCATCATCATCATCATCATCACCATCATCATTTCAAGTTCCATGTTCTCATGGACACATCCAAGTTAAATGGCATCATCATTCATATCATCAGCAGCAGCATCAGCATCATCATCACCATCATCATCAGCATCATCATCACCATCATCATCAGCATCATCATCATCATCATCATCACCATCATCACCATCATTATCATCATCACCATCATCACTGTATCCATCACCCATTCTCATGTGTTCTTACCAGTACTTTGTGTAGGTACCGGTGGTAGGGGAGCAGAGGGTGTCGTTGAATGCTTCTCTACATGATCACTAATAGTCCTCTGGTAGGTGGATAGCTTCTCTCTGAGTGCTGTGGTCAGGTTGATCAGAGCCAGGTCAGACAGGAAATCTTGAAAGCCTGGTAAGAGGTTCTCCAAAGCTGAAAACAATTTAAAAATAAGAGGGAAAAGTTAATGATGAAAAATGAAGAAAGCATTAATGGCATTAAATGTTGTGCAATTAAATGTTAAGTGATTGTTGTGCTAAATCCATCACAAGGCTCTACACAAACTCATTTTATCCACCGGTGGCACACACTAAAGTTTATAGGGTCTATCTGCGTGGGTTCCCTTTTGAAATATAAATCTTATAGGACTTAGAATTTGAACACCTGGGTGGACCTGGCTACCACAATGGGAAACAAATATATCATTCTGAATGAATGAATGAGATATTCATTGGCTAAGTTAGCAGTCTGCTTGCAAACTCTTTTAGAAGCATACATGGATCAAAACTAACAAAGGATATGGGGGATAACACCAGAAGCTGTGCTAGTGAAAGTCTGGTAAGAAAGTGTAAATAGAGTTACATGTAATCCAAGAGTTGATTCAGTTTTATACAAGAAGTGGTTTGTGCTGATCATGTGAAATGGTGTATAGCGCCCTCTCTGGGATATGCAAGAAAGGTTCATCTGTTATGAATACATTTTGAGAACATTTGCTACTGTGTGAGTACATGTACATGTAGGCTGGTAATCAATGACCCGTTTCACACTTTTAAAAACCCATTCATTTCAGATCTAGTGATTTGAAGAAATAGTACATCAAACAAACCAACACACAAACACAGACAAATCCATTCAATGCATAGGCGATTCAATTTAGCAGTCTATTCTGTATGTCACTTGCAGACTAATGACCTCATTTCAATCACAGTTTTTGAACTTGAAGCATAATAAAATTAGATTCCATCAACACAGAACAGAGTTGATTAAACTGAATTTGAGGACCACAAACATTTTTCAAAAAATATGTAACCTACACCTGTATATACTAGCGAAGGTACATTTAGTTACTGGAAATCCAAGGCAGTTTTCAGATACTCATTATAATCATTATATTGTTGGATGAATAAACTTTGGGTACATCTTTATTTGTCAAATGATACAAGGAAATACTGACAATTGGCGAATGTGAAAATAACATGTTGAGTCATGTTTAATATGAGAACTTTCTCCTATAGCAAATATTTTAAGCCTGCAATCTTACATGTACACATGAATCAGTGTTGATTTGATAACTACATGCATAAAAGGTTCAAAGGTTTCACTGATGATTATAATGTGATTTTGTAAAGTCTCTCAAAAAGCTTTCATTTAAACTTTCTTCAAATAAATTCCTGCCAAAGATCAAATCATATATGTATCAAAATAACATTTGTTTAACCACTATCACAAATTCCGCATTATTGTTCTTGTTTGCCTTATCTTTCGGTTGAAAACCAAATATTTATACAGATCAAATTATGTCACTTTTTCATTATCTGTGGTGTGATAACATAACATATTTGTATCCCTAATTCCTTATTTACCCTAAAATAGGTAAACCCCCACCATGATAATAATAATAATGATAATAATTGGATTCATACATTTAGGGCTTTGTTTTTATTTTACTATGACTATAAATAGCTAAATGGCACTTTGAGAGCCTGAACATTTTCAAAGATAACAAATTAAAAATTGGTGGATTTTTGAGAAAGTTAACAGTAATCTGAATTATGCCTCATATTTTGATGGAACAGTGCAATTGAAATTGCTGTTTCGGACATCATATCTTCTGTAAACAATGTAAACCCTCATTTAACCCACTAGAACAATAAATTAAAGAGATTGCAATCATTGTATCTATGTTGGAATACATCCATCAGTTACTCCAAGGTATTACATGTATTAGAAAATGTGCAGTTATAAATATTTGAAGGTGCGATCAATTAAACATGATTGGCAACTCTATGATGTATGATGCTACATGTAAGTTCCCTCTCATTTGCCAAGTACTAACAAGTTTCAAACTTGATATTTTCTCTTCAGAAAATTCTCAATCATATATTCACTCTAAATATAATTATATTGCAAAGATGTACATGCATCCTTTTACACAGCCCCTGTATGAGACAAATCTTTTTGGTCATCAATAACTAAGAAAATGAAAGTTGATAGAATTATCTGTACAGAGCAAATTGGAGTGGAGCTCGCAAGATATGTCACAGTGATGCCAATTTGCCAACATGCAACTTCAATAATTCATAACTTTCCTATTCTTAATTGGATATTGCTCAAAGATTCAGAAATGTGTTTCTCTCAGTTTTCTGCTTTTTAAATTAAAATTAATTTAATATCAGGGAGGACTTCCCTTTTTAAATAGTAGGTTATCTTTCTCTAATCCATTGCGATCTTGCTGTGTGCTTTTATGATTATGTACATGTACAAAGGTACTCTGTCCCATTTGCAGGACGAAAAATTGAAAAGGTTAAATTCCAACGGCATTTGAAAGATAATACTAATTTAGAACTTCCCTAAAAAAAAGGGGGGGGGGCTTGAAAATGTCTTTACAGTAAGTGGGAAAATAACAACTATTAGTTGTCAAATCGACTTAACCCTAATAAGGCCGGGCTATTTGAAGTCTTACTACGGCCGGGGGGGGGGGGGGGGGGGGGGGGGCATTATGGCCCCCCCCCCCTAAGATCTCGGCCGCGAAACGGCCGATCTCCGTGAAAATTTGCACGCATGTCAAGTGAAGTGTATAGAACAATATGATAATTTCAATTTTTTGAAAAAAAATCCCTCATTTGCATATTTATGGTAATTTATGCAAATAACGTCAAAAAATCACATTTTTACCCATAAATCCTATATTATTCATATTTAAGCATTCGTTTTCACTGCATATATTCATTAGACCATTTGGAACAATAATACGACAAAAAAATTTGGAAGAGCCAGCTTATTCCTTATGTTATCTCTTGTTTTGATAATTTCTTATGTATTTCATTGTTTTTTTAACTTATGTATGTTATTGTTTTTTTTTTTTCTTCATTTCTTCCTACAATTCAACTATTTTGACTCCCAAAACAACCACCTAAACTTTAAACAAGACCCAATAACCAATGTTTGATCTATTTTTAGGAAAAATGACATTTCCATATGTTTTGTACACAAATCACAAAAATTAGCGATTTTCGGGCTGACATGCAAAGACAATATTTTTTTTTTTTTTAAAGATGCGCAAGACTCTAAAGAAAAAAGTCAGCGAGCGGCGAGGCGCCATCCATATGCGTTCTCGAACAATCAGAAAAATCGTGGAGGGGGGGGGGGGGGCATAATGGCCCCCCCCCCCCCCCCCCCCGGCCTTATTAGGGTTAAGGGCTTCCTAGTCAGTAAGTAATAGTCTGATTTTCAGACCATTGTACCAAATGGTACAAATGCTTGTATCCTTTGCAGCTCTTTTTTGTATGTTATTACCAAAGAAGAAAAAAACGTCAGTCAGTCACTCAATAGTGTCTGACAGTGAAGTTTAGCAAATATACAGGTTTCCTTGCATAATTTTAATATTAGGACACTGCTAACATTTAGATTTTTACAGATAAGACATACATTACATATTCATAATTCCTGCAAAGTTCTACATAATTAGATGTTGGCTGCAAAAGGGACAACCCCTACCCCCTACTTGTGTGTATGTAGTGCAGGGCCAAGTAAAATAAACTCCTCTATCCTCATCAGATGCCTTAAAAGCTGTCCAATTACTGATGCCAAATCACAACTTATAATAATCTTTTAATCTTTTAAAGTCCACTCCAAATTTTATTAAACCGAAACGGAAATTGTTTTTGTCCAATTGAGAACTTATTTATAAGTAGTACATGTATGTATACTTTGCACATACAATGTAATCATTCATAAGCAAATATGCCCCTCACTTTTTTAAGACTAATGCTTGATATGAAAGAAATTCATGACGTACATGTATATTGTTGCAATGGTCCATTACATTGCAATTACATGAAGAGTACAATTCAATTGAAGTAAATCGAAACACACAAATTTCAGGCTACAGTATCACGGTCCAATAGTCTCTCTTTACCTCAAACCCCTGAAGAATAGGTGGTGGATCAAAGGTGTGCATTCTTTCTTGTTATACCCACCCAAGCTTGAGCAAATATAGATGTGTGTTCCATTCTACATTCTACATGTATATTGACTAGAGTCATGGATTGAGGCCTTCTCACCAACTTCATTTTATACCTACTTCCTGGTTGGGCCTGTCTACAGGTGGGCTTAATTACCCTTCAAAACATCATCACAACTTTCTTTCTTCTCAATACCACAATGTTGTTTGTTGTTGTTGATACAAATCATTAGGTCAAAGCAGGTCTTGATCAGTACATGTTTGTTTACTACACTGTATGTCTCTACTTCCTTTCTGTTTGAAAAGGACATTTATTAATAATTAAATATCTCTGGCAATGAGAATAATGAAATAAAAATAAAAAAATCCTATGAAATCCTAAAACATTATCAAGGTTAATAAACTACATGTACATGTACATGTAATTGGATATTTTAATTCAAATCTCAGATTCTACTATATATTTGAAGCTTTGTAAGGGAAACAGTTACGATGTGGGCATCGTTTCACAAAAAAGTCATAAGTACAGGTGCGATGACATCATATTGAAACGTGTGTTACATAACACACATGTTTCAAGGGGATGTCATTTGAAATTGTACGGCCACGATGGTTTCTTGCAATGCTTCCCCAGTTCATCTCTAGAAGCAGTATTTAATGCAAAACATTCTAAGGACATTTAATTAGGAGAAAAGAACTTGTCACTAATTTCATAATATGCAATTAATTTGCAAACAGTGCAAAGGAAAAAGAAACAATAAAACTACCATATACAGTGTATGTACCTTACTTTCGTGAAATACTATTGCTATTTTTTGTATTCTCTAGACCAGACTGATTTGAGGGGATGGAAAAACAAAAAACATTTCTGTTCATCACTGGTTCTATGGCCGAGTTTGATACATGTATGTAATCAGTGACTAAGCCACCAAATCTCTGGATTACAATGTATTATGATAGTATTTACAAGTTACCCTAACGATTGTCCACAACATCAATAAGATAGCTGTTGTTAGGGTCAAATACCATCTTGATACAGCTATGGTATATTTGTTCTGACCCTCATTAAACCAAGTGACCAGTGTCATCATCATCTTTTGAAACAGGACTTAAAGGGGCACATGCTTTAAATTGCAAAGAAATACTGTTTTAAGAATGTGTTCTATCTATACCTACACCGTATGTAAGTGCAACTTTCACCTTCAAGCACATGCACAAGTAGCACTTGTGATTACATTGGAAAACTAACATTTAGGATAGTTAGGCCTATACATATGATATGTACATTCACATTTAAATTCAAATGCTTCTATTATGCTCAGTATCATTGGCTTTTATGATAATTTGAAATTGCCACGAATACACGTGTACAAGTATCAATAAAGTATTTATAGTTTATTGACATACAGTACATGTGTACATGATTTTGATTTGCCAGGAATACACGTACATGTGAGTAAATAAAACATTATAATGATTATAAAAAACAATAATGAACCTCATAACAAAATTCAAAAGGGAATTATATCATTTATAACTAAACTTTGTGCTGTATTTATCATTAAACTTGTGCACTACTTGTATACCACTCTACATGTATATGATTAACGGTACATGAATATTATTGTTGGTATAATGCACAAAAAAGTATGGCATACCTGTAGGAAGCCTATACCATGCCTATACATGCAAGCCTATATACTGTATTAAAGGCCTATACATGTACATGCTAGCTCCCCCCCCCCCCCCCCGAAAGAAAAAAAGTTCAATTGACACGCTGTCTATTCACAATTACAAGCCATTCATAAATAAAAACCCATCTAACTAAGATGGAAGATATACAATACAATGTATTTCCTTTCCTTTAACTGTTTGAAGTCCTTGTATATATAGCTTAATCAGCAAATAATTTTATACAAAAGACAGTTGAAAGTTCAGATTTCCAATACAAATCCTCAAATAAAGTCATTCAGCACTTAAGTGTATAGAAGTAGAATTTGTTTATGTAGCCTCTAGCTTGAGATGCATTCATATTGATCATTTGCTGTACAGGAATTTCATTGTCTGTTTCTCGGCAAACATTTGTACATGTACAGGCAAATCAACAACATTGACATTTAAGAAATAATCATTTCCTCATATGTATCTATTCAATAGGCAGGCCATGATCCATTCAGGGTATGTACCTTGATCATATAAACTTGTCCTCAAAGAACTGGCTCCTTTCTCATAAAGAGTTGATATCAATTGCAACTTATTTGCGATTAAAGGCCCACTGCACTACTTGTAGCTACTTGCGCCCTCTATATAACAAACAATGCCTAATCGGTGACCATTGGTCCCCCATGATCCTCTTTTTCTTATGTTAACTGAGAGCTGAGTTGATGAGATAACCACCTGTCCAGTGACCTTGCAGGGCAGTCTAATCCCTCCTGTAAACTATGGCAGATAAGCTTTAAAGGGCAAATCAACCACTATAATAAGTTCATTTGAAATTTAAGCAGAAAAATCAGAGAAACAGAATGGTAAAGTTTGAAATAAATTGGATCAATAATGAGAAAGCTATGAGTGTTTGAACTGCGAGATCACCAAAGCAATGCGAATCTGAAATTGGTAATGATTTTAGTGGATTGTGACGTAGCAATGGATTATTTTCCTGTTTGTCATGTACAAAAAGATCACAAATTTCTGTTTCTCTCCCATGAGTCCTACATGTAAGTGCCTTAAAGATAAAAGTGAGTTCTGGTCATCTGATTGCATTGTGAAAGAAAAGGCGTGGAATGGATCAGAAAAAGTTGACCATGTAGCATGTACGTGTAAGTATATTGGTGTGTACTGCAAAGTTCTGGAGTCATCAAAATCATAATAAATTTGGCCCAGTCTTGGTAAAGTAACAAGCACTGTGCACAGAAAGATGTGGGACTACACAAATGTTGTCTGGGCTACCTTGATTTCTTTATCTTTCTAAGCTCATTACTCAGCCAGTATACATTTTCTACCAAAATTGTTTGGCAAATGACATTTATTTGTTATCTTGAACATTCAGTGTAATTTTTGTTTGATTCTGTGAGAATTCACTTTTTTTTTTTTTTAAACCAGATCTCACATTTATTTTTAGGTTAACCCTTGGAGCACTACCGGTACTCAAAATATATTATGCAGAGTACATGCAGATCTTCTAAACAGCAAAACATCCTGAGTCATGACTAAGGATGTTTTGCTGTTTAGAAGATCTGCATGTACTCTGCATAATATTAGAATTTCAGTAAATTATGTGTGTTGGAACAAATAGGAAACTTGTCCGCCATTACATCACAGAGACATTATCGATTCATCCAATTTTAATAAAGAGCCCATACCTACATGTTTAGCGATTGCAACTTTCAAACCTTCATTACTTTCTCATTTTATTTCTGATTTCATTCAAACTAGCTGTCACCAGCATGCTTCTCTGATTTGTTTGCTTTCTTCTAAAGAAGTTTACTTTTAAGGTTGGATATATCGCTTTATAATGACACCCTTCAAATACCTAAGTATATCAACTCCTAATCTTCGCTCAACAACTGATAAATATAAAATAGTTATTTCTAAAAATTCAGACTATTATCTACAATGGCTGCTTCAGAAACCTCTAGCCACTTTCAAAGATCCCTTAAAATACACTTCTTCTCTCATAAATAGAATATGATTTTTGTTTAATGTACTAATTTTTGTATAGCGATATTGATAGCAATTTTGCTTTGAATAAAAAACAGTTTTTAATTGTTCCCTGCTTCCTTTCTCATCATAATAATGAGTCGTTAATAGCTCAGAATAAAGGCACTTAATTGAAACCATTTAAAGGTAGGCGTTACTACTGCAGCTAGAAGGGATTAGACCACACAGCGAGCCAACGAGGTCACTGTGACAGGTGGCTATCTCATTAACTCAGCTCTCATTTAACATAAGAAAAAGAGGATCATGGGGGACCAACAGGCACCGATTTGGGAAGTTTTCTATATAGAGGGAGTAAGTAGAAACAAGTAGGACAGTGTGCCTTTAAAGAGAAGGTTCAGTTCTGGGAAGAGGTGAACAATAATTTGTGAGCGTTATTATTGTATTATGCAAGGGTGGAATTAGAACATCAGATAAAACATGTTCCCTGAAAAGCATGGCTCTTCAAATGCCTTCATATTCTAAATATGGCATGTGACATCGTAAAGATCGGAACAGATTTGTATGCCACATATTCGTGTAGTCCCATATACATCCTTCTGTGTACAGTGCTTGTAACTTTACCAAGACTTGACCAAATTTCTTATCATTTTGATGATTCCAGAACCTTGCAATACACACAAATACTAATATATGCTAGATGATCAACCTTTTCTGATCGATTCCACATAGTTTCTCACACAATGCAATCGCATGACCAGAACTCAATTTTATCTTTAAGCATTTATAACTAATAAGTAGGCATACATGTAACCACTTCGATCCTGCATCAATTCTACCAGAGGCCTATATCCAGGATTTCAGCCCGATTTAAAGCCTCGAAAGGAGGAGCACATTGTGGGACATGTGTTCCAAAAGTACCTACAATGTAGGCGTACATGTAAGGCATGGGCTGGTTGTAACCCCCCCTACCCCCTCCCCCAGCAAATAATTAGGCATCTCTATTGATGCTAATTAATAAGCTTTTCAAAACTCCGCGACCAATAATATTTTAATGAGATTGTCATAATCACTTGAAGTACAACATGATTGATGAATGCACATTTGATTGCCTTCAAGAGTCTAGCAATTTGGGTCTATTATGTACTTATAGTCTTTCACACGTAGTATAATACATATTCATCACTCTTACAATGGATTCATACAGTATCAGCCTTGCAAAGTTTGCACAACTGATCAAACATACAAAATGTTTTTAAAACCTGCTAAACTTCCTCCAATAGCCAACAATATCTAGATAACATTTGGTATTAATTTTCTTTCTTCATTTACATGATGTTTGTGTATTAAGTCTATTTTTTGTTCAGATCACCAATAAAAATGAACTTTAATTACTCTGTAGAATTCCTCATTCTTTTCATCCAGGCAGTATGGATACAATAGTGTTGGGATTGTGAATACATCCATAGCCATGCCTGATTGTCCAATCCTTCACTCATCACACAACAAAGATAAAATTATATCGGTACTCAGAAGAAACCCCCCCCCCCCCCCCCCCCTGGCACTCGCCATGCATCCCCTGCAAAAGCCACTGGTATTATATTAACCACTATATTTTTATCTTTTTTCTTGTTTTCTTCATTCAATGTGTGGTTAATATTGCAAAGATACATGTAAGATTGCCTTTCACAGAGTATGATGTGATTTTGCTGTGAAACTACATACATGTATGACTGACATTGATAATTTCTTTAATACCAATTACTACTCATTCAGAGTGCCACAATTCATCAAAGTACTGTGACTCTCAATCATGACTCTCAAACTAGCATGGGGCACGCAACTTGCTTATACTGTTTCTAAGTATCTTCTTATACAATTTTTCATAATATATTTGTAATTACACCTAAACAAATACTGATGTACTATGTAAATGAAGTTTTCCGAGTAAATAGATTCTGAAATACAAACTCAATGGCCTTAGGATACCACAACTGAAACATTAAAGTTGATAAGTTCTATTGTGGATCTATCTATATAAAGTGGTTAAAAGTGCTTTCCTACTTAAATTAATGATAAAAAACTCAACAAACATCCGTATCTAGGAATACCGTACTTTCATATCAATATTTTTCAATTGAACATTTTCTTGCTCGAATCCATTCTAGCCATGATTATAGTGTACATGTACAACGCTCAGAAGAATCACAATGATGAGAAGAAGAAGAAGAAGAATATTCTGGGTTTACACAATGCTAAATACATTGTACATGGACGATGTCTCTAAAGACTTACAGATCTACATTATTACCCAAGTCATCATGGCTTTCCCACACTTCTTGGAGCATTCCAGCCATGGTAGCCATATTTTACAGACACTCATACATGTAATGCTGAGCAACCTATTACTAGTAATGATTTTCACATCCTACCGGTTACCCATTAAACACCTACATGTAGTGGTAGAGGGGCAAATGTGATTAATGTCTTGCCAAAGGACATTAGTACCATGCTTGGATTCAAACCCTCAACCCTTGGATTTAGAGTTAAAGTAAATAGACCACTATACCACAATATCTGCACATACACTGTATTCAAATAGAGTTTGATGGCATCCCACCCACACACATCCTAGTACAGGTACCCCCTTACTTAGTACTATGCCTATTGAACACTTCATGTCAAGGGTGCACAATTTTTGGAACAGTATTCAAGAGAGTCAACATACTTCTGAATTAAGCAAACAAATGAAAAAAAAGTATTAAATTGAAGGTCAAATCTACAAATGTTTCTTTACAGTGCCAGAGTGCCTTACATCAGGGATGAGACAGGGAAATTCCCCAAAAAGGAGGAAGATTAAATTGGGGTACGAGGGCAATGTCCCTGGCGGGGGTCAAAGGACCCACTCCAGGGGTAAAAGGGGGCCGTACCCCCTTTACGCAGAAAACTTTAGGATATACATATGTATATTGACGTAAAAGGACACGTTTTCCTTGCATTTAAATTCTAAATTTGACAAATATTTGTTCCCCCCCCCCCCCTCCCCCATCTTGCTTATACATGTAAATAAGGACTCCATAACATTGTTCAGATGAGAGAAAAATGCTGCTAATCGTGCGAGGTCAATGCTAGATGTACTTAACGATAATCTGAAAGTTCTTTTCCCCCTTTTTGTTTTCCGTCTTGAAATCTCGAAACCAGCGGAAATACCTGCTGAAATACAAATGAAAAGAGAGCAGCAAAATTTGCCCTGGAATAGATGAAGATTTATGTGAATTAGAACGTGTTTATCATAATCTATTGTCACGGAAGAGGTTTACGGTACACCATGTGTAAAGTCCTCGAGGGACTGAGGAAAGTAGATAGAAAATAGAAGTGAGATGGAAAGGCGAGAAAGTGGAGGTTGGAAGGAAGAGTATCTTTCGGAAGTGAGTATAGTCCTGAAAAGGACTGTAAACCAGAAAGTTGTAGGTAGAATGAGAGGTTTGAGTAGAAGAGAGTTGAGAAGGCGAGTAGAGTTGCAGAGCAGGAGCAGGAGAGTAGACTCGACGTTTCGGACAGGTTGACTGTCCGTCTTCAGGAGTGAGTGTTCGCTAGGCGTGCGGCGGTCCTTATGGCGTGAATGCGGACTTGGGGGAAAGCATGGGCCGGCGGGCTCGGCAGGTTGGCAGGCAGCTGTCGGTGGTGGCGCGCGGTTGCGTGAATTGGCGGGAAACGAGTGGGCGGGGGTAGCGGGGGGGGGGGGGTGTGTCTGTCGTTGAGTGGGTGTATCGATCGGCGGTGAGGACGGCTATTAGTGGTGTCGCTCTGTGTGTGTTGGTCGGGCGGTTTCAGGGTTGGCGTAGGTTGTAGCGAGGTGTGGGCGTGGGCGGTGCTTGTGTGGGTGAAGTGGCTAGTTGAGAACGTGTAGTGCTTGGTCGGGTGGGTGTGGTTGGGTGGTTGTAGGTGGTGTCCGGGCTAACGGATGGATGGATTGGTGAAGTGTTGGTGGTTGGCGTGTTGGTTGTGGAGTTGGTTGAAGATTGGTCGGAAGTAGGATGGTGAGGGAGGATTGGGTGCCAGATACTGTTGATGTGAAGCCTGGGTCTTGGGGTTACGGTGTTGTGTTGGTGGATCTCGATGGCTTCTCGGACCCTTCGGGTGTGCCAATGTCGGATGTTGGTAATGAGGTGACTTTTATCCCAGTGAATGCGGTGGAGCTCTTGTTGTGCGTGCTTGACGATGGCTGACTTGTCCCAGTCGCTGCGTCGGTGGTGGGTCTTGTGTTCTTTTAGTAGGGTGTCGAAATCGCGGCCGGTTTCTCCAATGTAGACTTTGCCGCAATCGCAGGGAATCTTGTAGAGCGCCTGGTTGTTTGTTGGATGGGTGCTTGTCCTTGTGAGAGTGAAGAGTGGAGTGAAGCTTGTGGTTGGATTGGTGTCTGACGAGGATGTTGGCTGAGCGGAGATGCGTTGTAGTCGGTGTGATGTCTTGCCGATGTAGGGAAGTACGATGGTGGCGGTGGGCTTGGTACCAGGTTGGGTTCCGGTGGTGATGTTGCTGGTCTTGTGGTAGGGAGTTCGGGTGTTGATTTTCCTTCTTGGGTACTGGTTGATGGAAGTAAGTGCGTGCGTGATGTGCTTGAGTTCTTGCTGGAGATGTGCTTTGTCACTGAGTTGGTGGGCTCGTCTGATGAGTGAGTTGGAGACTGATTGGTGTGACTGATGGATGGTGGTGAGATCGGAAGTTGAGCGTAGCGGTCTGTGTGGGTTGGTTTCCGGTATACTTGGTGCGCGGGGAATCCTGATGGAGTCTTGGTGATGAGTACGTCTAGGAAAGGATTGAGTTGTCGTGTTCGGTTTCCATGGTGAACTTAATGCTGGGGTGTTGGTTGTTGATGTGGTCGAGGAACTGGTGGAGGTCTGGTGTCCTGTGTGGCCAGATGACGAAGGTGTCGTCGACGTAGCGTAGCCAGAGTGAAGGAGACTTGTCGGCGGACTTGAGTGCTTGGTGCTCGAGGTGTTCCATGAAGATGTTGGCTATGATTGGTGAGAGTGGAGATCCCATGGCTGCTCCTTGAAGTTGTTTATAGAAGTTGCTGCGCCACTTGAAAGAGTTGGAGTGGAGGCAGTTGAAGGAGGTCGTGGATCTGGTCAGGTGTTGAGCTTGGTCCTAGATTCGAGGTCTGGGTCTGAGATGAGGCGTTGTTTGATGATGTCGCATGCTTGGTCTACAGGAACGTTGGTAAATAGAGAGGTGACATCGAAGCTGACGAGTGTGTCGGATGGCTGGATCTTGGTTTTGGAGAGGATGTCGATGAAGTGCTTAGGGTTTGTGACGTGGTGCTGGGGATTGCCTACGACTGGTTGTAGAATGTTGGCGAGATGACGTGCAGTGTTGTAGCAGGATGATCCTCGGGTAGAGATGATAGGGCGGAGAGGGATAAGCGGGCTTATGAATCTTGGGCTGTCCGAAGAGGATGGGTGACTTAGCTGATGAGGATCTGAGTTGAAAGTAGAGTGCCTTGGGTAGTACGTCGGATCTGTGTAGGGTCAAAAGTTTTTGGTTGATCTTCCTTTCGTTGGTCAGGGTTGGGTCCCTCTTAAGTTTGGAGTAGGTTTCCTTATCTTTGAGTAGGTCGCAGATCTTATCTTCGTATGTATCTTGGTCCATGACGACGGTGGCGTTTCCCTTGTCTGCTTGTAGGATGTGGATGGATTGGTTCTTGCGGAGGTCTTGAATAGCGGATCGTTCTTCTTTAGATAGGTTGGATTTGGGTGGCTTAGCTTCGGCGAGAGCGTTGGTAATTTTGAGTCGGATGTCGTTGGCAGCAGCTTTGGAGAGGAAACGGAGCTTGGGTTCTACTTGTTGCACGATGTCGGAGAATGGTATCTTCTTGGGAGCTACGGCGAAGTTGAGTCCTAGGGATAGAACCTTGTGTTCGGCTTGGGAGAGTCTGTGTTGACTGAGGTTGACTACTGTGTCCTTAATGGGTTGAGTCGTTGGAGGGTTGTTGGTGCGGATCCGCTTACGTGAATATAATTGGTCGAACTTCCTAATTTGCTTGAGTTTGGTGGTCTGAAAGGCGAGTTGGGCGGTGTGGACATTGAAGGACTGTACTTTGCTGAGGTCATCAGGATTGAGTTGTTGGTTGATTTTGGACTGAGATGCAGAGGTAGCGGTGTTGAGATCGTGGAGAAGTTGGCGTGTGTGTACGATGCGTTCTCGGGTAAGGTCAATACCGGCTTGGTGTAGTATGCGCTGGGCCTTGGGGGTGTCAACGGCGGATTTGAGTTGAAGGCCTAGAGGGATGGTGTCGGAGTCGCGGCAGCGTTTGAGGAAGGTTAGGTGGTTGGTGAGCTTGGCTGACTTAACTAGGTCGCGCTGGAGTTGTCTGACGCTGAGTTGAGTAGGCTCCCCGTAGAGCTGATCAGATGATGTTGAAGGTTTGCATGGTGGTAGAATAATCACGGAAGAGGTTTACGGTACACCATGTGTAAAGTCCTCGAGGGACTGAGGAAAGTAGATAGAAAATAGAAGTGAGATGGAAAGGCGAGAAAGTGGAGGTTGGAAGGAAGAGTATCATTCGGAAGTGAGTATAGTCCTGAAAAGGACTGTAAACCAGAAAGTTGTAGGTAGAATGAGAGGTTTGAGTAGAAGAGAGTTGAGTAGGCGAGTAGAGTTGCAGAGCAGGAGCAGGAGAGTAGACTCGACGTCTCGGACAGGTTGACTGTCCGTCTTCAGGAGTGAGTGTTCGCTAGGCGTGCGGCGGGTCCTTATGGCGTGAATGCGGAATGCAGACGAGCCCACCAACTCAGTGACAAAGCACATCTCCAACAAGAACTCAAGCACATCACGCACGCACTTACTTCCATCAACCAGTACCCAAGAAGGAAAATCAAACACCCGAACTCCCTACCGACAAGACCAGCAACATCACCACCGAAACCCAACCTGGTACCAAGCCCACCGCCACCATCGTACTTCCCTACATCGGCAAGACATCACACCGACTACAACGCATCCTCCGCTCAGCCAACATCCTCGTCAGACACCAATCCAACCACAAGCTTCACTCCACTCTTCACTCTCACAAGGACAAGCACCCATCCAACAAACAACCAGGCGTCTACAAGATTCCCTGCGATTGCGGCAAAGTCTACATTGGAGAAACCGGCCGCGATTTCGACACACCGACTAAAAGAACACAAGACCCACCACCGACGCAGCGACTGGGACAAGTCAGCCATCGTCAAGCACGCACAACAAGAGCTCCACCGCATTCACTGGAGATAAAGTCACCTCATCACCACATCCGACATTGGCACCCCGAAGGGTCCGAGAAGCCCATCGAGATCCACCAACACAACACCGTACCCCAAGACCCAGGCCTTCACATCAACAGTATCTGGCACCCAATCCTCCCTCACCATCCTACTTCCGACCAATCTTCACCAACTCCACAACCAACACGCCAACCACCAACACTTCACCAATCCATCCATCCGTTAGCCCGGACACCACCTACAACCACCCAACCACACCCACCCAACCAAGCACTACACGTTCTCAACTAGCCCATTCACCCACACAAGCACCGCCCACGCCCACACCTCGCTACAACCTACGCCAACGCCGAAACCGCCGACCAACACACACAGAGCGACACCACTAATAGCCGTCCTCACCGCCGATCGATACACCCACTCAACGACCGACACACCCCCCCGCTAACCCCGCCGACACCAACCACACGACGTCCGCATAGCCGCCGCCCACCTCGTTTCCCGCCAATTCACGCAACCGCGCGCCACCACCGACAGCTGCCTGCTAACCTGCCGAGCCCGCCGGCCCATGCTTTCCCCCAAGTCCGCATTCACGCCATAAGGACCGCCGCACGCCTAGCGAACACTCACTCCTGAAGACGGACAGTCAACCTGTCCGAAACGTCGAGTCTACTCTCCTGCTCCTGCTCTGCAACTCTACTCGCCTTCTCAACTCTCTTCTACTCAAACCTCTCATTCTACCTACAACTTTCTGGTTTACAGTCCTTTTCAGGACTATACTCACTTCCGAAAGATACTCTTCCTTCCAACCTCCACTTTCTCGCCTTTCCATCTCACTTCTATTTTCTATCTACTTTCCTCAGTCCCTCGAGGACTTTACACATGGTGTACCGTAAACCTCTTCCGTGATTATTCTACCACCATGCAAACCTTCAAATAATCTATTGTGTTATGGGCTTCTGTTTGGTTTGTTTATTTATGTTACATTACTACTAGATCATTCTCTTTTGTTTAAAACAAACATTATCGTTATCTTGTTTATCAATACTTCTGCTATCTCAACTATTTTAGGTATGTCAATTCATTTGATCAGTAAATGTATCGTATATACAGTACATAATGTATATGGTTTTCATTTCAAGTGTTTGTTTCTGATTTGTCTAGTTTTCCCAGCAATACAACTCTCAATTCTGGGTTTGATATGTCCCTATCTGCATACAGTTATTGCGTGTGAATCGTGAATGAAATCATGGGAACCTTGATTTACTGCGACTATTTCAGAAAAGTGAATTATTAATAGCAGTGTATACTTAAAGGAAATTGTTATCACGTTCCATAATTGTACATGATTATTGATTTCAAAGCATGCAACATGAATTTACATTCATCTAGTGCCTATCTTGTATTCCAGAATCATGTATGAGACAGGTGTTTGTATCCATTTGTTTCCTTCCTGCATCTATATATAATTTTTTCAAATCTTAAATATGATATGAAATATGATAACCAAAAGGCACATATACAGTGTAGGTGTGTGTAAAGAAGATTTGTAGCACCTCCACCCCCCCCCCCCCCCCACATTCCTACCATCGATCCAAGTACCAATTTTTGTCTTCATCCTTTTTAAAGATGAAGTTGAGTTCTGGTCATGCGATTGCATTGTGAAAGAAACGGTGTGAAATCGACCAGAAAAGGTTGATCATCTAGCATTTGTGTCTATTGCAAGGTTCTGGAATCATCAAAATGATAAGAAATTTGGCCAAGTCTTGGTAAAGATACAAACACTGTACACAAAAAAGATGTATATGGGACTACACAAACATGTGGCGTAAAAAACCTACCCCCCGAGGTTTACGAGTTACATGACATATTTAGAATATAAAGGCATTTGAAGAGCCATGCTTTTCAGGGAACATGTCTTATCTGATGTTCTTCCACACTTGCATAATAAGAATGATAACGCTCACAAATTATTTTTCACCTCTTCCCAGAACTCAACCTTCTCTTTAATTCCCATCAAAACTGCTAAAAAGCTTACATTTATGTACTGTACATGTATTGTACATTGGAGGTCATTGGCATCACAAGATGCTCATCTAGTGTGTTATTTAATTTCCCAGTTTACTGCTTCACTGAAGGGGGTATAATCTCATCCAGCCATTTAATTACACTTAATATTGTTTAATAAAGTCTCATCCCCTGCTTTCGATGATCAACTTGCACTAGACATCCCTCTTTACTGTAGTTGGGAAAAAATTATAGGCTTGCTACATACATGAATAAGGTGAAAAAAGCCCACCACAGTGACCACACACTATACCATCTGACTATGATCTTAAGATGTATAATAATTTACTGTTCATAGATGATTTTTAAAATAATTAGTAAATTTTCTAGGTGTAAACTTTTTTGGACTCACACTGTACATGTACATGTTAATGGTTATCAATGCATTTAATCCGATGGCTACTGAATTGTCTTATTCCCATAGGGGCATATGCTTGATACAGGTCCCATCCAAATCCTGTAAGCAATGGTTCATCGTTTTGACATAATAGAAGTGAGAGCAATTAAATATCAAATAACCGTGAATGTGACTTCGGTTACTATTGACATGCCAACCAAGTTAAACATTCAAACTCTTTATTTTCTCATATAATAATATAGTACCATGTAATTGTACAGTGTATGCCATTAGAAATCACATTGAATCTACTAACCAGTACACATCGTCGGCCGGCTGGCAGAAGGGCGTTAGCGACTTGAAAACTACTTTTCGAATTATTCGCATTTAAAGATTTGTTAATATTTATACTGCTTTCCATCCCAAAAATTGGTTTAAAACTTAAAAGACTAATAGAAATATTATAGTAGAACACGGTCACAATTTTTTAAAGGAAATATGTCAGTTTTATCAAAGTTTGAGGCGATTTAGTGCTAATTAACGCCCTTCTGCTTAACGCTTCATTTTTTACCTGAAATTCGAGCTACATGTAACGCCCTTCTGCCAGCCAGGCGACGTCATTATCCTTCCCGGAAACCCATTTTGTACAATTTCCGTATTCATTCAATTTTGATGTGGTATGCTGCCAAAGTTAAGACCTCTTTCCCTGTTCTGAAGATAAAATTAATTATCTTTTCTTTCATTAACCTTCAAGTAAGAATGACATTTTGTGCCAAGCCTCATTGAATACCTACTGAGCAGAACAGTCGTTCATGCAGTAGACATGCTGCATTAAGATAGCTTTGATGCAAATATCAGCTAACAATGAATAGCTATATAGGTCCAAACAACAGTCCATACGTCGTTTAAGTTTGTTTTAATCGTTGAGAAACCTCAAGTTTTCGAAACCATGAGTGCATCCGCACTGTATGAGGATGTCTTTGAATTTCAAAACCATGAGCTAGCCTTAGAGGTTATGGAATGCCATGATAAAATATTTATATATCATTTCCCTTTCATAATTGCAGGTTAAATGTTAATCATTAAACATGAAATCAAACAATTTTCTTGCTCCTTCGTTCTAAGCTTGTATCTGTGATTGTATTACAAAGAAAGAAATAAGCTTGATAATGGATGATTTATAGGATAAATGCAGACTATGCAAAACTGTAACCAACAATGAAGCAGTGTGACTACTGGAAATCGTTGATATGAAGAGGGTATAAGAGCCTTGGAGAATGATTTCAGTGGTGGTAATGTGAGCAGCACCATCTGCATACATACATGTATGTCTTGTAAGTCAATCTAAGTAAGATGTGATTGGGTATCAGCAAAGAAAGGAAACATGAGATCCAATCATGGAATGTCACAAACCTGAGCGCATGCATAGGAATATACACTAGATGCTGACAGAGTTAACTTTCAATCCAACATTAGATCATGTTCATTTCCATAACTAGCACATTTCCATAACTACATGTAGCACATTCCAAGCTAGTAGTGTTGTTGGTTGTAGTTTGGATGCCAAAGTTTTACAATTCATCAATCTAAGAAAAACTGGCCTTTCTTCTTGAAAGTGCAATGGGTTCACAAAATTGTAAAGTTATTATGACTTTATGTCATATGGAGTAAAGTTTGTCTCAAAATGTTTGATAGAAAAATTGTCTCACTAAAAAAAAAAAATGATATACATTTCCATAGTCTTTGTAGCACCTTTATTGAATGATCAAGGCTCTTCTACAACATCTAACAGCAAAACAATGCTCTTGAATCAATTTTAGCTGGAACTCAAGCAGTAATAGATGTAGTACAGGCTCTCTCTCCCCATTACATAACAATATGATTAATGGCCAACTATTTTAAGACAGTTCACAGGAAGAGGCATTGACATTCTGATCTATTCTATTTCTACTCCGATATAATATCCTGGGCAGTATTTAGGAATTATTATACGATAGGCGTACAAGGCCTCCCATCATGCATTGTACAAAATACTATGTCTGACTGAATTAATGCCCGTAAAAGCTGAACAACACAAAATAGGCATAATTAGTGGAGTACAGGTCAACCATAAAACAATATTGTTAAATGGATTAATTTCAGAAATTTGAGGAAAGAATGGGATTATTATACATGTTAACCTGTTGAAAACCAAGCCCAATGCATGTACATACATGCAAGTGTCACATTATTTTCAAATCATTAAAATAAAAAAGTAAACACCTCTCTTTTAGGATTCATTATTCCAGATCATTGGTATATAAATGGTATGAATTTCAAAAGCAATTTCATGCTTCATTAAGTATGTATATATTCCTGACCAGACTCTAAATTAAATTTCTATCAATATTCATATTTGTATTCGTCCAATAGTCAATCAATCTTTTGACTTCTGAATTCTCTCAATCCCATAAATTTAAGCTTAATTAACTAACCACAAGGACACTCAGCTCTAACACTCAATGGGTTAACTTGATTCACAAGCAGATCAAGGTTTTTCTTCATTCTGACAGAAATCAAGGGCTTATTGGTGATAGACTTGTTTAATAATCTAGGGGTATAGCCCTGATACATAAATCAATGGCTAATTGGTGATAGACTTGTTTAATAATCTAGGGGTATAGCCCTGATACATAAATCAAGGGCCTGGTGATAGACTTGTTTAATAATCTAGGGGTATACATGTAGCCCTGATACTACTCTAAATGGATACTTAGCACTTGACTGAATTACCTATACTTCCTTCCTATTTAGCTTGTATTACTTCCCTATTGATTGTATGTTACTTGGTTTGCAGGGGTGGGAAGGAATACAGATGGACTCCATGGACCCTAGAAGAATAGGCCATTCAATTATTCATTTGTTGATGGCCCGGGGGGGGGGGGGGGGGGGGGGTGTTGGCAAGGAAAGGAAGGAGAGGGGAAGAATTCGGAAGAGCACTAGACATGCTGGTTTGCTTATTGCACAGTGTTCTATGATTACTTGATTAAAAAAGTGAGGAGTACAGATATATTGGACCCTGGAATGGAGACTCCCCTTGCCCTTCTGGCCCTTGATATGGGAATGTTTTTCAAAAGGAGAGGGGTGGATAATGGCCCCACTACGATCGTAATGTCTGCTTTTCTATTTATATTATAGAGGCAATTTACAATTTGCGGTATACAAATATATTCTTCTTATTATTAATATCATTATGTACATGTAATTTTGTTAAGTGGTGAGACCTTCTAAAGGGAGATAGATATTACTGGATCCTAGAGTAGATGGGAAATATAAAATGTATTCTAATTTTCACCCTGAACAGGTGAATGAATTGAGGAGAGTTTTGGGGAGGGAAGGGGGAGGGGGGGGGTGGGGGGGGGGGGGGGGGGGGGGGGGTGGTGTGGAGATGGAACTGGAAAAGTTTGTTTTACCATTCCTGTCAAAACTATAAATGCCCCTACTTGTGTACTTGTGTCCTGATTAAATTTGGAACTCCCAGACCATTACGTTTCCCTGGTATTTATGGAGGTGTTTGTTTAAAAGTTCTTCCAGTATTACAATGTATATTCAACAACAATTTAATCTAAAAATATTGAGTTATTGACAACAACAACAAACATTTGATACACCTTGATACAGTACTACATTTCACTGTCATTTGCACAGGCATGCCTCACACTCACTGTTAGAGTTAAAGGTAAAGACCAGTAATGGAAACGCCCCAATTTCAAAAAATGAAATGGAAACTCAAGATTATTACCAATCATGTGAAAGAATATGTTTTGACTAATGATGATACAAATTTTGCCGGGAAACCGCCTACTAATTGATATATTTGGTATGTGAGAGATAAACGCATGTGTTGCGCATGTGTGCGTATAGTCCCATATACATCTTTCTGTGTACAGTGCTTGTAACTTTATGAAGACTGGGCCAAATTTCTTATCATTTTTTGATGATTCCAGAACCTTGCAGTACACACCAATACTATATGCTACATGTACATGTAGATGATCAACCTTTTCTGGTCGTTTCCACGTTTCTTTTACAATGCAATCGCATGACCATAACTGGTCTTTATCTTTAAAGTGAAAATATTAAAATACAAACAGAGTCAAGTCAGTCCATTGAATAAACCTACACACCTGTAATGCTCTCTGAGTAGAATAAAACTCCACTATCAAGAAGAACAGCAACATTTTTTTTCAATACAAGATTATGTTACATACAATGTATGGTACTGGTAGCTCTATGCCTATGGAAATCTGCATTGTTATAGAGAATGTTTTATGCCAAATGCATGGATAGTTCAACCCTGATTCACCTCTGTACTTGGCATGTATGTATCTGCACCTTGACAGCCAGCTATTAATGATACTGATAAAAACATATTACATGCACACACACTTCAGGGAAAAATAGAGAAGTATGTAATTTGATAATGTTTTCATTATGCTACATCATTCATTTCTGTAGGCCTACAGGCTGCGGCAAAATTTATAATAATTTTGACATTACACCTTACAAGTTACCGGTACTCAGTCAATATCCATTAAGGTTTATTGTTCATTCTGAAGTTTAATCATTAAAAAATATCGATCATAGGCAAATATTGGAGGGCTCTACTATAATTGGAGGCGCGATAGCTCAGTCGGTAGAGCAGTGGTCTCGTAATCCGGTGACCAGGGGGCCGTTTCTCGAAACCGTCATAACTACAAGATCAACGACATCTCGCCACTGTCACGCAACTTGTCAGCAAAGTGTTTCACGAAGCAGTCTTTGCCAAGATGAGCGACAACTTCCGCGACAATGAGTTGTCACTGCTCCGAACCCGTCATATCTTTTTAATTGCTGTAAAGCGCCATCACAAGTCAGTTTGTTGCTATTCCATGGGCCGCAAAATGTACGATTAGTTTCACTATCATTTTGAGAAAAATATAGACGAGTTCGGTATGTAATTCTCTCGGATGCGAAATGCAAATGTAAAAAAGTGATAATACGAATTATACAGAAATTTTAAAAAGCTGAATATAAACATTAAATCACAAATCATTAAACTATAACATATAAATAAGAGAGATAAGAATGTTACACACTGTTTTCCATAGTCGATCCATAGTCTTTTCTTAGGATACCGTCATACCTTTGGGGCCGATGTGCATTATTATTCCCTTGTCTATTGTCTTTGGGAGGATTGGGTAGAATGTAATAACAGTGAAATTGGCAATGTCTTCAGGAGGATGTCATTGAAGGTAAAATACAGATATCCTACATGTATTAGGCTCTAACAGTTGGACAATATCTAAGCTAAATGCAGAGCAAAGATACACTTACAAAATGTCCTGCACCTACTAATATTACTTGGTGGATTGCCGTGCTATCTATTCTACACTATAGATCTCAATGAATGTCACTGGATCCACTTCTTTGAGGGGCTTGATTTGTATTTCTATCGTGGATTTACATTACATTGTGTCAAGGTACCAGCAACTATCTCACAGATGGTTGAAGAGCTGATCAGATGAACGCTCGGGGATAATGTGGAGTTACTAAACACTCTACTAAACAGCCGATAAAACCACAGTTTATCTACCTCTTTTTAAGAGGAAAAGAATACAATGCAGAGAGTGATGTGTCATCTGAAGTCTGCCGTATTAGCCACCTTAATTGTGTTTTTTCTTATGACCCCTGATCCCCCCCCCCCCAAGAAAAAGAAGAAATCAATGAGTTATACATCATGTACTTACTCCAAGTGTAGTTTAGTTTCATAGCTATATCACGCATTGTAGGTTTGTAACCTTAGTGTAGTGAAGTATTTTCTGCTCAACTGAGTGCAAAATGACCATTATTTCATTAGCACTATAAAGAGTAATTCGCCCTGATTATTAAGTTGGTTTTAATAAAAGCAGGAAATGCGAGAAAAAAAGATGAGTGAAAGTTTGAGCGAAATCCTATTAAGAATAAGAAAGTCAGCAACTCTGGGACGTATCTTGCAAGTTTCCCTGGATTTGGATTGCCCTTTAACAATATACATTTCACATATTTTACAAAACATGTACATGTAGGTAGTGTGTAATTCATTTCCCTATATTACTTTCCATTAAAGCTGAATAAAATTTGCACTAATTGTAAAAGTGCATTTTGAACAGTTGGATAATTATATTGAAGATGAATCCAGGAAATACCACAGCACAATTTCTTGCAATATACATTGTACATGTGTACATAATAATCTTTTAGTTTAAATATTAATTACTTGAAATAACATCATATTCATAAGAAATATAACACAAAAAGACCATTATACAGTGCGTCCCAGAAAAAACGAAACCGAGAAGTATCGATGTTTTATCATAACTTAATCACAACCATAATTAATGAATGATACATATTTTGGAAAGCTTAGAGTCTCCTCTTTCGGTTGATGCTACTCAGATGATGCATATTTTACGCATGAGTGATTAAAAGCAATTTGAACGAAGGAAACCAAAAAGACATTTGGCGGGCGGTATCTGAATTTCGAAGAAAAATTTACATTTCTAGAAAGTTGAGTTTCTGCCCTTTCATATGACACCTCAATTAGGAAAAATGAGCGAGGAATAACAAAGTTCTGTTTGTTTAAAGTAGCCCTTACATTTTCATAATTTTAACAAACGAATTCGTTTTCACTGGGTGCCTGGCGTAGCAAAAAGCAGATTTGACAAAAGACTTAACTCCGTTTCGTTGACAATCAGCCATGCATGAAGACTCTCATCTACGGCTGATTGTCAACGAAACGGAGCTAAGTCTTTTGTTAATTTCGTTTATTGATACGGCAGGCAGCCAGTGAAAACGAATTCGTTTAATAAAATTAATGAAATGCAAGCACTACTTCAAACAAACAGAACTTTGTCATTCCTCGCTCATTTTTCCTGATTGAGGTGTCATATGAAAGGGCAGAAACTCAACTTTCTAGAAATGTAAATTTTTCTTCGAAATTCAGATACCGCCCGCCAAATGTCTTTTTGGTTTCCTTCGTTCAAATTGCTTTTAATCACTCATGCGTAAAATATGCATCATCTGAGTAGCATCAACCGAAAGAGGAGACTCTAAGCTTTCCAAATATGTATCATTCATTAATTATAGTTGTGATTAAGTTATGATAGAACATCGATACTTCTCGGTTTCGTTTTTTCTGGGACGCACTGTATTAACATTTTCCAACAGGGGAATTAGGGATAGTTCAGTGCACTTTATTTTGTAAGTTTGGGTTGCTTGCCTGCATGTCTCTGTGATTTGGCAAGCCTACACGTATGTCCTAAAAACAAAAGGCAATGGAATGTCAACTGCAACGCCCGCCGATGCTTTTCCGCTGATGTTAACATGCAACATTCTTACTCATGTTTTCGCTGTCCGTGGTTTAGGCAATGAGCCAGATTGTAGGCAAACCTGCAACCTGCTGCTGCAGTACTGGCTGGCTGTACTTACATAATTAAGAAAGTATTGTATTGCATTTTCTTTGATGACAATGAAAGAAAATGTGTTCACACAACACGCAATTCCTCCTCTACAAATTTAGCCAGAGTGAGTATACAAATTCTCCAAAATAATAATAACTACATGACATGTAGTTATTATTATTTTGGAGAATACATTGTATAGAGTACCGAAGCTGTGACATCGTGAAAATCTATTTTTAGAATTTCTCAATTTTGTTCTTCATTTTCCGGAAGAGCATCAAAAATAATGTCCAAATGTCGAAAACCAATTGATTATGTTAAGTATTGGCTGAGATTTGACCATCTGAATGAATAGATTTCCTATAGGAGCTCAGTGTTGCTCTGGCTCCTAATGGTTAGGAGACAATATTTGTCTTAAAACAAAATAATATATATCTACTGTTGCAGTTGTAACCATGTTAAATCTGTCAGATAATGATTTGTAATTATATTTTAGGCAGTATGACTGAACAAACGCTCTACTACTAGCTTGAAGATGGAGTACCTACTAGACTTGCCCGACATGGATGTTTGTATTGTCCTATCAAGATCAAACCAAAGGATTCCTTCAGTTTGTCACATTTCAAGTACAACCTTATCAAAGATACATGGAGCCTGGAGAGTGTGGGGCCTGGGGTAACATTTGTGTTACTTTATCTTCACAAACTTTCCTCCTCTAACTCATAATATAAGTTCATGCCAATTGGTGACAAAGATATGTATTGGAGTACATCATGTGCAATCCAATCCACCTTCATTTGAAAGCTTGACATCTTTTTGAGGATATTACATACATGTACATATCAATTCCTTTCATAGCAAAAGCGCTCCTCACAATTTCTGTAAATTTGGCAGTTTAACGCTACGCGTACCGCCTTGACCGGACTGTGCGGTATCTGTGCAGTTCTGTGTGTAGAGAGGTCGGGCTGTATTCATTATTTCTTGGGGGTGCATAAATTGCTCTAATTATACGTACGCGTGTAATGCGCAAGTTTATTGTGACGGCACTAAACCCATCCCACTCATTGTTCCCCTATTTTCATAATGATACTGACCCAATGAAATGTAGTGCAGTGCGCTCGTACGCGCTGCGCTGCGTGTGTACATGTACTGTACTTATGCATGTTCAGTTATATGTGTATGCATAGCATTACGTACATACACAGGGCTAGCTGGCACAAAACCCTGGGTCGGGCTTCTAAAATGGGACATGAAGCATGATTTGACATGAAAAGTGACGGAGC